>CM019695.1:42062655-42405155 GCA_009760885.1 Achatina immaculata
CTACAGAAAGTATCAACAAACATATATAAATGACTATAAAAAGTACGTACATATATAAATGACTACAGAAAGCAACTACATACATAAATAAATGACTATAGAAAGTACGTACATCTATAAATGACTACAGAAAGCAACTACATACATAAATAAATGACTATAGAAAGTACGTACATCTATAAATGACTACAGAAAGCAACTACATACATAAATAAATGACTATCTACTAAACAGAATTTTGGTACTATTCATAATAAAGAACTGACCGAGTTCGGTGTCTGTAAGAGCAGTCAAAAATACCTTTTATAAATCAAGGAGGCATGTAATCGACATCAAATAGATATTGGAAGAGTCTGTAGTTGTAGGAAGCAGTATAGTTTACGTTTTTTTATATAGGATGGGAGGGTATTCCAAAGATTAGCAGCAGAATAAGTAAAGTTTTTTTTTGTTGTAAAGATCAGGTCTAGGTCGTGGAAGACATATGTTGTTTAAGCGTTGGCGACACTTTGGACTAAATCTAAACATGTTCCATAGAGGAGGCGGAGCATGCTGTGAAAGAATTTGATGTACCACCTTGGCTTTGTCAAAGAGGAACCTGTTCTTAGAGGCAGTTTTCTAAGAGACACACACGCACACACACACACACAGAGAGAGAGAGAGAGAGAGAGAGAGAGAGACAGAGAGAGACAGAGACAGAGACAGAGACAGAAACAGAGTGAGCGAGAGAGGGGAAAGGGAAAGGGAAAGGGATTTTGGCTTTTTTTTTAAACTGAAAAAACTCTGTTTTCGATATTTTATTGCAGGAAATGTGATAGCTGACACTGTGGAGAATCAAACCCACAGAAAGTCGGATCTGTACGGAACAACATCGGACGTCTATGTTACATTTACAGGATATATGTTGACCGCATATCCACACTTGTGAAATGATAGCATATGTTTAATTTCAGCTGACTCACATAGGCTTCATTAATTAAAAATCGAGCGAAGAAATTAAATCTTGGGTTTTTTTTCCCAGTTGTTTCCTCCATGTTTTAAGATTTCTTTCTGTCTCTCCTTTCTTTTATCACCAGTTTCAACGATCTCACGGTGTGAACAATATTCTGATGTTTGAGCCACATTGGACGCGCTGTGTCTATTAAAATGTTTTCGTTTCATTTGATTTAGTTACATAATTGATTCCTTGACTTACTGAAAGAGCATTCAAGAATCTGATTTGAGAGGATTAAAATTAACCGGTCATTCATGCATCTACATGCATGGCCTGGGACAGTGGTTTCATTCTGTGGCTCGTGGCTACATATCGGGTAGACTTCTTCTTAACTTCTTCTGTTTTCTTTCTTCTTCTTAAATTCTTCTTCTTCTTCTTCTTAGGGTCAAGAAAACCTCGCTGCAGACAAAAAGGTTACAAAATTGTCACTACGCAACTTTTTTTCAGGTCAAAATAACATATCACGACACTGAAATCTCGCTACAGAAATACACTCAGTGGAATCTGGTTAGAAATAAGAACTGGGTAAACTGAAATATCGTTACAAAGAACAACTCACTACAAAAGAAGTAGCCATTTAACTACTTAATTTACTAAAATATATCCCCCGCCCTCACCCCCCCCACCCCCCCCCCCCAAAAAAAAACGACAACTTGCTGCAGTAACAACTCAGAGATCAAAGAAAATGTTTCAGTCTCGCACCTAACAAAGGATGGAAGAGCTAAGCAAGTTGTTATTAAATGTGCTTATACAGGATTATTCCACTCTATGGACACTTCTTTAAACATAACGCAAATACTTGATACTTCAGCAACATTTTAAACAATATGTACCCGATATTGAAAAGTTAAATATTTTGGACACATTAAACGCGTCATGAGAATTTAGAGAAGGCCGTCTTGGAAGGGTACATAATGGGAAAAAGAAAGAGAGGAAGACCAAGGCGAAGATGGCTGCAAGACATCGTTGATGATCTGAGAAAGGACGGATCAGCTGCAGGGTATCTTGCTTACAACCGAGAGGCCTACAGAAGAGCTGTTATGGAGGCAGAAGTTCCGCAAGGGACATGCAAATGACTGACTGACCTGATATAGACAAAATACCATCTAAATAAGATTATCTGGTGTTACTTTGTGCAGGCTGGTATGAGGTTTTGTTCTTATTCTCTAAATGATCTATATTTATGGTCTATAGTTGATTCGTCAGCCACATCTCGCTCACTGACTATCTACACTTCTGTAATTATACAGCTGTGAATATGCTACAAAAATCTTTATTCTTCCAGTCTACACCAAGCTGGTCGAATCTGTCAGATGTGGCCAACACTGACAGATGTTATACACTTTATGGAAAATTTTGAAAGGTGTAACAGAACATGGATTATCAAGGGTTTGGTCCCCTGCGAGTGTAATTTAAAAGTTAACGCCCTTAGGGGTTTGTTTGTAGATATTTTGGATTTTGTGGAGTGATCTGCCCCTGAGTGAAGCTTCAAATTCGCGGGATTCTCAGAGTTTGTGAAACACGAGACACATGTTGGAAAGGTTGGGAGATTTCTTAACTTTAAGATTTGTCTAAAGCTTTGGAAGCTTGGAGCTGCTGCCCACGCTGACATTGTTAGACAATATGTTTTCGTGTCGTCAGTGGATGCAAGTTGAGTCTGGACGTTTCAACGTTATCTTGAGAACTGCTGGTTTTTTGTACTGTTGGAGTATGTATGTTTGTTTGTATGTTTTTGTATGTGTTTGTGTGTGTTTGTTTTTCTCGTCTGCCAGGCAGCATTTTGAGATGTATGACTTTATGCTTCGTTCACTTTTACAGAATTCATCATCATCATGTTCCATCCAATAAATGAATTTTGACTGACTAGAGCACGATGCCTTGTTCCACTGAATGTAGTAATGTGAGAAGTTAGACTTGGGTTCTGCTGAGTGTTTAGCAGACAAGAAGAGTTGTAACGTTTGTCCGGCCTGACTGTGACCGCTGTGTTTCATGTAATCGTCCCACCATGCACCAAGGCAGGCATGAAGTAATGGTGGCCGCAAACGGTTAAACGATGTCAGACATTGTATAGAAAATCGTGACATAGACGTTTTGCATAAAATCTTGACAGAAATAACATATTTTTAAAATCTTGACATATATCAGACATTTAATAGAAAATCGTGACAAATATAAAATACTTTATGAAATCTTGACATAGGTATTTTATAGAAAATCTTGATAAATCTCTGTATTTTACTGAAACGTGTACTCGCTGCAGACAAAATTTTCTAGTTCGAGTGACCGGAATCCTGACAAAGCAGACAAGAGAGAGAAAGCAGACAAGAGAGAGAAAGCAGACAAGAGAGAGAAAGCAGACAAGAGAGAGAAATGTAAATATCTCATACAGTTATCAAAATATGAATAATTACAGCTTTTAGAGGTGTACCGAATAGAGATTAAATTCGAAAATATTTTAGAAAAATATTGAAATAGTAACATTTCAAATCCTTAAATTTTTCTTCTGGATGTGGTAAAGGTAAAGAAGATAAAGGTAACTTTCTCGTTTCCCTGCCATTAAGGCACATTGGGGAATACGGTGTTAGGCTCGTATTTTCCATGACCTTCGGCACATGAAAGTGTGATATCCTGGATGTGACCCAAAGTAATATGTGTCAGACATGTAATAATTAACATTAAAATGAAATGTTGAACCAATCATTTGTATGTATCATCAACTATCTGTACAAACTTCAACAACAATGGAGAGAGATGTGGATGAAAGAAAAGGTAACCTTGATGTTAATGCCAACATTTTAAAAATAGAAAATAACGAAGCATTTCATTATTTATGTATTTTCGTTTTACAACAAGTAGTCCTTTTTCCATGAATCTCTCTCTCTCTCTCTCTCTCTCTCTCTCTCTCTCTCTCATTCTGAACCTTAAGTCCCCAGGACACATGGTACTTCGGCGAAGGGTTTTCCACAAACGCCTGTCCGTTGCCTTTTTTTTCTGCTCTTGCCCAGATAAGCCCTCTGTTGCTCAACATCCTCTCTATTGTTCTTCTCCATGTCTCTTTTGGTCTACCCTTACTTCTGTTTCCCCCGTGGTGTCCATCTTATTGCTATCTGTGGTAATGAGTTGTCAGTCATTCAGAGCACATGCCCCCAACCATCGCCAGCGTCTTTCCTCAAAAATTGCTATCGGTGGCTTCATCTGCATTTCTGCCAACAAGATGTTATTTTTTCATCTATTCTGATTCGGCAGGTTAAAAAATTAAATATTTTTATCCGGCCGAATATTTAAATTCTGTGTTTATAGAATGCCTAATAACTACACAGCTTCTTCACATTACACAGCTCTAAGATTTTTTTATTAATTAAAAACATGAACAACTGTTATGTGATATCAGTTCTTCAGTATCATATATGCATATGTTTAATAACACTTTATGCTGTTCACAAACATTAGATTACATGAAAGATCTCTGCTGTTTACTAACATCACATGAAAGACATCTATAAGAATTCTACTATTTACTAACCTTTTACGAAAGACTGTTACAAGAATTCTACTGTTTACTAACACTACATGAAAGACTGTTATATAGTAATAATTCTACTGTTCACTAACATTACATGAAGGACTGTTATAAGAATTCTACTGTTCATTAACATTGCATGAAATAATTATATGAAATTGTTTACTAACATTACATGAAAGACTATTATAAGAATTCTGCAGTTTACTAATATTACATGAAAGAGCTATAATAATTCTACTATTTACTAACATTACGTAAAAGACTGTTATAAGAATTTTACAGTTTACTAACATTACACGAAAGACTGTTACAAGAATTGTACTGTTCACTAACATTACATAAGTTCATCTCGGTCAGTTGTTTCCCCTGAATGTTTAAATGCCAGTTAAAAAATGCTTAAACTGTAGCAACATCTGTCACCACAGCGCCTGAGTCACTTACCCTCATGCTTGTAGTATCTGTTGTTCGTATTCTCCAATTAATCTCCATTAATTACGAAGTATATAACTACATTTGACAGTGACTGGCCATGATAGTGTATAACAGACGTTCATTATAAGTTTTTTTTTAGTGGCATAGAGTTTTCCCAAAGCAATGCTTAGTTTATCGTTAATATGATGTGTTTCTTTCTTATGTGTTCCTATGTTTATATCATTCTAAAATGCAGACATGTTACAAGTGTCTCCCATGTGTATTCTTCCTTGTGTTTTATATCCTAATGTGTAAATATTTCTGTACAAGAGAACTGTTGAGAGTTGCTTTTACTTGTTATTCTAGTTTTTATGTTTAGTTATCCGTACGGGTAAATCTTTATGATAAATACAACTACTGAAAATATCTTTCTTTCCTATAAGTTTTGTTTGGTATACGCTTATTTTTCAGACTTTCGAACTGTTTCGAGTTTTTGTCACTCGTTTTTCCTCCTTTGTAAGTTTTAATGAAGTGTCTAAATCTCTTCTTTTTAACAGAACTAACCCCAAATTATTTTTGTGTTTAAATTGCTTTTAAAACTGAAATATTCAAAGACAAAATCAGTTACTATACTTGTTTTTAAATCTCTCTTAAAAGTGGCCTACTCATCGGTTCCACCATTTATTAAACTTTCGTATAAACCGTTGAAAAAGAAAAAGGATAATTCCACGATTCTGACTACTTGTCATTCCTGCGTTTAAATAATTCTTAAAACTATCAGGTTCCTGTCACTTATTGTATAAACTAGGATTTCTTCGTCTTGTATGTTTTTGTATGATTAAGGCTCACGCCGAAACGTCACAACTTTGTAATCATTAAGTAATAAAGCTGCTCCTACTTTTTTTCCCAGTTTGTATATTCTGCTATTACAGCTTTATTGCAGTGCTTCGTGTATAGCTGTATACTTATACACTAATTGTTGTGTGTTACCTGTCACTTATTGTTCATTTTGCAAATTTTGTAGAACAAGCTCTGTGACTTCATGATGTGTCATGAAGACTGCAACGGCAATAACGACGACCCGTGACAGTCATGTGACCACGTTACCACTTTCTTTGTTCAATACACAAGGTCATGTCTTATAAGACAGCTTCAGTCTTCCTCAGTTTATTAATACAAGGATGACAATAGCAGCGATCCCTTTTTTTTTGGCCAGGTTGCTGTGATACTGTCATTGAGTACTGCTATAATGTAAGATAGAGGACTACTCTATGGTTCATCAGAGCGGACAACTCATTTGCTCTTGTTTATCTGAAAAGTGCAAGAAAATGAGACAAGACTTACACCTGCTCAGATAAACAACATTTATTCATCAGAAAGACGCAATTTTTTTCCTAAACAAGACAGCTATGGAAGTTTTTGTTTTTTTCAAATGTAATCAAGTGAATGGGACGAATTTTTAAAGAAATAAAATCTCATAAGTTGAAGGCACAAACATGATACTTTAGTATTTTAGTTTTCCGATATATTTCCTGTTTACTGCGATTTATCTCCCCCTACAACCCGTGACTAGCCGGTGAAACTGTCCAGCCTCAACCACACATTCAGCCCCCCCCCCTCCCCCCATCTCTCTCTCTCTCTCTCTCTCTCTCTTGAAATAAACAGTATAATTAACTGGAGCAATAACAACAAACTGCTCATAACACCAGCAAAGAAAAGTTCATGCTCATTACAAGACAGAAATTAACAAATTAACAATTTCACCCACAACAACGCTACAGCTCCATACTGGTACTTCACAGATAGAGAACGTAAGTGAACATAAAACTCTAGGTCTCATGATTGACCACCACCTCAGCTGGAGTCATCATGTAGACAATCTAACCAAACACAAAAAGTTTACCAATTTACTAAAATTAAACATTTTCTTGACATAGACACCATAAAAATATACTGCATATCATAGATACAAACACACTTGGACTATTGCTTCACAGTCTGGGATTGTTGTTCCATGTCAAACATGAAAAGACTTTACTCACTTCAAAAACGAGCAGTAAAGTTTATAGATGACAAACATGCAGCACGTATGCAAATAAGGACAAACATCTTGATATTCTACCCATCAAGAAGAGATTTCTTTTAGACAAGGCCAAGTTAATTCATAAAATTCTATCGCACAATGCTCTACCGTATCTGTGGTCATTGTTTAAATCCAATCCAAAACACAGTCAACGCTTAAGGAATTGTTTTCTCCAAAAACCAAGGCTTGATATCTTTAAAAAAAAAGCTTTTCTTACTCAGCTGCCCACCTTTGGAATGGCCTACAATTAACATAAAACGTATAAGTAATATTCGTTCTTATAACTTTAAACTTAGTCAACATCTGTTTGATATAGACTATATGCGTCCCTAAGCATAGTTTAAAGTAGTTTAAAGTATGGCTTGAGTATTGTAATTATTTTTAATACTGCTTTTCTATAAATTTGTTAGTTTTGAATGAATGTAAGAATGAAAGTTTATTTCATGTTGTTGCATAAATCAGAGTGTAGAGTGTATGGACATGAGATAAGTTTATTATTTATTTATGTAATCATTTAATGTGTCTTCATGATTATAATGTTCATTAACAAATGCTGAATGACTGTGACTGAGTGAAAGCTGTATGATGAATGGCTGAATGTTAGATGGGCCTGCATGCCCAATTCTTAACCCTTTGAAAATAAAGTATGTTCGTTCGTTCGTTCGAAAATTGTGATCTATCTATCTATCTATCTATCTATCTATCTATCTATCTATCTATCTATCTATCTATCTATCTATCTATCTATCTATCTATCTATCTATCTATCTATCTATCTATCTATCTATCTGTCTGTCTGTCTGTCTGTCTATCCATCTATTTGTTTATCTGTCTGTCTATCTATCTCTTTCTACTCTCTATCTCTCTCACTCTCTCTCTTTCTCTTTATCTATCTATCTCTATCTTTCTTTCAACTATATCTCTCTATCTCTCTAACTCTATCTCTCTTTCTACCTCTCTCTTTCTCTGTCTGTGTGTTTGTCTGTCTGTCTGTCTGTCTGTCTGTCTCTCTCTCTCTTGGACTCCTCCTAAGAAAACATAACAAGTCAGTAACTCCCTGTGTTAAGTTAGAAAGAAAATGTCGACATTTTATTATCACACAGTCAACCACTTGCTATTCTTCTAGTGAGGGGATACATTATATCTCCAGTCATGCATAGATAAGATCTTGACTCCTTGCTTACTCCACACATGATAAGCTTCTCTAACACGATTCATAGTTTCTTCACTTGGTCCTGGACGTCCCTGCCGAGGAGCTGTGCACATAAAGCCCTCATCCCAGAATTTGCATACCACTTCTTGATACTGTTGAAAGCAGGTGCTGACTTCTAGAATTCCACTCGAAATCGTCGCTGCACACTTACAGCGGACGAGGTTCTTGAGTATTCCAAAACACAAAATGACCGCTCTCGTTTACTGAATGCGATATTTGCTACTCCTGCCTCCTAGCAGCAAACCACGGGAGCTCTGCGCGCGAAATTTATTTTTAAAAAATCTTGAAGAGTTTCTCTTTCATTCTTTTGGAGTAAGAACAATCATGATCCATTACGTAGTTTATTTGTTACAAATTTTTGAAATGTTTCAAAGACTTATAAATAACCCTGTATTAAATGCCACAAGACTACAAATACACTACACTAGAGAAACATTCCTCTTCGTTCCTCCTACGTCTTCCGCGCTGCCAGCGAAAGAGATTCATTTGAGCTCCACCTAGCTCGTGGTATGCCATCTTTACAGCTCTAGTTTCACTAACTGGTGCTTTGACTACATAATCTGCTGCCGCAGAAAGTATGAAGAGCTCCATCACTTGCCTGGTGTCAGTTTTAACCTTGAAGGTTTTCTTTTTGTGAAGTAATAATGTTCAAGGTAGAAATTCATGAAATCCCCGTGATCCTACAGTGATTACTGCTGGCATTGTGCAACAAAAACAACAACAACAACAACAACAACACACGAAAATCTTTTACTAAAGATAAAACTTTCTAGATCAGCCAACTAAGGCAGATTGTAGTCTCCTCCGCATCGCTTTTGTTTCCTGGTCATCTTGGCCTTCTCATGCCCAGTGCTCACCAATGCTATCAAGGACATTCTTGACCATCGCAAGAGGTAATAGCAGACATATAGTCAAAAGTTCAGACACAGACATATAGTCAAAAGTTCAGACACAGACATATAGTCAAAAGTTCAGACACAGACATATAGTCAAAAGTTCAGACACAGACATATAGTCAAAAGTTCAGACATAGACATATATTCAAAGATTCAGACACAAACATATATTCAAAGGTTCATACACAGACATATATTCAAAGGTTCAGACACATACATATATTCAAAAGTTCAGACACAGACATAAATTCAAAGGTTCAGACACAGACATATATTCAAAGGTTCAGACACAAACATATATTCAAATGTTCAGACACAGACATATATTCAAAGGTTCAGACACAGACATATATTCAAAGGTTCATACACAGACATCCTACTCCCACATAAAAATTCCAATTACAACAGACTTGTTCACATCTCTGAGCATCGATAATAAAACACTAGTCCACGAGTACTTCTTTATAGATAGTTCTTTGTAGATTCTATCTTCATTAACAACAGAGCGGAGTGGTGATACATTGCAGCAACCCTCCCATGGGGAAACGACACAAAATGATGATGATGATTATGACTACGACGACGACGACGATGATGATGATAGTGATGATAATGATGATGATGATGATCTTTATCAACACGTTCTTGTTACCTTAAGAGAAGCTGTGACATTCTTTGCTAGAAATGTGTCTGTAACTGGATCGGACTATCAGTAACTTTCAGGGACATAAGGTTCTTCTCCTAACATTCAGCGCATGCGTGAACAGACAGCGAGACCTCAAGACGTGAATAGATAGTAAGACTTCAAGACGTGAGCAGATAGTAAGACTTCAAGACGTGAACAGATAGTAAGACTTCAAAACGTGAGCAGATAGTAAGACTTCAAGACGTGAACAGATAGTAAGTCTTCAAGATTTGAACAGATAGTAAGACTTCAAAACGTGAACAGATAGTAAGGCTTCAAGACGTGAACAGATAGTAAGACTTCAAGACGTGAACAGATAGCAAGACTTCAAGAAGTGAACAGATAGTAAGGCTTCAAAACGTGCACAGATATGAAGACTTTAAGATGTGAACAGACATCGAGACTTCAAGACGTGAACAGATATCAAGACTTCAAGACGTGAACAGACAGCAAGGCTTCAAGACGTGAACAGACAGAAAAAATTTCAAGAACTCCTACAACTGAAATATTTTCTCTTTCAGGTACTTCAATATGTGAATGAACATATTCATGAGAGATTGCAGGTTCAAGAAATAAACCTCACCAGCTTGTGTTTGAAGAACTTAATGTAGGCGGCGTATGTTGCATGAGATAATATCTCGATTCACTCCAATAAAAATGCTTGTGATGCATGTTCTTCTTATCCTCTCTCTGCAGATCTGAAGACCTTTGATGGTCAGCTTCAAGTAAATATCTGATCCTCTGCTGTAAGGTTTTAGATCTTGAGTTTACTCTTGGGGGTTCCGCCACCACAAAAGTATATTTCAATGGGGTCAGTCAGTCGGTCAGTCATTTGCATGTCCGTTTCAGAACTTTGCCTCCCTAACAGTTCTCCTGTAGGCCTGTCGGTTGTGAGCAAGATGGCCTGCTGCTGATGCATCCATTTGCAGATCATCAACGATGTCTTGTAGCCATCTTCGTCTTGGTCTTCCTCTCTTTTTCCCATTATGTACTTTTCCAAGATGGTCATCTCTAAATTCTCATGACGGTTAATATGTCCAAAATAATTAAGTTCTCTTTGTTTAATCCTCTTTACTAGCCAGCCTTCTTCAACATTAAGTTCTTGTAGTATGGATATATTTGTTCTTTTTTGTGTCCATGGTATTTGAAGAGCTCTTCTGTAGAACTGACATTCAAAGGCATTTATGTGTTTCTCAGCTGTTTTGTTAAGTCCAGGTCTCACAGACATATGTTTCGATGGGAAAGATGCATGCCCTTAAAATGTTATTTTTGTAGTTTTGTCTGTTCCTCTCAACAGCTTCTTTAGTTGTTTTATTTTTTGAAAAGCATAGATGTCCTATCTGTAGTAGGGAAAGAAAGTGTTAATAATGGCTTACTTAAGGCGTTTAGCTGGACAACGTGCTGGTTACGTCTCTTCGTCGAAAAATTTTAATTTTCTGTAGATCTGACTTAGCAGTGATGTTTATAACCCAAATGATTAAGAACTAATGTTGAAATGAAACATTTGCTTTAGTTTTCTTTGTTTTGAATACATGTTTAGAAGTTTTGCCTTTCTAAATTCATTATGATTTTGCTTCAGTACAGTATTATAGGAAAATTTGTTTTCAGTAACATATGGCGTACAAATACAGAAATGTAATGGATGACTGAGTTTGCAACTTTCATCTCACCGCCTACTGAACCTGATTAACATTTTTAGTGTCAGGACTTTTATCCTGGAAATACGGGCACAAAAATAATTTTAACGCAGAAAGTTCTTACCTTTTTTACATTTTATCATTGTGATCTTTGTTACGCTGAATTAATTCAAAGTAAGTTAGGACATAAAAAGGGTAAAATTCGATTATGTTCCATTCAACATCCAGAAGAAATTCTGCTCAAATTTCAGTCCACGAAACCAAGTTTTAGTAAGTTATATACGTATTGCTGACTTGATAAGTTAGTTGTATACACAGGACTTGGTAAGTCAGTCAACACAGTTTTCACTTGCTTAAGTTAGATGCATATTCTGAGTTAAATTATAGTCAAGTTCATTCATTCATTCCTTTGCATGTCCCTTGCGGAACTTTGCCTCCCAAACAGCACTCCTGTAGGCCTCTCGGTTGTGAGCAAGATGGCCTGCTGCTGCTGCATCCATTTCCAGATCATCAACGATGTCTTGCAGCCATCTTCGTTTCGGTCTTCCTCTTTTTCTTTTTCCCATTATGTATCCTTCCAATACGGTCTTCTCTAAATTATCATGACGTTTAATGTGGCCAAAATATTTAAGTTTTCTCTCTTTAATCCTCTTTACTAGCCAGCCTTCTTCAATATTAAGCTCTTGTAGTATAGATATATTTGTTCTTTTTTGTGTCCACGATATTTGGAGAACTCTTCTATAGCATTTACATTCAAAGGCATTTATGTGCTTCTCAGCTGTTTTGTTAAGTGTCCAGGTCTCACAGGCATATGTTGCGATGGGAAAGATGCATGCCCTTAAAAATCTTATTTTTGTGGTTCTGTCTGCTCCTCTCCACAGATTCTTTATTTGTTTTACTTTCTGAAGAGCAATAGATGTCCTCCTTTTAATTTCCCGCATTGTATCTCCAGTATTAGTTAGTAGTGATCCAAGATATTCAAAACTCTCCACTTCTTCCAGTTTTTCCTCACTGATACATATTTCAGTTGCCTTGTTTGTTTTGTCAGTTGTCATCACTTTAGTTTTCTTTGCATTAAGATAGAGGTTCTGCTCTTCGCTGTTCTTGCGGACTGACATAATTAGTTTTTCCATTCCTTCTTGTGTTGTGGACAGCAATACTGTGTCATCAGCATATCTAATCTCTGGTATTTCATAACCTCCAACTGTTATGGCATCGTAATATTCTGATACATTATCTCCTTTACTATTCAAACTAGTACTAGAAAAGGTAATCATAAAAACGAATGAAGAAAGCAGTACAGAAGAACAAGCTAAAATACTAGGATACGCTGATGACATCGACCTGGTGGAGGGAACTATGCAAGAAGTCATACATACTTGCATACACCTGAGAGATGTAGCACTAAAAGTGGGTTTGACCATTAACCAAGATAAGACATGGTATATGAAGATATCAAGAGACCAGAGGCAGAATGATCCAGATTATATAAATGTTGGAGATATGATTATTAGGAAAGCAGAAACATACAAATATCTAGGCACAACCTTCAACAGAAGCAACATAGTAAGCGAGGAGATTAAAAGCAGGTAACAGATAGGGAATAAAATATACTTTGCCCTGAAACACCTGTTAAAATCCAAACTCCTGTCGCAAAACATCAAAATAACAATCTCCAAAACTATAATAAGACCAGCCGTCATGTATGGATCAGAAACGTGGAGTACAACAAAGAAAGATGAACAACATCTGCAGATCTTTGAAAACAAGATCCTAAGAAGAATCTTTGGGCCGGTAAAGGATACCAACAGTGGAGAATGGAGAGCTAGAAAGAACACTGAAATGAACAGTTTATTTAAATCCAAAAGAATTATACATGAACAGACTACGCTGGCTGGAGCATGTAGAAAGAATGGGAAACAAGACCAGAGGGGTAGACCAAGACAGAGATGCAAAGACAACATAGAAGAGGATATAAAAGAAATTTGGTGTCACCAACCGGAGAGAGAAGATTAGGATTAGGAATGAAGGCCAACTTTATCTGTAGCAATGAGCCTTATTGGCTCGGAAAGGTGAAGAAGAAGAAGAAGAAGAAGCAGAGGAAGGTAGTTAGTTAGCCTAGCTAGCTAGCTTGTTAGTTATTTAGCTAGGTAGAGTGTTAGTTAGTTAGTTAGCTAGTTAGGTTGTTATTTGACTAGTTAGGTATTTAACTGTTGGTTATTTGGTTAGATATCTAGCGTATTAGTTAGTTATCTAGCTAGCTAGCTAGCTAGCTTGTTAGTTAGGTAGTTAGTTAGCTAGTTAGGTAGATAGTTAGTGTAACTATCTAGTTACTTAGTTGGAAAAGCACTAACTAGTTACTGATTTAATTAGTTAGGCAATTAGCTTGTTTATTACTTAACAGGTTTGTTAGTTTGTTAGTTATTTAGCAGATTAGTTAGTCAGTTCGTAAGTTAGGTAGCTAGCTAGTTACTTAGTTAGAAAAAGCACATCACCCGTGCACAATCACAGATGCTCCGGTCTCCTGCCCAGTACCTCCTTCAATGTACAGTAACTGATTACACCCTTCTGTGTTGGCTGACCATCTGTCTTGTACTGTGGATTAGTCGCTCATTTTTTACCACCCCAAGTTTCATCTCGAGCTCTCTCATTCCCGACAACGACGCCGATTCTTTTGTTCGACCAGATTCTCTTGTAGCATGGAGGATGTCTGGTTGATCCACTGCCTATCTTCGTCTAAGATATATACTCTTCAAAAAAAAACAAAACAAAAAGAAACGCAGCACTACTATAGTCGTAATGGACACCAAATTTCAAACTTGTATCAAAATTTTATTTTACAGAATTAATGTTTCAATCTTAGCATGAAGAAACTTTAAGGCTTTAACAATGAAATGAAGTTCATTAAATTTGATTTGGACTTTTATTCTTTGCGACTGAGGCTTCCGTTTCAGTAAGGTGTATGGCCTGCTCTGGCCTGTATCAGAGAACGACATCTCCTTGACATGGATCCGATTAGCCGTTGGATCTGTTGTTGTGGGATGGCTGCCCACTCTTCCTGCAGTGCAAGAGACAACTGTCGGAGATTAACTGACGCCACGACTCGCTGACGGACTTGTCTGTCGAGTTCATCCCAAAAATGTGCTATTGGGGTTCATGTCTGATGACATGGATGCCAACAGAATGGTCTGGACGTTGTTGTCAACGAGGAACTGGGTGGTGAGTTTTGTCAAATGATGTCGAGCGTTATCCTGCTGAAAAATCGACCCTGGTGCAGCCAGAAGTGGAATGACGTAAGGTTGAAGAATTTCAGCGACGTATCGTTGGGCATTCAGGTGTCCTTCAATTTGCATCAGGTCACTTCTTATGAAGATGATCGTCCCTCTCATCAGTACACCTCCACCACCATGTGGAGGAGCCTCATCCTCGCAGTTCTGGGCGTAGCGCTCATGGAGTCTGCGGTAAACTCTTCTCCGTCGATCGTGTCGCTGGAGCAGAAAGCATGATTCATCACGAAACCAAACCCTTCTCCAATCATTCGCAACTGTCCATTGACGATGCTGGTTCACCCACTGCAATCGATTCTGGCGATGCCGGTCCGTAAGAACAGGACCTCTGTAGGCTCTTCTAGCCCAAAGACCAGCGTCGTGCATCCGGATCCTGACCGTTTAATCTGAAATTCTACGTGCTGCTGTCATTGACTGGACTGTTGAGGATGCAGATGCAAGTCGATTCCTGATGTGACGCAGCCGTATTAAACGGTCTTCGGCAGGAGTTGTGACTATGGGTCTTCTGCGCGGCCGGTCTGCAACTGAGCCAGCTTTTTGAAATTGTCTCCAACAGTAACTAATGGTGCTTCTAACCACATTAAATTGCCTGGCCACTACACTTTACGACTGTCCAGTCTGTAAACGTCCAATGATGATGAGTCGTTGCTCTGTAGTGAGATAAGCCATACTTGCGCATTGAATTTTCAAATGAATTCATTCGAGGAGCGTCAATCTCTTATAGGCATTCAATAACATGGTCAGTGAGTTTTGTATTCAGTACGTTTCACGGGATTCTCGTGAACCTGTCATGAGTTATTGTCAAAAATGTTATTTTGAATAGTGTAGCTTTTCTGTGCTCATGAATCATCTACTGTGTACAATTTAGGTCAGCACGTGAAGCTGATGTCCAAGTGAACGTTTCAGATAATTTGCACTTGTCTGATCAGCAAACTTCAGTTTAAATCGCAACACCGTATTTGGTGCGTTTCTATTTTTTTTTGTTGAAGAACATAAATGAGTCGACCCAACTTGGTACATTAAAACCGTCGCTGACTTCTTTCACTGTTATGGCATTTGACGCTTGTAGGCAACAGTAAGGCTCTTGACATATCTTTTGTCGTGGATCAGTACAAATAACAAGGTTCCCCCTCATCCCCCCCCCCCATCTATATTGTTTTCACTAATTGATGCTTTAATGCCAGCATCTGCTAACAGGTGCTTTGTTATCAGCATATATTAACTGATGCCTTGATATCTGCATCTATTAACTGATGCCTTGATACCAGGATCTATTAAGTGATGCTTTGATACCAACATCTGCTAACTGGTGCTTCGATACCAGCATCTGTTAACTGATGTTTTGATCCCAGCATCTATTAACTGGTGCTTTGATACCAGCATCTATTAACTGATGCTTTGATACCAGCATCTATTAACTGATGCTTTGATACCAGCATCTATTAACTGATGCTTTGATACCAGCATCTATTAACTGGTGCTTTGATACCAGCATCTATTAACTGGTGCTTTGATACCAGCATCTATTAACTGGTGCTTTGATACCAGCATCTATTAACTGGTGCTTTGATACCAGCATCTATTAACTGGTGCTTCGATACCAGCATCTATTAACTGGTGCTTTGATACCAGCATCTATTAACTGGTGCTTCGATACCAGCATCTATTAACTGGTGCTTTGATACCAGCATCTATTAACTGATGCTTTGATACCAGCATCTATTAACTGATGCTTTGATACCAGCATCTATTAACTGGTGCTTTGATACCAGCATCTATTAACTGGTGCTTCGATACCAGCATCTATTAACTGATGCTTTGATACCAGCATCTATAACTGATGCTTTGATACCAGCATCTACTTACTGGTGCTTCGATACCAGCATCTATTAACTGATGCTTTGATACCAGCATCTATTAACTGGTGCTTTGATACCAGCATCTATTAACTGGTGCTTCGATACCAGCATCTATTAACTGATGCTTTGATACCAGCATCTATTAACTGATGCTTTGATACCAGCATCTACTTACTGGTGCTTCGATACCAGCATCTATTAACTGGTGCTTTGATACCAGCATCTATTAACTGGTGCTTTGATACTAGCATCTATTAACTGGTGCTTTGATACCAGCATCTGTTAACTGATGCTTTGATACCAGCATCTCTATTAACTGATGTTTTGATACCAGCATCTATTAACTGGTGCTTTGATACCAGCATCTGTTAACTGATGTTTTGATACCAGCATCTGTTAACTGATGTTTTGATACCAGCATCTGTTAACTGATGTTTTGATACCAGCATCTCTATTAACTGGTGCTTTGATACCAGCATCTATTAACTGGTCCTTTGATACTAGCATCTATTAAGTGATGCTTTGATACTAGCATCTATTAACTGATGTTTTGATACCAGCATCTGTTAACTGGTGCTTTGATACCAACATCTACTAACTGATGCTTTGATATCAGCATCTACTGCAGGAGAAATATATGCTCTGTATCTTCTGTCGAGTGTAATATGAACAGAAAGAGAGAGAGAGAGAGAGAGAGAGAGAGAGAGAGAGAGAGAGACTTTCAAGTTTGATGGGACGGATACCCACCTGTACATGGATGACTCTGCGAAGAAACAACCTGGAAACTACTCGAGATTTAATTCCTTTCTTTGTTTCCTGTGTTATTGTAGTTCAATTCTAGATCGGCCCATTAAGCAATCAAATATTTTATACCTTACAAAACAGTTATTAATTTCTTGAACATCTGTGATTAAAATATATTCAGGTTTCCCTTCAATGTAC
The DNA here is from genome assembly GCA_009760885.1 of Achatina immaculata. Lineage (NCBI taxonomy): Eukaryota > Metazoa > Mollusca > Gastropoda > Stylommatophora > Achatinidae > Lissachatina > Lissachatina immaculata. The sequence goes on from CM019695.1 coordinate 42,080,183, forward strand.
CAGAAATACTCCGCCATGAAGTCAACACTTGGAGTTGCTGTTCTGATGCTCGCCCTATCATTGGCCAACAGTGGTAAGTTTATATTTGAAAATAGAAGTTGTCGTTTTAAACGAAAGCTGACTATTTTTTAAAACTTTCATAAAAATTAACTCTTGCTCTGCCATGAACCTTCTAAACAGCTTTGTAAAAATAAATAAGTAAATAAATTAATACTAAACTGTAAAAAATAAATAAATAAATACATAATATATAAATTAACGTCATCTATCAGGCGTTGTAATCAGGCAGCTGAAATATGTATCAATTAGGAAAAATTGAAAGATGTAGAGAGTTTGAATATCTTGGATAATTACTAATAATGGAGATACAACGAGGGAAATGAAAAGGACATCAATTGCTCTTCAGAAATTCAAACAACTAAAAAAGCCGTGGAGAGGAACAGACAGAACAACAAAAATAAGATTTTTAAGGGCTTGCATCTTTTCCATCGCAACATATGTCTGTGAGACCTGGATACTTAACAAAACAGCTGAAAAACACATAAATGCCTTTAAATGTAAATGCTACAGAAGAGTTCTTCAAATATCATGGACCTAAAAAAGATCAAATATATCCATGCTACAAGAACTTAATATTGAAGAAGGCTGACTAGTAAGGAAGATTAAACAGAGAAAACTTAAGTATTTTTGACATATTAACCGTCATGAGAATTTAGAGAAGACCATCTTGGAAAAGTACATAATGGGAAAATGAGAGGAAGACCAAGACGAAGATGGCTGCAAGATATCGTTGATGATCTGCGAATGGACGTATCAGCAGCAGGGAATCTTGCTTACAACCGAGAGCCCTACAGGAGAGCTGTTAGGGAGGCAAAGTTATGCAGGGGACATGCAAATGAATGACGGACTGAATCAAGCTTGTGTTATTCGCTTTTGCAATTCAAAATATTCTACGTAAGTTAAATTTAGGTATGTGGCCATTTTTCGGGGTAATGGAGCGAGCGTATTCCTGTCACATTCAGGTATAGTGTAAAATTGCTAGACAGCAACAGAATGCGTTTTCCTGGCATTCTTTGCTTCCCAAACCTTCCTGCTGAATGGCAAAAGAGAAGAAGAAGTCATTTCCTATTGTTGCGCGAAAAGTGATTTTTTTTAATAGTACTCCTGCAGTTTCGATGTAGTGTAGAAAGTTTTGGGGGTAGATGGAATATAAAAATCTTAGGAAATGGTGAAAAATGATGTTACTTGTATATATAAGTCTTCTCCACTGTTCTCACAGTAGTACTGGGGAAAAAGAAAGTCTCCATAAGCTCTGATAAATAGTACTCAGAGTAGATGTTTATCCCAAAGAAAGGAAAACCTTATCTAATTATGCGCGTTTTTATTTCCGACCTATAAGTGTGTTTGAAATGAAATTTTTATCACTCATTGTAAAGATTAGATCATCGCGCTAAATTCGTCATCACTAGATCTGGGTTAATTGGCGTGTTTTGATCACGACGAGTCTCACAGAATCAGAAAGAAATCAGATCATCAGGTATCTTAATGCCAAGAACTGCAACTGTTGTGCGGTTGTTTAATTTCTTCCGACTTACAGTTTTTTCGACTGCAACAACGTCTTCGGCTAACAGGCGTCACCAGAGGCCGTCCCAGGCCAAGAAGACCATGGGTGACCACGCACGGGCAGGGCGGATTTATTCCAACTGTTCTTTTACGAAACAGTTTCCAGTCTGCTCAAAGGACCGTTAACACAATAAAAGCATTGCAGAATAACAGACACGTTACTGTGAACATTGTTTTACGTCGTTCGAGGGATGCAAACACGTCCACGCCAGCCTGTCCGACGCTCTCGACTTCAGCCACGCCACATTCAGAACAGACTTCAGTCACGCCACATTCAGAATAAACTTCAGTCACGCCACATTCAGAATAAACTTCAGTCACGCCACATTCAGAATAAACTTCAGTCACGCCACATTCAGAATAAACTTCAGTCACGCCACATTCAGAATAAACTTCAGTCACGCCACATTCAGAATAAACTTCAGTCACGCCACATTCAGAATAAACTTCAGTCACGCCACATTCAGAACAGACTTCAGTGGGCAGATATGTACATGAGATGGCCGTCGAGGGAGGGCAGTCTGTCATGTTTTCAGACGGGCCCAGATTCATGATGGAGAGGCATGATGGTAGGATCAGGATGTACAGACGTCCACATGAACTATACGCTCATAACAGCATCCGATAGGCTTTGAACTTTGGTGCTGGGGGAGGGCAGAATTATGATGTAGAGGGGGGACGGATGGGGGGAATAACAGAGAATTTCAGAACATCTGGAGCCGATTCAAAGGAACATCACTACACAGCGATGTCCTGACACCTCATGGTGTGCCATTTGTTCTGAACTCAAGGACAAGGCTTTAGTCTTACTGACGACAATGTAGCCCCTCATTGGGTAAGAGCAACCTCAGCATCTCTCCATCAGAACAACATTCTGCGCCCACGGCCAGCAATGTCACCTGACCATAACCCTATCTAACATCTGTGAGACATGCTTGACTGCCAAGTGCCAAACGTGCCATATATATAAAGGATTTTAAAGACGGTACATCGTGTAGATGCATACGTATCTCCTGGAGGCGAACAAGTTAGAATCACAACAACAAATCTAAAACCGAGAAATGGAAGACAAACCTAGGAGCTAGTAACATGAAGAAAAAAGTAGCTGCAGCATCTAGACCTCAGCCATGTTCACAGTTTGATCATTCTCAAATTTTAAATCTCCAGCTGATGAGGTAGCCTTCTCCGCTGGGCTGTCCACACCGAGGTCTTATTCTGCTGGGCAAACAGTTGTTTACGACCGGGTTTTTGTCAACGAAGGCAATGGTTATAATTCTCAGACTGGAATTTTCACCAGCCCCAAGGTAAATGTGTATTATGCAGTACAGATGTGGTTATTTAGGTTCTGTCTGACCATCAAATCTTAGTTTATTGTTAATAATCTCTCTCTGAACCTTAAGTGCCCAGGGCACATGGGGCTTCCGTAAGGGTTTTCCACAAATGCCTGTCCTTTGCTTTTTTTTTCTGCTCTTGCCCAGGTGAGCCCTCTATTGCTCAACATCCTTTCTATTCTTCTCCATGTCTCTTTTTGTCTACACTTACTTCTGTAATTTGCGTGGTCCATAAATATTGTTAAATATGTTCATTTAATCTCAGAATATTTTACATACTAGACATGAGCATATTTTGAAACGTCGGTGTCTTCTAGACGTATTTATTATAAACTAGCAAACAAATGAGTCAGAGTTAGAGAGAAGTGAGCCCAACCTTACAGTGGCCAGAATTGAAGTGAACCTGAAGAAAATAAAAGAAGGAGAAGGAAGAGGAGAGGGAAAACTGTCCCTGGAATTAATAAATCGCTTTAGTGCCCTACAAAAAAGAGAAGAACTGGCCACAGCAGATTTAACAATGCGTCGAAAGAAACAGTCGAAGTACTGAGTACCATGCAAAGAAAAAACAACAACAATAGAGTACTAAAACCACGTGGGATAACACTGAGGAAAGAAAACAAAAGACAACAAGAATGGAGTACTAAAACCACGTGGGATAACACTGAGGAAAAAAGAACACTGAAAGCTACTAAATACAAATCACAATGATTAAAAGAACAGTCACGAAAAGTCTGTGCCCAAAAAATACAAAGATGTCAAAGACATCATACCAGCAAAACAGACACATTTTTATGATACATTGACGTGATCCATATCAATAGAAACAAGATTCCGAGTAATTAAATGTTACATCGAGCCAATTTTGTTTATGGATGTGAAGCGTGTCTATAAATAAGAGTGTACGGCAGGAAATTGAGGCCATGGAAATGTGGTTCATAAGAAGGATGTTGAAGGTACCATGGACAGCTAAGAAAACCAACGAAGAAGTCTTAAGAGAGGCTGGAGTTAAAAGGCAAATTACAGCAAAGATCAGAGGCAGAAAAGCAAGATTTGTAGGACATTTTCTGAGAAGAGGAAAATTGGAAAACATTGTAGAAATGGGAAAATTCAGGGAAGAAGAGACAGAGGAAGACAGAGAGAGAGAGAGAGAGAGAGAAAGAGAGAGAGAGACTGATTGATCTTTATTTCAAAAAGGTTCAGAATTGGGCACGCAGGCCCGTCTGACATTCTGTTTTTTATCATACATCTTTCACTCTACTCCAGACATCATACCAGCAAAGGACAAATATGTTGTTCATGTAACAAACATAATTAACACAAGCTGAGAGACATAAAATAAAATATAACATTTACGTTTCGCTCTTAAACATTCACTCAGTACAGAAGTAACTACATACATTATAAATGACTATCTACTAAACAAAATTTTCGGGACTATTCAGAAAACAATTAATTGTATTCGGTGTCTGTAAGAGCAGTTTAAGATAACTTTTAAGTTTTATAATTCATGGAGGCATGTAGTCGACATCAAAACAGATATTGAGAAAGCTTGTATTTGTAGAGAGAGAGAGAGAGAGAGAGAGAGAGAGAGGAGAGAGAGAGAGAGAAGTAGTTTCTTGATGGGCTGTCAGTGTGGCTAGGAAGAAAGTCAACGGTGGATCTCATAATCAAGTCTAAAGACAGGGAATTGTGGAGAGAAATGATCTCCTACGCCACGTGGCACGGCACTTGATTGACTGATTGACATTGCCTTGAATAGCAGCTGTAGCAGTGGAGTGAAGACACTCAACAAAACCACTAGAAGGACTGGAAGCAATCTCTACGTAGGCCAAGAAGGGCCACAAAAGACATAAAATGGAAGACAAAATAAATGGAGATAAAGGGAACTGAACGATGGAAAGAATATTTCAGCAACGCATTAAAGAGACCCCAACATCATTATATACCATCAGCCAATGAAGAACTTAATATAAACACATGATCTATAACAACAGAAGAAGGGAAAGGAAGAAAATAATAAAGAAAATAATAAGCTGGCAAAGTGCCAGGTGAAGACGGAGTAAGTGCTGAAATACTGAAAGCAGAAGACACGGAAATACCAAATTATCTATGCAAAATACTGTCCTACAAAACATTTTAGGCACGGGAAAAAACCCCAGAGGAATGTAAGACCTGGTTGGCATTCAAACTTTCCAAGAAAGGAGACCCTGGCATGTGTGAGAACTGGAGTGGCATTACACTTCTCTCACCCACCAGCAAAATTGTTTTCAGTCAGATCTTTCTAAATAAAATCACGACAGCTGTAAGGAACAGGACAAAGGGAAAACAAACAAACAAACAAACAAACAAAAAACAAACAAACATAGATCAGATCTTCACCTTCGGGCAGATGTTGGAACAATCCAGTGAGTGGAACTGTCCCTTGTATGCACTGTTCTTAGACCCTGAAAAGGGATTTGACAACGTAGATAGAAATGTTCTATGGAGAATCATCAGGTATAGATCGCAACCCCCCCCCCCCCCAATTTCCAGTATTATTAGTAAAAATAGTCAAAACAAAAGTCAAATAAAGGATTCCACTGTAGTTTGTGGAGGTCATCTTTCAGATCACTTTGATGTTCGGCCTGGAACGAAACAGTGATGAATTCTGTCAACAGCATTGTTCATCCTTGCCACTGATTGGATGAATTCTGTCGTCAGCATTGTTCATCCTTGCCACTGATTGGATGAATTCTGTCGTCAGCATTGTTCATCCTTGCCACTGATTGGCTGATGATGAGAGAAACAATAGACCGACACAGAAGCATCGACACCAGAAGACCTGGACTTCACGGACGGTATAACATTACTCTCAAACAGGCCCAAGGGCATGCAAGAAAAGATACATAGATTAAGAACAAACGCAAACAGTACACAAAGAAACAAAAATGCTGAAACTATTAGGCCAGTCACAGTGAACTATCTTCACATACCTTGTTTCTACAGTAAAAACAGGCCGAGACAGCAGTAAAGAAACTGAAATATGAATTTTAAAAAAACCCAACAAGCTTGAACCGCACTCAGCCGTAACATGGGGGTCCAAGAAAATAAGCCAGACAACTAAATGCACAATATTAAAAAAGTAACACAATAATTGGTGTATAAGTATACAACTATACACTAAACACTGCAGTAAAGCTGTGATACCAGAATGTATAAAATCGGAAAAAAGTAGGAGCAGCTTTATTACTTAACGACTACAAAGTTGTGACGTTTCGGCGTGAGCCTTAATCATACAAAAACATACAGGACGAAGAAATAGAGAGAGGAGATAAAGTATAGATTCACATGAATACTGTTTAAAAAAAATTTTTTTAAAGGAGTACTTAGCTGTAAATTGCAAGGTGTGGCTTGTCCGGCGGTGTGTGTCAGGAATGGATCTGGTAGGACGTGGAAATTGTTTAAATAGAGACCTGTGACATGTGGTCAGTGGGTTGTAACTGGGGGTGGTGGATGGGGAACCGGGAAGGGGAAGCTAGGCCAGTAGTGCGTCACTCTCTCTCCCCACCGACCACATGTCACAGGTCTCTATTTAAACAATTTCCACGTCCTACCAGATCCATTCCTGACACACACCGCCGGACAAGCCACACCTTGCAATTTACAGCTAAGTACTCCTTTAAAAAACATTTTTTTTAAACAGTATTCATGTGAATCTATACTTTATCTCCAATATTAAAAAGTATGTTTTAAGTGTTTTACTGTACGAGAAGGGGTGACTGCTAGAAAGTGACACAGACAAGTGCCGGCAAATATGATACCTTGCAAACCAAGTGTTAGGTAGGATATAAACTAACAGAACACAGTGTTGTGTGATTACACCTTGAAAAAAAATCTTGGACACTTTTAGACGTGAGAGAAAGAAGAAGAAGAAAAGCGCTCACAAGAGGATTACATGAGACTTGAACCATGAACTTCGGTACGACGAGCAGGCGCCTAGCCACGAGAGAACAGCGTGTTAACGAACTTCGCTATCTAGAACCCTCCGCACCCCCACCCCACCCACCCACCACCACCCAAACAAACAGAAAAAAAGTGTTTGATAGCGAAGCCTTCAGTACCTACCCAGCCTAAAATCTTGACACCCGGAAAGGAAACGAGGCCATGACAGAGTAAGCGTAGACAGTGCAGGAAACCACGTGGCGCATGTTTGTGTCTGAACAAGTTGTTACCTGCCCGCAGGACTGAATCTGTGGCGTGGCCTGGCTTTCTTTCCAGGTGTCATCCGGCTGGACAGGTATTGATGGCTTCCCAGGCGGGGGAGGGGGGAGAATGCTAGACAGGGAAGTTCGTGAAATACGTTGCTCTCTAGTGGCTAGGCGGCTGCTCGTTGTACTGGAGTGCTTTTCAACGCATGCGCTGTGTCGTTGAGGGACACATTAAACTCCTCTCGGACCTCGATAGTCTGATCGCTGAACTCTGCCCGTCTCCACCAGGTCACACATGATAATTACCTAATCTATCGCCTGATCCGGGAGATTATTCACTCCACCAACAGACAGTTTTACCTGCAACTTTCTTCTCTCAAAAAGCAGAAACTTTCTGCAATCCGTCACTCTACGGCCTCTCCCAGACCCACCACCGCTTCTGCCCCCACTGAGGTGGTTTGTATCCCTCCTGACATTCCACTTTCGGCTGATGAATTGTCTGTCTTAGGGAAAGGCTTACAGTTTGTTCCCCTCTGTCCTTCTGCTGACCAGTTCTCACTCCTTCAAGATGTCCACCGTTTCCATCGCAGACTGCGTTTAAAGTTACATTTGCAAGACGCCCCGACCTTCATCATCCCAATCCACTTCCGATGATGACCCTTTCTTTCGCTTCTCAAAACAGCCATCCAGCTGGACACCTTCAGCAGGAGCGTCTCGTGCCTTGGACCTCTACATTGATCACAGTATCCATGAAATCCGCAAGCTTCGCCTTCCCCGTGTACGACACTCTAACCTGACCCCCTGGGTGCAACGCGCACTTTCTCAACTCCAGCGCAGGCGTGATATCGTGATCAAGAGTGTAGACAAGGGCGGGGCCATTGTTTATTGGAAGAAAGAATTGTACATCCAGGAGGCCATGGGCCAGCTGAGCAACACTGAATTTTATGCCTCTCGCCCTCAAGATCCGACTCTGGCCAACAACCACCGTGTTCGTGACACGATCAACGAACTCATCCACAAGACTGGTCTTTCTCCCTCGGATGCTCATCTTCACATCCGCGACAGCTGCTTAGGGAAGCCATCCTTTTATCTACTCCCTAAGATACACAAACCAGGCAACCCAGGAAGGCCCATAGTGTCCGCTTGTTCCTGCCCTACGGAACAAATCTCTGACTTTCTTGACAGCATCTTTCAACCTCTGGTCACTTATCTGCCCACTTATCTTAAGGACACGAATCATGCTCTCATTGCTTTTGAGACCCTTACACTCCTGCCTAGTCACACCTACCGTATCTTCACCCTTGATGTAGTATCCTTATACACATCCATCCCGCATGATCAGGGACTTCAGGCCGTCAAGTTCTTTCTGAACAAAAGACGCCATCCCTCTATTCCTACGTCTACTATTCTGCACCTTACACGACTTGTCCTCCAACTCAGTTCTTTTGAATTCAATGGCCTTTACTTTGACCAGATTAGTAGTGTAGCCATGGGTACCAAGATGGGCCCCAGCTACGCGTGTCTGTTCATGTGCCGCTTCGAACACAAGGTTCTGAGAGCCTTTAGAGGCCCTTTTCCCGCCTTCTATAGACGCTACATAGATGACGGTATTGGGGTCACATCAATGCCTGAGGACGATCTTAATAACTTTATCAGTTTTGTTAAGGAGTACAATCCTGTCATTTCTTTCACCTCCCATATCTCTGCTAGTTCCGCAAACTTTCTTGACATTGCCGTTACTATCGGCCCTTCTGGGATACTACTTCTATCCACTATAAACCTACAGACTCTCACAGCTACCTCCTGTACTCTTCCTCCCATCCCAGATCGTGTAAGGACTCTATTCCTTTTTCCCAGCTTCTTGGGTTGCGTCGTTTGTGTAATGAGTATTTGGATTTCCAGGATCAAGGCCATAAAATGCTAGATTTCTTTCGTCAACTCGGCTATCCAGAGCACGTTCTCTCGTTATCTTGGAACCGCATCAGCCATATATCGCGGCAACAAGCCCTCACTCCTAAACCACACTGTAGCTCGGACAGAGTTAAACTGGTACTCACGTACCACCTTCATAGCTTGGCAGTTAAAAAAACATACTGTTTCACCATCTTCATCTCCTCCAAAACGAGCCTGATACACGTGAACGTTTTGGGGAACCCCCACTGGTAGCCTACAGACGGGACAAGAACCTCAGGGACCGTTTAATTCGTAGAGTCATCTTAATACAGATGATACTTTTTATGGTACCAGACGTTGCGGACGCCGTAGATGTAACACTTGTCCGTTTGTTGTCGAGGCCAGCCAGATCTCCTTCTCTAAGTCCACGTTATCAGTACAGGAGGGTTTCACTTGTACTTCACGCAATGTTATTTATGCTATTATGTGCAAACGTTGCGGTTTGAAATACATAGGGGAGACTGGCTTACGCTTAGGAGATCGATGTCGTCAGCATCTCAATGATATTTCTAAGAGGGCCTGGGCACCTGTGGCTAAATATTTTTGCCTTAGCAACCACAGGGGAAAACAGGACATTTCTGTTAGTGCGATCCGGTCTTGTTCTGCTGATGTACGATCTCGGAGGGCCCTAGAACAACGCCTTATTTTCCAGACTGGCTGTCTCCACCTAGCTGGAATAACAATGTCTTCAGCTTTCTGCAACTTCTTTAGTTTTCCACTCCCTTTTTTAAAACTCTACTTTCTTTCTCTATGCTACCCCTCCCTACCACCACCCTCTTTTCTTCTCTGGCAACATATTGGTGTCTATAGGGTATTGTCCTATTCACCAGTTTCACATTTTCTCACTGCAGGTGTTTATGTTCTTCGTTCATTATCTCTCCGCGTCCCCCTTTCCCTCCCCGCCCCGACACCTCCTCTAGCGGCTATCTTCTCCTTCTCCTTCTCCTGCTCCTGCTCCTTCTCCTTCTCCTCCTCCTCCTCCTTCTCCTCCTTTTCCTTCTCCTCCTTCTCCTTCTCCTCCTTCTCCTTCTTCTTCTTCTTCTTCTTCTTCTCCTTCTTCAGAATGTTTCGTCTGCATCTTATATAGATAAATGAAATAATTTATTCATCAGTTACTTTAGGCAGGTTTTGTTCCATTTTTTTAAATCAAATACTTTGTGACAGGCTGCTAACATTTCTTTAGTATAAGGTGCCGACAGCGAGACCAGTTTGCTGAAACTTGAGAATAAGATTATTGAAGAAAGCAGTAGAAGAGGCTGCGAGCTGAACAGCAACAAGACAGCCACAATGGGAAATGTCGAAAAAACAAACAAACAAACAAACAAAAAAACCCGCCGAAGTACAGCGTCCTTTGGGACAGGAAGACACTGCCACAAATAAATAAATTCAGTTTCCTTGTAACAATAAAAACACTTGATTGTACGTGGACAGATGAAATAATAAAATCAGGAACAGGTAAGACAAAGACAGCTTTTTTATAGATATGAATGTATGCAGGAAAATCTCCACTGTAGAGAGCAGCACAACAACACAACACCTTCAGATCATCAGATCATCAGTCTTACAGTGTTATATAGAACCAGTATTGCTATATGGCTGTTAACAAATAGATGAAAAAAATTGGAAGCAACAGAGGTGTGGTATGATGAAAGATGAAACAAATACCCCGAACAGACAGAAAAACAAAAGAAAATGTTCTCAAAGAAGTTTAAGAACAACAAAAGTTAGTTAAACGGATAAAAAAAAGACTATAAAAATTTCTCGGATAAGTCAGGAAAAGACAGAAGTTGAAGTATCTGGTGATGACCGGAAAACTGAAGGGAAAAAGACGAGATGAAGGTCAAGAGAAGACACCTCAGTGGACTGACCAAGGGCATGGAAAAAGAAAAGACATTCGAAGTAATCGGAAACACTACGGACCACACAAGATGGAGAAGTATGATCACCAGCGCTTCCTGGCACGGCACATGATGATGAATAACATTCAAGCTTTACTAGTTTCTTGTCTGTTTTTTTTTTTTTTGTTTTTCGCTGACAGCAATGTTTCTATATCTCTGGTCGCATAACGAAGTGTGATATGTTTCGAAACGTACAAGTAATTTTGTATAGCACATCTGCTTTATATCTCATAGTGACCCTCCTCCATTTAATTGTGTTACCTTGACCTTGTGCTCTTTCCTTTTCCCATATTCATGTGCCTAAATTAGAAATACACGTTCACATGGAGGTTGAAAGAGGCATTTTAACCGTATTTTTAAAAAAAAACATAAACGTTAAATAAAGAACTAACCAGACCTGGTCTTTCTTATACTGTCATTTGTTGTGCTTGTTTTTCAGGCGGGACTTTACTTGTTTACTTTTCATGGAATTACCACGCTTCGGTCAATATTCGATGTGCACCTTTTACATAATGGTAGAAGCATAGCTGCAGCTTACGGTCACACTTCAGTTTCTTATGCTTCGGGAGGTAGGTATTTTCACAGTCTTATACAAAGTGTTCGGTTGGTTTCTCTGCGATGATGACAGATGACTGAACAACAACCAGTCTCATGGGTGATCAGGAAAAGGAGATGGACATATGTTGGTCACTTGCTGAGAAGAAATGATCAGAGAATCCGAAAACAAGCTATCAAGTGGAACACAACATGCCGAAGAAAAAGGTGCAGACCGCGTGAAACTCTGAAGAGGACATTATTAAGAGAGGCCAAGTTAACAGGCATAAAATCCTTTGATGAGGTTGAAAGACTCGCCGAAGACAGGAAAAATTGGCGAACTACTTTGCGAGCCCTATGTGACGTTTAACGGCACGGGAAGGATATAAGTTATAAGATAAGATAAGATACAAAGTGTAAATCACCAAAACCATAGAAAACAAGTTGAATTCTTTCCAGACTAAATGTTTACGAAGAATTAGAAAAAAATATTTTGGCTAAACACCATAAGAAATAACATCTTGTTGGCAGAAATGCAGATGAAGCCACTGACAGCAATTATTGAGGAAAGACGCTGGCGATGGTTGGGACATGTGCTCCGAATAACTGACAACTCACTACCAAAAATAGCACTAAGATGGACACCACAGGGGAACACAAGTAAGGGTAGACCAAAAGAGACATGGAGAAGAACAACAGAAAGGATGTTGAGCAATAGAGGGCTCACCTGGGCAAGAGCAGAAAAAAAGGCAAAGGACAGGCATTTGTGGAAAACCTTTGCGGAAGCCCCATGTGCCCTGGGCACTTAAGGTTCAGAGAGAGAGAGAGAGAGAGAGATACAAAGTGTCTTATCCAGGCCGTTGAGGTATTTTCACAGTCTTATACAAAGTGTCTTATCCAGGTCGTTGAGGTATTTTCACAGTCTTACACAAAATGTCTTATCCAGGCCGTTGAGGTATTTTCACAGTCTTATACAAAGTGTCTTATCCAGGCCGTTGAGGTATTTTCACAGTCTTATATAAAGTGTCTTATCCAGGTCGTTGAGGTATTTTCACAGTCTTATACAAAGTGTCTTATCCAGGTCGTTGAGGTATTTTCACAGTCTTATACAAAGTGTCTTATTCAGGCCGTTGAGGTATTTTCACAGTCTTATACAAAGTGTCTTATCCAGGCTGCTGAGGGCTAGCGCTCTTAACTTTCCTCTCTTTTCTTGTCTGTGAGAAAATTAACGAAAGCTACTTTCCATGTTTGGATGGATAACCCGAAAATAACTGGCCCAGGCACCCGACCTGGCCCTCCACGGCCTTGATTGTCTGTTGTGACATGGGCTTCCTTAAGTTTGTATTTTAATTTGTGCAGTGAGAAACTGGTACTGAATGAAGTAAAGATGAAGTGAGCTCCAGTTTCTGTGTGATGCATGAAATATCACCTTCCTTCTTCAGTGTTCATGAAACCAGGTATTTGTTTTCTGCAGCAGATGCCGTGATTACAGATAGCGTGGCTACTGCATTTCATATTTTAAAAAAGGCCACAATGGCTTACTGAAAGCATAGGTATAGATTTAAGATAATTTTCGACAAATTCCACTAATAGAATGTAACGACTATTTACAACCCTTTAATTAACCAGCACAGAGTTGTAACGTTTCGGTTTACATCTAAATCCCACAAAACCATCCAGGACAAAGAAATAGAGAAAGAAATGAAAATGTAAATTTACGTTAAAGAAGAATGCTTAAGTGAAGACTTGTGAGGTGTGTAGGTCTGTAAGCAGAAAGGGGGTGGGGAGTGCGCAAAGAAGGGAGAGAGGGATACAACGGTAATCTAGTGAAGAAGACGTTGGGTGGAATAGATGGATGTGGTTGGGGTGGAGGGCTTGTAATACAGGTTCTGGAACATAAGTTGGAGGTGAGGAAAGAGTAGATTAGAATTAAGGAGGGAATACGGCTGTAGAGAAAGGGAAGTCCTGAGTTCAAACCAATTGGTTCTAGTGTCTCATATTCCTGTATGTATCCTTTCTCAAGCACCAAGAGGGTTTTGTCATCAGAGTGGCATTGTTTAATAGCTTTTACTGAAAAATAAGACTCGCCTCTGTTGAACTGTTGAAATAATTAAAGACTGACTTAGAAGTACGCTGGGAGATGTCATAAAGATATTTCTACATGGGGTCATCTTATCTGAGACCAGTCTCTCCATTGTTATCCTACACTTATTGCCCACAGTGGCGTATATTACGTTTTGGGACTCATATGTGGATCCTTCATGAAGTACGAGGACAGCTCTGGGAAAAGTAATCGCTTTCGTTTCCCAGAATAGAGATTACACAGCGAAAGCAGTTGCACTTTCTACTTCAGAGAAAGGTAGGATACCCTTTTAAGGTTGCTATGGACGAAGATATCTTTCAGCTTTGGCTCCCGTTTGTAGGTTAGTAGCAGAGGATCAGAGACGACATCGCAAGTGTCAAGGTCGACCTGTAGCAGTGGCAGATGGTGACATATAATTTCTTTCCAATCTGGCCACGAGGAAGGAAAGGAGACAGGAATTTAATTGTATCAGACGAAGTCGCAGGTTTTTATCTTATCTGACTGTCCCTGGTATGGAAAGGATCCTGCTTAAGAGCCACATTTCAGTAGCCTTTATTCGTCGTTCCAAATGTTTAGTCCATGTTTCACTTGTTGTAACGTAGATCAGTTTCTATATAGCATCTTACAACTCTCTTTCTTCCTGTCAACGGCAGTTTTTAATTTCTTATATTCTTCATTTTTCCAAAAGTTGTCTTTGCCACTTCTGTCCTTGTTCTGTTTCATTGCCATGTCCAGATTGTTGTAAAATTCTTTTATCTCATCATCAGAGCTTTCTGAAGTTGGTGCGTATACTTGGATGAGATTTGTGTCTATTGGGTGGCCCTGTAATTTAATCATTAACACTCTGTCCGATGTGCACCAGAAACCTTTCACGGTTCTTGATGTCTTCTTATCCAATATTATGCCAACTCCATTTCTACACTGGTTTCCCCCGGAATATATTATTTTGAAGTCTTTATGATCTCTGCTTCCTGCTCCAGTCCGTCTCATTTCACATAAACTAAGGATGTTAATTTACATTCTTTTCTTTTCTTGTTCGATGTTTCCCAGTTTTTCAAGATCTGTTAGTGTTATAATGCTCCATGTTGCAATTGCTGTGATGTTACTTGTGTTTTCTTTGCGTACAGTAGTTGGATGATGATCTGGTATCACCTGTCACACGTGATAGTCCCTACCGGACGAGGTGGTTCCACTGAAATCCCCATTAACGTCGTTATGATTGAAACAATTGTGGATTGTCATGATTGTTCTTGGGAATGTACAGTCTTGGTTTCCCCTTGTCTTCCACCGGTTTGTTTATGGTTTACTCCACTGACCTTTGACTCTAGCCAGAGCCTATCTTACAAGGAAGCAGGGGGTTTAAAAATTTTCCTTCTCCTAGATGAGCTACCAACCAAGACTAACGAGTCTTATCTACCCGAAGCGTCTGGTTTTCAGGCGCCAGATACTCGCCTTTCGCTCCTTCTCCTGTCAGTTTACACATTTCTGCCACAAGAAGGCCAGGAGCTGGACTTGGACTGTCAGAGGCTATTTGGGACGCACGCCTGACCTCTTCTCTTTGTACAGCGAGAACATAATGAGAAATATAGAGAGCAAGAGGAAAATTGGAAAACACTGTGGCAACTGGAAAAATTGAAGGAAGAAGAGACAGAGGAAGACAGAGAGAGAAGTTACTGGATATCTGTCAGTGTGGCTAGGAAGAAAGTCGCCGGATGATCTCATAATCAAGTCTACATACAGGGAATTGTGGAGAGAAATGATCGTTTACGCCACGCGGCACGGCACTTGATTGATTGATTGTCCTTGTTCTAATTTCTTCAGTGTACCTGCCGTCAGATATTATGATTGTATCTAAATATTTGTATCTATTGATCTGATTTAATATCTTATTCTGCATTCTGGAATTTGTTCCTTTGCCTATCACCATTACTTCATTTTTTGTTGATGTTTAACCCCTTTTTTTCGCTGGAGTTTTTGTAAGGTTTTCCTACTTTTTGATAGCAGTACTCTTGTAACACAGTGCTTTGTAAATTATAAATGTAGTATTATTATAGCCTCGTTGTAAATTAAGATAGTATTATTGATATTAATGTTATTATTATTATCATTAAAAAATAACATTCATGATTATTAATTAAAAAGTAGGTCAGAAACAATGGATATTTTGAGAACCGGTGAGAGATGAACACACCCATGGTATTAGTGGTATTACCTTAGAATTAAGTAGAAACTTAGAAATACTCGACATAATGAAGCTGAGGGAAAGGCAGATTAAAGAGATACACCCAGGTTATAATAGTCTTGGCACAACTAAACTGAATTGTTAAATAAACAATATGGAGACAGACAGATGTTTACAGAGATGTCCCCTATAGGTATCGCAAACACTTGATACTAGATAAGAATAGTTGACCCACTCGAGAAATTTGAACAGGGGAATGTGACGCAACTGATTTACTGACAGGTGAGACATATTTGCTAATCTCAGGATACAATTCGCACGGATGAATAGTCCAGCTGATCAATAAGATAGCCAAATGGAGTGGACCGATTCATCCCGAAGTCCAAGCCAGGCATGCAGTTTTGAAAAGGGGAGAGAAGACAGAAAATAGAAGAATAGAATGTTAGATAGGAGATCAGCGACAGATAGAACAGATGGAAGGAAGAGCCAATAAATATTCAGAAAAGCAGTTTAGAACCAGAAGTAGTTTAGGACAGAAAGAAGAGAGCATTTCAAGAGGAAAAAGTAAATATTAGTGTCGCCGCTGTCAGAACGTGTTAACAGTGCTGCATGAAAGTGCCTTAATTGTCGCGGTCACAATGTGCTAACAACGCTGTATGAAAGTGCCTTAGTGGTCGCGGTCACAATGTGTTTAAAATGCGGTATGAAAGTGCCTTAGATGTCTCGGTAACAATCTGTTAACAATGCGGTTGAAAAGCACCTTAGTTGTAGCTGTAACAACGTGTTAACAATATGAAAGTGTCTTAGTTGTCGCTGTAACAACGTGTTAACAATGGTATATGAAGTTGACTTATTTGTTGCGGTCGCAGCCTAAACTAGAATGAGAGACACTCAGCCTAAAGGTCATATAAAAGAACTATACAGACTACAGCAAAATTCAAGGAAGCACACTTAAATATAATAATTGAGAACTTTTTTATGTTATCCCTAGATCTGATGTTGCTTACATTCTTTCCTCCTGTATTTACTCCACCTTTTAGTGATTTCTTTCCTCGTTGTTTCATAAAAGATTTACGAAACCAAAGTTGATGAAAATGATAAACAAGATAAATCTGCAGCTGATAACCGAGGCAGAAACAGTGACATCTTAAATGAATTATAAATCGCAAATACGTGCACTGCAGATAGAACGAATAGAACGAACGAACAGATTTTATTTTCGAAGAATTAAGAATTGGGCACGCAGGCCCGTCTACCATTCTGCCATTCATCATACAACTTTCATTCAGTCAGATATTCAGCATTTGTTAGTGAACATAATATGCATGAAAAAAAAATAAAATGAATAAGTAAATAATTAATAAACCCTTTCGTTCCATACAATCCAGATTGTGCTTTATGTGCGACATGAAATAAATATTACACGCTCACATTCATTTTAAACTCACATAGTTTTGGACGAACAATATAACAAATACAACAATTAACTCATACTTTAGATTAAACTAATTCAGACTTTGATAGTACATATGTCTATAGTTTTCTTAAAGAAAATACATACCAATGCATTTATTCACACACATATACCACATACAAATAAACACATCCACACATATACATATACATACATTCACATGTATACACATAGACAAGTGCATACTTACATACATACATACATACATACATACATATATACATACATACATACATACATACATATACATACATACATACATACATACATACATACATACATACATACATACATACATACATACATACATACATACATAGTGATATACATGTATACACATCCACACATGCACAAATATGTATATACACACATATATGCATACCTACCCTATTCATACGTGTGTTTAAAGTATGCACAGACAGACAGACAGACAAACAGACAGACAGATAGATTTTGTCTTGTTTCACCGAAAAAGGTTCTAATTTGAACATTTTGTTACAGGAAATACGGTAATTCTGAACCTTGCAGTGGGCGACAATGTGAAGATTGCAGTTCAACAATCGTCAAGTCTGTACGGTTTTTCAATTTACTACCCTTCGCCCTATAACACATTTTCAGGATATCGGATCACAGCCACACCCTGGTGATGTCACAGCCACACCCTGGTGATGTCACAGCCACACCCTGGTGATGTCAGAGGCCACTCGTCATATGAAAGTATACGCTTTAACGTCAGTTTACTCACACACGCTTCGTTAATTAAAATGCGAACAAGAATTTGAAGCTTGAATTTTTCTTTTATAGTTCTTTCTTCCACGTGTTTATATTTCTTTCTGTATCTCCTTCAGTTTATCATCCCTTCCAGTGATCTCATATTGTGAACATTCTTCTGTTTTCTGAGCCACATGGTTCATACAACGTCCACTAAAGTGATTCTTTTCATGTGGTTAAGGTACACAACTGATTCCTTGACTTACTGAAAAATCATGTAAGAAACAGATTTGAGAGGATTAACATTAAACTCGCATACATTTATTTTCAATGGACCGGAGCAATGGTTCCAACCGGTGATTTGTAGGTCAATAGCACGTGGTCAAAGGTTGTATTATCTGTCGAAGAAAACAATGAGGTGTGTGTGGCGTTGCGATATTGCACAAAAGCTGGTGATCTGCAGCTTACAATTAGGTGGAGAAAATGGGCACTGGATGTAATTACATTAGGTACAGCTGGCTTTGCTTATTATTATTATTGTCTTCTTCTTCTTCTTCTGCTTCTTCTTCTTCTTCTGATTCTAACCTAAGGTTCATCAGAGTAGATAAAATAAGGTTCAACAGAGTGGACAAAATAAGGTTCATCAGATTAGACAAAATAAGGTTCAACAGAATGGACAAAATATGGTTCATCAGAGTTGAAAATGTAAGGTTCATCAGATTGGACAAAATAAGATTGATCAGAATGGATACAATAATGTTCATAAGAGTGGACAAAATAAGGTTCATCGGAGTGGACAATATAAGATTCAGAGTGGACATAATAAGGTTCATCAGAGATGACAAAATAAGATTCATCAGAGATGACAAAATAAGGTTCATCAGAGATGACAAAATAAGATTCATCAGAGTGGACAAAATAAAGTTCATCAGAGATGACAAAATAAGGTTCATCAGAGTGGACAAAATAAAGTTCATCAGAGATGACAAAATAAGGTTCATCAGAATGGACAAAATAATGTTCATCAGAGTGGGTAAAATAAGGTTTATCAGAGTGGTTACTCAGTTGCTCTTTTTTATCTGAAAAGTGCAATAAAATGACTCAAGGCTTACACCCGGTCAGATAAACAACATTTATTCACGAGAAAGACCTAATTTGTTTCGTAAACAAGACAGCCACGTGAAGTTTTTTTTTTTTTAGATATACTGCTTTAAAACTGGAATAAGTAAAACAAAAAAAATCTTGTAAATTGAAGGTACAGTCATGTTTGGTATGTTACTTTTCTTGTACATTTCCTGTTTATTTCGATTTGTCTTCCCCCACAACCCATGACTGGCCAGGTGAAACAATCCAGCCTCGTGCACATATTCAGCCTTTATTTCTCTCTCTCTCTCTCTCTCTCTCTTGGACTCCTCCTAAGAGAACACAACAAGTCAATGACTCCCTGTACTAAGTTAGAAAAAATATCGACATTTCATTATCACACTGTCAACCATTTGTTATTCTTGTAGTAAGGAAGTACATTCTATCTCCAGTCATGCATACACAGCGTCTAGATTTCTTGGTTATTTCACACATGGCTGGACCTTGCTTTAGTTCCAAGCTCCAAGATACATATATAAAGCAGAATCCAATGTTATATCAAGTAGTCAGCACAACAAAGACATGTTCCCACATAATGTAACACGACATCACGTGGCTGGCTAGACTTACTACAAGGAATACGTCCAAGAGACACTTACGACCAGCCAGGAAAATCAGTACACCATGACATAATAATTCATATTAAAATGCTGGTCAATGGAGGGCATAATAGCATGGCTCCTCTTCACTGAATAATCACGTAATTTAAAGTAAATAAAAAGGTTACCCATTATCCTGTGGAAATACACAGATTGCCACACAAGGTATAATTTCGCCATCGCATGATTAAGTATGTGTTTTAAGGTTAGGAGTGTCCCCTATCAAAGAAGCACGACGCCTAGAAGTTAGTCTAAGGGACATCTTTGGCCAACGTGGAGTACCAGATGACACAAGCCACTTAGCGCTTGAGAACTGCTACATTCAGGAATATGTGACACAGGAGCTACATGGTTTGAACTCGTTATTCAGCTACCCTTAACATTCTCCTCTTCCACAATCGTAATCCTTCCCCAATAAGTTACACTCCCCCGTGTGGTACCCGGGACCTGGGCGCATGCATGGGAAGCAAAGAATAGAACCACTGTACCCTACCACGCATGATCGTAAAAGGCGACTAAGGAGGGTTCGGCATAGGGCCAGCAACCCTATCTGGTAAAAAAAAAACCATCAGACAGCTACAGAAACAGAAGCAAGGGAAACAATAAATGCAGGTGGAAGGAGAAATGCTTATTAGGAAACTGAGCCCATGAAGGTTGTGGATGATAGCCAGCCACTGGAAGTCATCAGCCCGATTGCAGACCTCCTGGAACCTAAACACTAGATGCAAATCGGTAGCTGGAATGTAAGAACACTTAACCAGACTGGAAAACTACCACAAACCATCAAAAAAATGCACAGAAACAAACTAGACATACTAGGAATACAAGAAGCAAGATGGACAGGACAAGGCACAAGGAAATTAACAACACAGCACACAGAAGATACAATAATATGGTCAGGTAAAGAAGATCATCATGAAGGAGGAGTTCATTCATTTGCATGTCCCTTGTGGAACTTTGCCTCCCAAACAGTTCTCCTGTAGGCCTCTCGGTTGTGAGCAAGATGGCCTGCCGCTGCTGCATTCATTTGCAGATCGTCAACGACGTCTTGCAGCCATCTTCGTTTTGGTCTTCCTCTCTTTCTTTTTCCTATTATGTATCCTTCCAATACTGTTTTCTCTAAACTATCATGACGTTTAATTTGTCCAAAATATTTAAGTTTTCTCTCTTTAATCCTCTTTACTAGCCAGCCTTCTTCAATATTAAGCTCTTGTAGTATAGATATATTTGTTCTTTTTTGTGTAGGAGAAGTAGCATTGATTATAACAAAAGAAACATCAAAAGCATTGCTGAAATGGACCCCTATGAATGAGAGATTATTATATGGACACTTCAACTCAAGATTAACGAAGCTGTCTATCATAGTTTGTTATGCACCAACAGAAGTAGCGGAAGAGGAATTAAAAGAAGATTTTTACAACAGCCTTCAAGCAACAGTAGAAACAATACCCAAGCATGATATATTAATCATCTTTGGCGACTTCAATGCAAAACTAGGTTATGGAAATGAAGATAGAAGAAGAATCATGGGAAGAGATGGAATCGGAGAAATAACTGAAAATGGAGAAAGACTGCAGTTTCTATCAAGAAAACTTCATGAACATCGGAGGGATAGTTTTCCAACATAAAAACATCCATAAAGTGACTTGGAGGTTCCCAGATAAAACCACAGAAAACCAAATCGATCACATACTAATAAACAACAAGTGGAAACGGTCACTACAAAATGTGAGAGCAAGGAAAGGAGCAGATGTAGGAAGTGATCACAACCCTCTGGTAGCAAAAATAATACTAAAATTAAGGAGAGTCAAAATCGGAGAACACAGAAAGATAAGTTTCCATACAAGAAAACTGAAAGACCAACAAACAAGGAATGAATTCTCAACAGTACTTAAGAACTGCTTCAGTGTCCTGCAAGACGAAGGAGAAATGTTTATACTAGAGTTCAGTGAAACATTACAGGAAACAGCAAAAGAGGTGCTGGAATATCGGAAACGGAGAAAAGAGGAGTGGATAAGCAAGACCACAATGGATAAGATAGTACAAAGAAAGGAAATCAAGAAAAAAAATACGGAACACCAAATGACAAAGGCTAAAAGGACAAGTTTTAAGTAATTGTGCACAAAAAGACAAAGAAGTGAAGGAATAATGCCGTCAAGATAAACGTCAATACTATGACAACTTAGCAGAGAAAGCAGCATATACAGAAACATCAAAAACAACTTTGCCAGATACTACAACAAATTTGGGATCTAGAAAAAAGCCCTAGAGGAGTGAAAAACTGGCCTTATAGTAAAACTACCAAAGAAGGGTGACTTCATAAAGCAGGGTCCTCTCTTCTACTCGTCTGCTTATGTATAGATGTAAACTTGTTGCTTATAGTTATTCATCTCTCTGTACATTTCCACTATTGTCCACTGTAATAATGTTCTTTCTCATATTCTTCTTATATCTTATATCCTTCCCGTGCCGTTAGACGTCACATAGGGCTCGCAAAGTAGTTCGCCAATATTTCCTGTCTTCGGCGAGTCTTTCAACCTCAACAAAGGATTTTATGCCTGTTAACTTGGCCTCTCTTAATAATGTTCTCTTCAGAGTTTCACGCGGTCTGCCCCTTTTTCTTCGGCCTGTTATGTTCCACTTGATAGCTTGTTTTGGGATTCTCTGCTCATTTCTTCTCATCAAGTGGCCAACATATTTCTCATATTACTGTTAGCTTTTATCTCACATTTGTTTTGCGTCTGTTTTGTTATTCACTTCACAGACTTACTTTCTCCCAGGTCCATTCTCTCTCAGTGGAAATAGTAATACAGAAGCAGCAACTTTACAGTTGAAATGACTTTAATGATGCTCGGGGTGACGATGAGTCGATGAGCGATATGACGAGAACGACAACTGCATCAACAAAATCCACGGACACAAGACTGGACGTAATTTCCATCTCCACGACATAATATATGTTCCCATCAGAACATCCTAATAACTCTATTCTACATCTGTTTTCTAAACAACATTTCTAACAGACTAATCTACGTCAACCCCAGACGATACACAAAGCGCAACTGTCCCTCAGTCACATGATTTCTCTCTCCCTTGACCTTTTCTATGTCATACATTAACCGTGGCTCAAGTGGAAATTGAGGTAAAGAGAATGGACTCTGCCCACAAACAACCGATTACTTTAGAATATAACTGAGTTATAAAAGCTGAAGTACATTCTTTTCCTTTCGTCTGGAGGCAAGCAGTTCAGACTACTCCTTGGAAAGATTTAAGTCCCTGATCAGACAGTTCAATTCATTCTGATCAAAACGATCACCATGTGAAAGTTGTCTGGAATTCACCGTCACTGCCTCCACTTTCTTTACCTTGTTCGACATCAGACTTGCAAGATTCATCTTCTGAGAGCGCGGTAGTTCAACAGTACAAAACATATTAACAGTACAACAATAACAATCATCGATGTAGTTTTTCGGTTCCATCTACACCACTGGTACTTCAAATTTCAGGCAGCTTCTCTTCCATTTATCCACTGGCGCAAATGGTCCGTACACGTTTTGCATACAGTATGTGGAGTCCATGGCTAATCTTGGTCTCTAAGATTGACACCAAAATAACCTACATATGATCTTTTTTACAACCCGAGACATACGTTTCCTGCTTGCTTTTAGCGTGTACTCCCTGAAATTATAAGAAATACGTTGAAATGATTCAAGCAGCCCCGTCTTGAAGTAGACATAACCTCTACGGTGTTTCATTTGTAAAACTGAAATGATATGAGTGGGAATATACACATACCTCCTATACGGTCATAAATATTATACATCGCAACTGTTTTGAAAAGATCAGGTTGAGAAACCTTTGAAGTACAAATTTATGTAATCTACGAAAACTATCATTTCAGTCAGTCAGTCATTTGCATGTCCCTTGCGGAACTTTGTCTCTCAAACAGCTCTGCTGTAGGCCTCTCGGTTGTAAGCAAAATGCCCTGCTGCTGATGCATCCATTTGCAGACCATCAACGATGTCTTTCAGCCATCTTCACCTTAGGGTCTTCATCTCTTTCTTTTTCCCATTATGTATCCTTCCAAGAAGGTCTTCTCTAAAATCTCATGACGTTTAACATGTATAAACTATTTAAATTTTCCCTGTTTGATCCTCTTTACTAGCCATCCTTCTTCAATATTAAGTTCTTGTAGTATGGATATATTTGTTCTTTCTTGTGTCCATGATATTTGAAGAACTCTTCTGTAGCGTTTACATTCAAAGGCATTTATGTGTTTCTCAGCTGTTTTGTTAAGTGTCCAGGTCTCACAGGCATATGTTGCGATGGGAAAGATGCATGCCCTTAAAATCTTATTTTTGTAGTTCTGTCTGTTTTTCTCCAATTTCTTTAGTTGTTTTATTTTATCATCTTATTTTTGTGCAAATAATTATGTAATAAAACAGAACAAAAGCGATTTTGTCATGTCAGCTATACATTGTTATGCCAGTGTGCACTATAGAAAGGAAGCAGACGAATAGTTGTGAAACAGAGGCCATTGTACACAAAAATGATGATAAAATACATAAATTTCCCACTCAAATAACACAGCTTGTTACGACATACTAATTCTGCACAAGATTTGTTAGAAAATGGTCTAAAATGTTATAAATTCAACCATATCTAAGAAACTAGAGCCGGTGCCGTCTATCCATTGCAGTTTTCGGAATCAGCGCCCCAAATATCACTTGATGTCAGACCTAAAGACAAAGGCAGCAAGAAAAAGAACTTTTTTTTTTAGGGGGGGGGGGCTGTGTTATCGACCGATGAGAGTCGTACGAAGATATGAAATGCATGCAACGACGAGAATGGTGACAGACAGACAGACAGACAGACAGGCGGACGGACGGACGGACGGACAGACGGACAGACAGACAGACATACAGACAGACGGACAGACAGACAGATGGACGGACAGACAGACAGACGGACGGACAGACAGACAGACAGAGAGACAGACGGACAGATGGACGGACAGACAGACAGACAGATGGACGGACGGACAGACAGACAGACAGACAGACGGACGGACAGACAGACAGACAGACAGACGGACGGACGGATGGACGGACAGACAGACAGACAGACGGACAGACAGACAGACAGACAGACAGACGGACAGACAGACAGACAGACAGACAGACAGACAGACGGACAGACAGACAGACGGACGGACAGACAGACAGACAGACAGACAGACGGACAGACAGACAGACAGACTATCAGATCCAATGTGGCAGAGTCACATTTTCTTTTTACATCATCTCCTGCCTCATTTTTACAACAACAACAACAGCAAAAAGACAAGTCCGCTTTCGTTCTTGAAAGATGGTTATTAATTTCTTCAGAGGATTTCTTGTATAAAATAACAGTAACTAGTGAGTCGGGGAATGAAGGCAATAAAACTATTTAAATCATACACGCTTTTACCAGCGAAATGTCAAGATATACAGCAGAACTACATAGTATCTTATCATTCAGAATGATCACTCTGTCGGCTATTGACAGCTCTAAGAAGATGAACAACTGTTGGTTATTAACTAACGTCTTAATTCAGTTTACACTTAGTTCTATGTTCACGATGCCTGAACATATTTGAAAATATGAAAGAAAATATTTCTGGTATTTTTTTCAATGAAAATATATTTTCTGGTAATATTTTCCAAATAAATGGGACATAAGTAGAATTAGTACGCGGGATAATTGATTAACAGAGTGAGTGCCCCTGTTTGAGGAAGTTAAAGGGTACCTTAGCCTGAAGGATTTGGGCAAAAGCACTGGGATAAGCGGCGGCGTGCAACATGAGAAGTGAGAGGAGGGGGGAGTTATGGTATAAGTACCACTGAGGAGAAGAGAGAGGGTTAGAATTTCTTGTTCTGTGAGGGTTAGAACTTCTTGTTCTGTGAGGGTTAGAATTTCTTGTTCTGTGAGGGTTAGAACTTCTTGTTCTGTGAGGGTTAGAATTTCTTGTTTTGTGAGGGTTAGAAATTCTTGTTTTGTGAGGGTTAGAACTTCTTGTTCTGTGAGGGTTAGAATTTCTTGTTTTGTGAGGGTTAATATTTCTTGTTTTGTGAGGGTTAGAATTTTTTCTTCTGTGAGGGTTCATTTTTCAGGATGGACTTCAGGCAGATGTTTGAGTAGTTTTGGAGAGTTTTTTTAAGACGAATTTAGGGACGGTCGTAGGCTTGGGACAGTCGTAGGCTTAGTCCAGTTGTTGGTAGAAGATGGGCTTTGACACGTCAATCTTTGAAGTTTTAGACCAGGAATCTAGGTCAGAGATTTGTGTGTGTGTGTATGAGTGTGTGTGTGTGTGTGTAGATATATATATATAACTTGGGCTTATTTGTGGTGGTTCTTGATGGTAATGTTCTTTGAAAGTTATGTCACCTTGCAGAGCTGGGTCTTGTAAGTAGGTGCCTTTTTGCTGTAGTTAAAATGTAACAGTTTTTCTTCCCATATGTCGTCGAATAACTCAACGCCGGGAATCATTGTTGTTATTGTTTTCCAGCCTGATGGGCCTACGTACTGGTCTCCATCTGATCACCCTTCAGTTTGGTCAATTAATAAATGTTGTATTGAATGTTTATTTTAACAGCAGACTTGGTTTAGTCTTCCTCTGGAATGTTAAATGTTGGTGGTGCTGATTGACTGCAGGTCGCAGTTGAAGTTTGATGTATTAGATGATGTTCTGCTGGATAGTTTTTGGATGCCTGTGTGTCTTGTTGACTTGTTGTGTGTATAACGTGGTAGCAGATTTTGCAAATTGGCTCAACAATTGTGCAATAGCAACAAGACGAGAAATTAATAGAAATAGGCAGCCTAGATAGACATCTTGAACATGTATAACTCTCATATACGTTTCGCTGCTTGTCATGGGAAATTTCCAAAATATTAGCAATGTTGCTTTAGTGGTGGCTTAAAGGCCTCATCCTATAGGTAACATTCTAGTTTATTTTTCCTCGTGGTCAGTTTGATTTGAATGATAAGTCATTCTAACCTGGATCATTCTATTATATAGCCTGTTCATTCTGAGCACTGATCTAAGAGGATGAAGGTCAGCTATAGTTATCTTTCCTTTGTAACAAAGTTATGTTTTTATCTTTGTAGCAATAGATGAAGAAGCAACATCAGAGCACAATATTGTGTAGGGGGAAGGTCCACATAGAGAGAAGCCAGGCTCAGATGAAAATTCGAATGGCATTTATGAAAAATAAACTTGCTGGTACAACATACGGTGCAGATGGAAGCCTTCATATCACTGGATAAGTGAGAGCTGTCCTAGACTAATGCATTGCAACATGGGCGACTACAATACAATCCAACTTTCAGCAAAGTCAAACGACTGCAAAAGAAAGAAAACATAGTGTTTCTCACTGACGCAACATCAGTAATAACAGCACTAAAGTGTCACAGAAACACACAGATCAATGGGCTACGAACAGAAATGCACCGGCTACACACACGGTTCACAAGAGTGGCAATGCACTGGATTCCGTCATTCGTGGTGTCCATGGAAACGAAACAGGAGATACCTTAGCGAAGGAAGGAGGTAAACTACCACAGACAGACACCAGTATACCGTTTGAGGAGGCCAAAACGCTGATCAATCACAGCTACAAGAAGAGAGAGAGAGAGAGAGAGAGAGAGAGAACCTAGACCACCAAAGAAACGATGCCTACTACCAGCTAAACAGAGAAGAACACATCATCATCCTGAGGCTATGTACTGGGCTCAGCGGGCTAAGGTACCATCAACATCATCATGTGCCGTGCCGACTGGCGTTGGCTATTATGCTTCTCCAGAGTATCCGATCCTTCATGCAGGCCATCAGCTCAGTTGGTGATCTCCTCTCACACCATCCCGTCAGACTGTCCAGTATCATTTCTCTTGGTCTTCCTATTGATCTTCTTCCTTCTATTTTTCCTGTTGTTATAATATTTTCAATGCCCCCTCTTCTCATTTCATGTCCTATGAAAGTACATTGTCTTTCTCTTATCTTTTTGACAAGGTTTTTTGTCTCTCCAGCTCTTCTCATACATTCTTCATTAGTTATTTTTGCTGTCCAGGGGATTCGCAACATTCTTCTAATAAACTACATTTCTGCTGCTTCCAATGATTTTTGTGCAGACTTGCCTATTGTCCATGATTCACTTCTATATAACAAGATAGGTTCAATATAGCATTTTAGGACTCGTTTTCTAACATTCATTGATAAAGATGTGTTGGATAATATGTTTCTCATTCTCTGAAATGCAGTCTTTGCTTGGTCTATTCTGTTCCTAATTTCTGTTCTGCATTTCCCATCTGAAGTTATTACTGCTCCAAGGTATTTGAATTTCTGCACCTGCTTTAGAATAGTTCCATTTAATTTTATACTGCATACAACAAATTCAAGATGGGATCAACTGATTAATGTGTATGTGACACCGATAAGATGACATCAGAGCACATACTGCAGGATGCCCAACATATGAACCACAGAGAAGACAAATATGGACAACTACTACACCAGTACAGAAAATGTATGGGGATGTCCATGCCCTTCAGATGATCGTCAAATACTTCAAAAGTCTACAAGTCGACATCTGAAATTGTCCGAATAATAATAATAAGAAGAAGTGTGAGATGAAAGTAAGCTCTACGGTTATAAAGGTAATGAAGTGAGAGAGGGAAATGAGAGCTGATAGGTTAGCTGGTTCTGTCGTTATCGCAGACGGACAAACACTTTATCGAGGTAATATCGTGAACGCACTCAGAGAGACAGGCAGAGTGGAGGACCGAGATCTCTGCTTAGACTGAGAGAGCTGGGAGTACAGACTGACATGGCCAGGAAAGAGAAACATACTGGGCGTACAAGAGGACTTGTCAATCAACACAGGACGGGGACTATCAGCCGCAGGACACTGATGGATATGTTGAAGGGAAGATCTGAGCACCTATGGACATGTGTAGACGAGGTACGCTTAGATCCAGGAATTTACGACTTTGACCGAAGCGTCATTGTCCACGTGATTGGTAGTTGGTTTCGGAAGATATATATATATATAGAGGCAACGGCCAGGCGATGTCCTTTGTAGTGTGCCTATGGATGTATTATATCCGTGCTGACATCACGTGGTATAGATTATGTAACTGTGCAGTTAGCTGGATGTAGGCTTCTGTGTTTACGTATGATATGGAAAGTTTGTGTATGATTTCAGTGTGATTTATAAGTATATTGGACGGGCACATGTTTGATTCGTTATTATGCCCTCATGTAGATTGATCTTGTGCTGCAGCAACGCGGTTATATAGAGGTGTGTCATGGCAGAGGTAGCTGGGTGGAGTAAGTGCCATTGCACTTTAGATTCGTAGTGTAGGCTACGTGTAGGGCCAAGAAAGCCCGGGATCCCAGCTCCATCAGGTTTAAATAATGCAACATGAGAAATCAGTTATCATATGCTTGATTACCATTATTAAGACACCTGCCTTGATGTCATGTTGGTGTAAAAGTCAGTTGTGTGTGTTGTGGCGTACAGTAAGATTAAAATCCTGTTTCCTTAATTTCTAACTTGGCGATTTGTACTACATGTCAGTGTATTGTGTATTGATTAAAAGCTCAGGATTTATGCATAATTAACATACAATATAGTAAGGAGGGGAGAACACGGGTTGGAGGTCATGATGGGGGAGTTTGATTGGCCTCGAGTACGGTAGTACATTGCCAAAGGATTGTTTATAACAGCTGGATAAAATATCCCCCCCCCCAACCAATAGTTATAAAAATGTAAAAATGTTAACTATGCACCAATGAGGTTTACACATGTCTGGAGTGCAGTGATGATCCACAACATAAACCATAAGCTGCAATGATGTAAATATCATATTCTTATTTCTGAATTTGACTTTGGGAGATTATTTATTCAGAAATTTAGACACAGGTAAGCATCGTATCAGTTATTCGATTATTCATTACATTCTTTCATATTTCTCGCTGTTGTTGTCTTACTAACACAAAATGGTTCTTCGATGAGAAGGACACACACACACACGCACGCACGTATACACACACACTATAATATTGATGATTGTGTATCATGTATTTCTGACTAAAGAAGATGTTCTTGATTAAGACCGACTTTATCTTCACACACATCCAGATTTCTGTTGTTTAGATTAGGTTTCACAAACATTGCCACTTCACTAAATCAAGTCCGATGAAAAGTTCTCTACAGAATTCATTTAATTCTGACAAATAAGTTCAAGATATATTGTCGACTACGTCACTTGGATTGGAACACTTAATCATTTGTTCACAATATCAAACTCTATCATATTCTACATGCAACATTTCTCAATTTCTCAAATTCACAATATTCTACACTTGATACGGAACATTTCCTATCTTAGTATTATATCAGTTGTGCAACACGCGGTCAAATAGTTTCTCGTCTAAAATCACTGTACTCGAAGTTTCAAAAGTGTCAATTCATTTTAATCACTTGAATCACTTGAAAACCATCTTCCGTCTAACACTACTTCTGATTTTATTTCGTCTCGTTCTCTTTCTTCTCTTGTCTGTCTTCTGATTTCTTCTGACGGTCTTCCTCTGCCGTCTCTCAATCGCATTGTACTAACGAGCAAAGTCTACTTGCCTCTTCTCTGGACTTCTGTTCTAATCTCTCATCTGATGGCTTCTCGGCTGTTCTGGTCGAACCTTCTTTCTTCACTCTTGACTGTCCACGTGCATTGACCATCCTTCTTGCAGTTCTGGTCAGTCTTTACTTGCCAGACCGACGGTGTTCTGACGATCTCCCTCTTCTGTCTCCAGTCTCTTCTACTTCCGTACTTCTTAGTTCCCTGATTGTCTGTTCTTCCGTCTTCGGGCTTCGTCCTCTGTCTCCACTCTCTTCTACTTCCGTACTTCTTAGTTCTCTTATTGTCTGTTCTTCCGTCTTCGGTCTCGGTCCTCTGTCTCCTCTCTCTTCTACTTCCGTACTTCTTAATTCCCTGATTGTCTGTTCTTCCATCTTCGGACTCAATCCTCTGTCTCCTCTCTCCTCTAACTTCTTCTTCTTGGTTCCTGATTGTCTGTTCTTCTATCTTCGGTCTCCGTCCTCTCTCTTCTACTTCCGTACTTCTTCTTTCCTCTACTTCCGAACTTCTTGGTTCTTCTTGGTTTTTCCTTGTCTCTCCGCTCGCCTTTTTATCTTCAAGTCTAACTTGACGGATCAATCAATAAGTATTTTGGCCCCACCCTTCAGATGTCCACTGGTTCCCATGAGCGTTCTGATTGCCCATCATTCAAACTGTCCCGTGACTTATCTCTTGTAAATATTTAATTGGTCAGCTAATCGAGTTGGCCATTCCTTTATTTAAAAACCGTGTGCAATCGCGCCCTAATGCGTGTCAGTCTGTGTCAGTTTTGTCTATACAATTGTTATTTACCTAAGTCATTATCTTGCTCTTTCATGTCGGAGGTTTTATTGTGTCCTAGCGTTTTCATTGTGCCTCTTTCTTCTATTCGTCTTTTCTATTGTTTACACGTGTCAACGTCCAGTCATCGCTTTGTTATCACTGGACCATCCTACTTTCTGGTGTTCTTCCTTTGTATTACATAATCTCAGCGTCACAGAGTCTCGTCTTTTTCTATTCACTGTTTCCACTGTTCACTTTTGTCCACGTCTTGTTCGAGTGTCATGGAAGTTTTATACCTTTCTCTTCCTTTTTTCCTACCTACTTTTCTCTATCGCTATTCGGTGTTACTATTTTGTTTACAATATATTTTCATAATCATATTCATTAATAATAATAAAAACAAAAATAATAATTACTTACACGGCAATGCTACAACACAAATACACACATACATACATACATACATATATATATATATATATATATACATATATATATATATATATATCCCCTTTAATATGTCATTCAGTGAAAATCAGTTATTAACATTAGTTTATCTAGTTGTTTCTATGTAAACTTGGCGTTTGCCATTGTCACATTTCACTCTTCGTTCATCCTTGCTGGAGATATGACTTCCAAGTCGAAATCTTGTCCCCCTGCTGATATCCAGTAGCTTATCAACAATGTCTACCCTATATATTATCCATCTATTTAAGATTTTTTTTTCTGCCTGCCCTTCAGTTTAATATACTTTCCACTGACCTCATAGCTTGAGCAGTCTTTTGATATCTTATCTTATATCTTCTATCCTTCCCGTGCTGTAAAACGTCACATACGGCTCACAAAGTAGTTCGCCAATTTTTCCTGTCTTCGGTGAGTATTATATTATAACAACAGGAAAAATAGAAGGAAGAAGAGCCAGGGGAAGACCGAGAGAAATGATACTGGACAGTCTGAAAGGATGGTGTGAGGGGAGATCACCAACTGAGCTGATGGCCTGCATGAAGGATCGTGTACTCTGCAGAAGCATAATAGCCAACGCCAGTCAGCAAGGCACCTAGTGATGCTGATGCTGGTTATGCTGATGATGATGATGATTTTGATGATGATGATGATGGTGATGATATAATTAGTTACCTGAGTTAAAATAAAGGTATTACATACCTATTTTTGACAAGATTTTTAAAAAAGCAGTTATAAGTACATTTTCAACGGGGTGCGATAGTGGTACCATTCTGTGGTTCCCAAACTCATTAATTATCAGATGGTTCGTACCACATTATCAGGCTATCTGTGCCTGCGTTATCAGTTTTGGTGGTAAGAGCTGTCTATTGAATAAAATCAATTTAGTGGTTGTGGTTTAACGATATGGCCACACAAACGTGTGGCTCGCAATTTATTTATAGTTGGAAAAGTGCTCACCGAGTATAAAAGGTTTGAGAAACAATGTCCTGGAACACTAGGAAAGCAGAGATATAAAAACCCTTCTTCTTCTTCTTCTTCTTCTTCTTCTTCTTCTTCTTCTTCTTCTTCTTCTAAGTAACTTGTTAAATATTGTTAGAAATTATTTTAATGTTTGTTAAAGAACATATGTTAGAAGATCTGTATTTATTTTTCGTTATGTGTGTGTATATGTGCATGAGAGCTATTTTATTAGGTTAATTACTTCTTCTCTTTTACTTTGAATGTAATAGTTAAATCTTACTCTCTTTTGATATGTTTTTTCTTAATTTAATTTTGTATATTTGTATTAAATCGAGTATGTGGGAAGAATGAAAGACAGGCCTGCGTGCCCAATTCTTTACCCTTTACAAATAAGGATTATTCATTCATTCATTCATTCATTCTTTCATTCTTCTTCTTCTTCTTTTTCTTCTTCTTCTTTTTCTTCTTCTTCTCCTCCTCCTTCTTCTCCTCCTCGTCCTCCTTCTCCTTTTGCTCCTTTTCCTTCTCCTCCTTTTCCTTCTTCTCGTCCTCGTCCTCCGTCTTCTCCTCTTCCTCCTTTTCCTCCTTCTTCTCCTCCTCCTCGTCCTCGTCCTCCTTCTACTTCTCCTCCTACTCCTTCTTCTCCTCCTTCTCCTTCTTCTCCTCCTCCTCGTCTTTCTCCTCCTACTCCTTCTTCTCCTCCTTCTCCTTCTTCTCCTCCTCCTCGTCTTTCTCCTCCTACTCCTTCTTCTCCTCCTTCTCCTTCTTCTCCTCCTCCTCGTCTTTCTCCTCCTACTCCTTCTTCTCCTCCTTCTCCTTCTTCTCCTCCTCGTCCTCGTCCTTCTCCTCCTACTCCTTCTTCTCCTCCTTCTCCTTCTTCTCCTCCTTCTCCTTCTTCTAAAATTATTTCATTATTTTGTATTTTCATTTCCGGCAAGTAGTCCTGTTTCCATGAATCTTGTGTTCGTATCTAATCTAAGTCCGTAGCATTTGCATGCAGTAGGGGTGTGAAGTGTTAGTGCCTTCACATTTCTAGGCCACTACAGCATTTGAGGTAGGGATAGTAGCACCTTGTTTGGCTGCACTTGCTCTTCTAGGCTTACCCCAGGTACCCATTCTTTGAGGTTGGGTTGTCCTAGGTGCCGGCCGCCCTAGTGAGGGATCAAACTTTTGGTCGGCAGACGTGTCACTTATCATATACGAACGTGACTACAAACATTTTATGGTGTTCCCAAACATTATATTATAAGGTCTCTTTTGTTACCAAACATTATATTATAAGGTCTCTGCTGTGTACAAACATTATATTATAAGTTCTTCAGTGTTCACAATCATTATATTATAAGGTCTCTGCTGTCACCAAACATTATATTATAAGGTCTCTGCTGTTACCAAACATTATACTATAAGGTCTGTGCTGTTGCCAAACATTATATTATAAGGTCTGTGCTGTTACCAAACATTATATTATAATGTCTCTGCTGTATTAAACATTATGTTATAACGTCCCTGCTCTTACTAAACATTAAATTATAACGTATCTGCTGTTCACAAACATCATATTATAAGGTCTCTGTTGTTAAAAAACATTGTATTATAAGCTCTCTGCTGTTCACAAACATTATATTGTACGGCCTCTGCTGTGCACAAACGTTAGATTATACGGTATCTGCTGTTCACAAACATATTATAAGGTCTCTGCTGATCACAAACATTATACTACTTTACATTACGTTGCAAGGTCTCCGCTGTTCACAAACATTATATTACTTTACGTTGCATTATATGGTTTCTGCTGTTCACTAATATTTTATTACTTAACATTACAAGGTCTCTGCTGTTCACTAACATTACATTACTTTACATTATATTATAAGGTTTCTGCAGTTAACAAACACTACATTAACTTATATTACATTATAAGATCTCTGCTGTTCACTAATATTACATTACCTTACACTATATTATAAGGTCTCTGCTGTTAACAAACATTATATTGCTTTACACTACATTTTAATTTCTCTGCTGTTCAGAAACATTATATTATGTTTAATTACATTATGAGGTCTCTGGTTTTCACTAACGTTACACTATTTTACATTACATTATAAGGTCTCTGCTGTTTACAAACATTATATTATTTTACATTACATTATAAGAAATTTTCATTAACATTACATTACTTTACATTGCATTATAAGGTCTGTTCTGTTCACTAACATTACATTAATTTACTTTACATTATAAAGTCTCTACTGTTCACTAACATTACATTATTTTACATTACATTATAAGGTCTCTGCCGTTCATTAACATTACATTAATTTACATTATATTATAAGTTCTCTACTGTTCCCTAACATTACATGAAAGAGTGTTATAATAATTCGACCGTTCTAATGTTACATATGCTTGTCAATAAGTTATTGAACTGTTAAATGTAGCAACATCTGTCACCACAGCGCCCGAATCACTGATTTTCATACCTGTCCTTTTCGTATTTTCCAGCTACAGCAATCTCAGTTACTTACGAAGATGACGAAGCATATAGCTAGTGGCTGGGCATATTATAACAGACATTCATTATCATGTATTTTCAGTAAAACAAATTCACAAAACAGTGCCTGATTGATCGTTAACATAATGTGTTTCATTGTTATGTTGTCATATGTTGAAATCGTTGTAAAATGCAGAACTGTTCCAAGTGTCTCTCATTTATTATTCTTCCTTTTGTTTTTTATCCTAATGTTTTAACTCTTTCTGGAAAAAGGGGAACCGTTGTAGATTGTTCTTACTTGTTATTCTCGTTTTTATATTTATTTATCCGTACGTGTAAATCTTCATGATAAATACAGCTACTGGAACTTTCTTTCATTTGTTACATTTTGTGTGTGTGTTGTATATGGTTATTTCTGGCGGCCTGGTTGGTTCAGTGGTTGGCTGAGTGGTTGGTTGAGTAGTTGGCTGAGTGGTTGGTTGAGTGTTTGGTTGAATGGTTAGAGGATCGGTCTAATAATCCTGATCTATCGTGTTCAGTTCGCAGGAATGACATTTTCCCCAGTACACATCAAAAAGGTCCTGGGGACCACCTTAGCCTCTAAAAATGGGTACCAGAGAAATCTTGAAAGATAAATGCGGCCAGACATGATACTGACCACACCACACTTTCATATGCCAGATGGGCCTTGGAAATACGGGCACAACACTGTATTCCGTATATGCATTATGGGCAAGGAAACGGGGATTTTACCTTACCAATATACTTGCTTTACAAACCCTGTGAAATCACAACTATTTCGGGTAAGTGTCGCTTGATTTTATTATTTTGTAAGTTGTAATAATTTGTCAAATTATCTTCTTATAAAGAGGACTAACCCTAAATAGTTAGTAGCACTGAGTGTTTTAATCGCTTTTAAAAAACTGAAATAATCAAAGACTCCATAATTTACTATAACTTTTTGTAAATCTCTCTTAAAACTGAACTGTTCAGCGGTTCCACTATTTACTGCGTTTTGTGTAAACTGTTGTAAAAAGAAGAAGAAGAAGAAGAACAACAACAACAACAGCACCCAAACGTTCCACGATTCTGACTACCTGTTATTCCTGAGTTTAAATAATTCTTAAAACTATCAGGTCCCTGTCAATTGTTCGTT
Source organism: Achatina immaculata (assembly GCA_009760885.1). Lineage (NCBI taxonomy): Eukaryota > Metazoa > Mollusca > Gastropoda > Stylommatophora > Achatinidae > Lissachatina > Lissachatina immaculata. Next base: position 42,116,415 of record CM019695.1, read on the forward strand.
CTACAATTTGTGTTTAGCAAGCTCTGTTATTTTATGATGTGCCATGAAGTTTGTAACGACAGTGGAGACGGGCTATGAAAATGATGTGAGATTGTTACGATTTTCTTTATGTCCCATACACACGGACATGGGACTATGCCTACCAAGACAACTTCGGTGGTCCTCAGTTCACTAATATAAGTATGAGAATAGCAACGATCCCCATCTCCTTGTCCTGGCTGTTGTGCCACTGCCAATGAGTAATGCTATAATATGACTACCATCAGAGTGGACAACTCATCTGCTCTTGTTTATCTGAAAATAGCAATACAATGAGACAAGACTTACATCTCGTCAGATAAACATTTATTCGTGAGAAAGGCGTAATTTGTTTCGTAAACAAGACAGTTATGTAAAGTTTCTGTGATTTGTTTTTTTTTTAACCCAGTGCTTTTCACAAACGTTAGATTATACGGTATCTGCTGTTCATAAACATATTATAAGGTCTCTGCTGATCACAAACAGTATACTACTTTACATTACGTTGCAAGGTCTCTGCTTTCCACAAACATTATATTACTTTACATTGAATTATATGGTTTCTGCTGTTCACTAACATTATATCACTTTACATCATATTATAAGGTCTCTGTAGTTAATAAACACTACATTAACCTACATTACATTATAAGATCTCTGCTGTTCACTAATATTACATTACTTTACATTATAGTATAAGGTCTCTGGTGTTAACAAACATTATATTGCTTTACATTACATTTCACGGTCTCTGCTGTTCAGAAACATTATATTATGTTTAGTTACATTATGAGGTCTCTGGTTTTCACTAACGTTACATTATTTTACATTACATTATAAGGTCTCTGCTGTTTACAAACATTATATTATTTTACATTACATTATAAGAAATTTTCATTAACATTACATTACTTTACATTGCGTTATAAGGTCTGTTCTGTTCACTAACATTACATTAATTTACATTACATTATAAAGTCTCTACTGTTCACTAACATTACATTATTTTACATTACATTATAAGGTCTCTGTCGTTCATTAACATTACATTAATTTGCATTATATTATAAGTTCTCTACTTTTCACTAACATTACATGAAAGAGTGTTATAATAATTCGACCGTTCTAATGTTACATATGCTTGTCAAGAAGTTATTGAACTGTTAAACGTAGCAACATCTGTCACCACAGCGCCCGAATCACTGATTTTCATACCTGTCTTGTTCGTATTTTCCAGCTACAGCAATCTCAGTTACTTGCGAAGATGACGAAGCATATAGCTAGTGGCTGGGCATATTATAACAGACATTCATTATCATGTATTTTCAGTAAAACAAATTCATAAAACAGTGCCCGACTGACCGTTAACCTAATGCGTTTCATTGTTATATTGTCATATGTTGAAATCGTTATAAAATGCAGAACTGCTCCAAGTGTCTCTCATTTATTATTCTTCCTTTTGTTTTTATCCTAATGTTTTAACTCTTTCTGGAAAAAAGGGAACCGTTGTAGGTTGTTCTTACTTGTTGTTCTCGTTTTTATATTTATTTATCCATACGTGTAAATCTTCATGATAAATAGAACTACTGGAACTTTCTTTCATTTGTTATATTTTTGTGTGTGTTATATATGGTTATTTCTGGCGGCCTGGTTGGTTGAGTGGTTGGCTGAGTGGTTGGTTGAATAGTTGGCTGAGTGGTTGGTTGAATGGTTAGAGGATCGGTCTAATAATCCTGTACTATCGTGTTCAGGTCGCAGGAGTGACATTTTCCCAAGTACACATCAAAAAGGTCCTGGGGACCACCTTAGCCTCTAAAAATGGGTACCAGAGAAATCTTGAAAGATAACTGCGGCCAGACATGATACTGACCACACCACACTTTCATATGCCAGATGGGCCTTGGAAATACGGGCATAACACTGTATTCCGTATATGCCTTATGGGCAAGGAAACGGGGATTTTACCTTACCAATATACTTGCTTTACAAACCTTGTAAAATCACAACTATTTCGGGTAAGTGTCGCTTGATTTTATTATTTTGTAAGTTGTAATAATTTATCAAATTATCTTCTTATAAAGAGGACTAACCCTAAATAGTTAGTAGCACTGAGTGTTTTAATCGCTTTTAAAAAACTGAAATAATCAAAGACTCCATAATTTACTATAACTTTTTGTAAATCTCTCTTAAAACTGAACTGCTCAGCGGTTCCACTATTTACTGTGTTTTGTGTAAACTGTTGTAAAAAGAAGAAGAAGAAGAACAACAACAACAACAACAGCACCCAAACTTTCCACGATTCTGACTACCTGTTATTCCTGAGTTTAAATAATTCTTAAAACTATCAGGTCCCTGTCAATTGTTCGTTCTACAATTTGTGTTTAGCAAGCTCTGTTATTTTATGATGTGCCATGAAGTTTGTAACGACAGTGGAGACGAGCTATGAAAATGATGTGAGATTGTTACGATTTTCTTTATGTTCCATACACAAGGACATGGGACTATGCCTACCAAGACAACTTCGGTGGTCCTCAGTTCACTAATATAAGTATGAGAATAGCAACGATCCCCATCTCCTTGGCCTGGCTGTTGTGCCACTGCCAATGAGTAATGCTATAATATGACTACCATCAGAGTGGACAACTCATCTGCTCTTGTTTACCTGAAAATAGCAACACAATGAGACAAGACTTACACCTGGTCAGATAAACATTTATTCGTGAGAAAGGCGTAATCTGTTTCGTAAACAAGACAGCCATGTGAAGTTTCTGTGATTTGTTTTTTTTTAACCCAGTGCTTTTAAACTGTAATGAATAAGAAATAAAATAGTATATATTGAAGCTAGTCAAGCTGCCCGTGCTATACAAGAACAACCAGGATATTTGATTTTACAGTGGCAGATATGCCTACATCAAAATGGAGTTGTTAATGTTTTCTCCTGTCAGCCACGGAACATCTCAAATTAGAATAATCTTAGACGTGTTGTAATGTTGTACAATGTAATGTTCTCCTGTCTCCAGATTTGAAGACATTTGATGAGGAACTAAGTAAATATTTGACGCACTTCAAGGTTTTAAATCTTGAGTTAACTCTCGGGGGTTCCGCGGCAATAAAATGTATTTAAAAGAGGGTCTGTTGTAAAAATACATTTTAAGAACCGCCGATCTGTCATCCAGCTGCTGTTAGCTAAAATACAGTCAGATTAGGCACCTGGATGTTAGAACATTAATGCAACTAAGGAACGTTAAAGTGGAAATGAAACAAATGGAAATAAACAGTTTAGAAATGAGAGAAGCAAGGTATGCTGGAGCAATTATGATTGTGTCTGATAAATATAAAATAATATATTCAGGGGCAAGGTGACAAAACGTGGAGTGGGCGTTATTATTGATGAAGAATATAACAACGCATTACCGGGAGTTGGGAACGTGTCAGATAGAACATTGGTGGAAAAGCTGAAAGGAAAGCCCAGAGATATGAATAGTATTTAAGTGTATGTTCCCTATGTGTCTCTAAGGCATGATAGGATTACCTTTACCTTTACCTTTTACCTTATATGTTCCAACAGCAAGCAGCTGAGATGAAGATGGTGAGAAATTTTTGCAACTACACGCAGACAGCCATGAAACAAACCAAATCACGTGACGTAACCGTCATCCTAGGAGATTTTAATGTAAAAGTAGGAAACTTAAGAGACAAAGACGTTATTTAGAAATCACAGATTAGGAGAAAGTAACTTTCATAATTTTTGTTTTGTCCTTGTTAATTTCAAGACCTACTGTGGTAGCCAAGAAAGAAAGGGAATCTGTTTTTTCCTGCATCGATTTCACATTGTCACTGATAAGGGTTATGCCATCTGCAAAATAAAGCTCTTCTATTTGGGTCCCACGTACCCAGTCAATGCCGGTTGTACATGTACAACATATTTTCATTATAAAGTCTATGACAATTCCAAAAAGTAAGGGAGTTAATATACATCCTTGTTTCACGCCTGTTTCAATCTGAAATCATTCATTCATTTCTTCTTCTGTCTTGACTGCGCAAACATATCTGTTGTAGAGATCTCTAATGATGTTGACAGTTTTAGATGGTGTTCCATATATTCTTAAAATTCTCCACAATGAATCTCTCTGTATGCTATCAAATGCTCTTTTAAAGTATATAAAGTTAAGGATTAAATGTTTTTGCTTCTCAATATGTTCTTCGAGTATTATTCTCAGAGTAAAGATCTAGTCGAGACAGCTTCTCCCTTTTCGAAATCCTGCCTATTCTTCTCTCATTGCGGTATCCACTACATCCTTAATTCTATTCAGAATCACTTACAAAACACCTTTGACACAACTGATAGTAAGGTTACACCCTCCAGTTATTGCCGTCACTAAGGTTGCCTTTTTTGGATATTTTAACAATGATTCACTTTTTTCATTTAGAAGGGACCTTTTCTTCTTTCCAAACTTTATTAAACATTTTGTAGTTGGCTCATGTTGTCACTGTTAATAGCTTTTAACATTTCGACTATTATTTCATCTTCATCTGCAGCTTTGTTGTTAGCCATTAGGTTCACTACTGTTTCAATTTCATTCAATGTAACTTCATCTAATTTGACATTTAGTTATAGAAGTCATAAATCGGTTTCAAGATTTATTAATTTATTTGTATGTGGTCGATTACGTATTTCTAGGAAGTGTTTTACCCATCTTTGCTTTTGGTCTTTACTTGATGTTAATAGTTTGCCTGTTTTGCTAGAGACTGGTCTTTTTCTTGAGGTAATAGCACCTGTTAGTTTTTTTCCTCTGAATGTTATAGAATTTTGCTGTCTTCTGTTTTTGCTGCATTTTCTGCTTCTGGTGCCATATTGTCTATATATTCTCATTTGTCTCTTCTAGCTGAACTTTTTACTTTATAGTCTAGTTCTTTGTATGTTGCTTTTGCCAAAATTTTTCCAAGTTGAGTAAATACGGATAGTTAAATAATGAATGAGTTTGCAGCTGTCGTTTCATCTCTGGCTGAAAGATTAACATTTGTAATAGCTGTTCTGTATCCGTCAAATACTCTCTGGATTATATTTCTAACAGCAAGGGCCGGCTGTTTCACACTTTATCAGTGTGATCAATGATCCTCTGAGCCAGCTCAAAGCAACTTAGGACATAAATAGGGGGAAAATCCAGTCATGTTCGAGGAAACATCCTGCGACAACTTCAGTCTAGGAAACCAAGTTTTAGTAAGTTATATACGTAGCTGAACTGGTAAGTTAGTTATGTACTCAGTGTTAACTTGGTAAATCAGTTGTATACACAGGATTGGCTTGGTAAGTCTGTCAATACAGTATTCACTTGGTAAGTAAGTCAATACAGCATTCACTTGGTTAAGTTAGATGCATATTCTGAGTTAAATTAACTCTGAGTTAAATTATATTCAAGTAAAAAATTATTATTTCACTTCATGCGAACGTAGCACAGAAAACAATCTAGTTCTCCACTGAAAGCTTTCTGTGCAGAAAACAGACAGTTCGATGAAAGACTTCAGCTGCTGTATGAGGACGTCGATAAGTAAGGCGTATCAGTTCACATCATAACTGTCATCGTGATAAAGTGAAAAATTATGGAGTTTCCAGTAACATGTTCACTAAGACGACATACAGTACAGCAAGAACTGGTGCTATTTAAGGTAAAACTTTCCCAGAATAAAGACTCAGTTAAGACTACCAGACTGCCCCAGTCTGCTCATGTCCGTCTGATGGATGTCTCGGGCTTATCTTCACAGAAGTTAGATTTTGTGAGAATAACATCTCCGAAATGAAATTTGAAAAAGATGAATAGAGCTACTACTACTATTATCTACTACAATTGCTATTACTACTACTGCTGCTGCTGCTATTATTTCCACCAGTACTATTACCTACTACTACTGCTACTGTTGGTACTACTACTACTACTACTACTACTACTACTACTACTACTACTACTACTACTACTACTACTATTACTACTGCTACTACTATTACTGTTACTACTACTACTACTACTGCTGCCGCTGCTACTGCTACTACTATTATTATTATTACTACTACTACTGCTATTATTTCCACCAGTACTATTACTGCTTTTTCACAACTGTCATAACCTTTGACCTTCATGAACTTAGTATTCACCCACGCTTGCATTTCTAAAAGATTACTGTTTCCTTTTAGTTGGAAACGATATTTCTTTATTGAGTGAAGTTGTTATTAAGGTTTTTTTTCTAAAAATCTGCTTATTTGTTATCATAGCTTTACTGCAGTAGAGTTACTCATATTTATGTATTTTGCTTTATATACTTAGACACAAAAGTTGTTTGTGTTGCGTGCGCATAAGTTACTATTTTGATTATGCATTTTCGTGTCAGTCATTCTTTCCGTACTTAATCTTTTGTCTGACGAAAGTGTTCTATGAATTCCGTTCATTCGTTCATTTTTCGCCACCTGAAGTTTCACCTCGAGATTCTTCATTCTTGATAACGATATCGATTCACAGTGAAGCCTTTTGTTCGACCAGCTTCACTTATAGCATCGCTAATGTCTTTTCAATCCATAGAGTGCCCTTCCTCTATGACAGCTGAATCAGCTAACTTGTAGCAAAACCATTCCTGTATTCTTTCACTGTTCTGCCATTTGAGCCGACTGTAAAGGCCTTGACACCGATTCACCTGTATAAATAACAGCGTCTCTGTCTCTGGAGTTTTCAGTAATTAATGCTTTGACCTCAGCTACTACTGCAGCAGAAATATGTTCTCTGCATCTTCTGTGGAGTGTAATAAGAACAGAGGGAGTAAATCTGAAGTTTGGTTGTGCAAGTACTCATTTTTGTACATAATGTTGAAACTATTCAAAATAGAAGTAGGAACAGCTTCATTAATACATAGTACGCTGGAATCACACGGCTTCAACTCCAAATTCAGCTCCCAGCTACACTTAACATTCCTCGTTTCCACAATCTTCCCTCTCTACTAAGTTCTGCTCTTTCTTCACCTGTAACTTACGCTCTAGAATTCATTCTCTCACTGCACCAGATTACAAATCTTTAGCCTCATCCACGTTCATCTGTTTACCCAGTTTTTCTCGACTAGATTGCCATTGTATCCCCTCTCTCTTCTCTCACTCCCCCTCCACGCCCTCTTTACTACCAACCTACCACACATGGCAAGCCTTCATTCAAACAACACTCTACCAGCAGCACGCCTTGACGCAGCTTCTTACAAGTCACAGCCAAATACTTCCTGCATTTATTTATATTTTTACATTCTTATTTATTGTGTAGCATTCATGTCAATTTATTTTTCTTTTTAATCTTCTTTCACTATTTCTTTGTCCTGCATATTTCTAAGAACGATCATCACAGAACCAGGCATAAAAATTGGAGGATACAATATTAACAACCTTCGGTATGCTGACAACATAGTACTGATAAGTGAGAACCAACAAGACCTGCAAAATCTTTTGGATAAAGTCGCCAAAGAAAATGAACAGAAAGGCACATCAAAAGGACAGAGACTATGGTTATATCTAAGAAACAGAATCCACCAGCTTGCAGTATAAAATTAAATGGAACTACTCTAAAGCAGGTGCAGAAATTCAAATGCCTTGGAGTAGTAATAACTTCAGATGGGAAATGCAGAACAGAAATTAGGAACAGAATAGACCAAGCAAAGACTGCATTTCAGAGAATGAGAAACATATTAGCTAACACATCTTTATCAATGAATTTTAGAAAACGAGTCCTAAAATGCTATATTGAACCTATCTTGTTATATGGAAGTGAATCATGGACAATAGGCAGGTCTGCAAACAAATCATTGGAAGCAGCAGAAATGTGGTTTATTAGAAGAATATTGCGAATCCCATTGATAGCAAAAATAACTAATGAAGAATGTATGAGAAGAGCTGGAGAGACAAAAAAATCTCGTCAAAAAGATAAGAGAGAGACAATGTACTTTCATAGGAAATGCAATGAAAAGAGGGGGCATTGAAAATATTATAACAACAGGGAAAATAGAAGGAAGAAGATCAAAAGGAAAACCAAGAGAAATGATACTGGACAGTCTGACGGGATGGTGTGAGAGGAGATCACCAACTGAGCTGATGGCCTGCATGAAGGAACGTGTACTCTGGAGAAGCATAATAGCCAACGCCAGTCGACACGGCACCTGATGATGATGATAATGATGATGATGATGATGATGTTTTTGTAAGATAAAGTGTAAACCTGAAAGTTACAACTGTGTGTTTGTTTATTAACAAAACTGTTCTTACTTAAAAAAAAATAGTTTTAACATTTTGTTATCATAGTGTTGCTGCAGTAGCTTCGTGTATATTGATTCATTTAGGTTTGTATATACTTAAAACCAGATTATTCGTTCATTTCTGACCTGTATATCAATTGTTCTATGAACAAACTGTGTAGGTAAAGTAATGAAGGTTTAATTCTTTGTCCCCTCTGGTAGTGCAGTTCTAGAATGATTCATTAAGCAACCAAATGTTTTATACATTAATAATATAGTTAATAATTTCTTGAATATCTGTGCTTAAATTATATTCAGGTTTTCTCCCATTGTACCAGAAATACTCCGCCATGAAGTCAACACTTGGAGTTGCTCTTCTGATACTCGCCTTATCAGAGGCAGTATATAGTAAGTTACAATTGAAAGTAGAAATTGTAGTTTTAAACGAAAGCTGACTATTTGACAGCTGATTTTTTCAAAACTTTCATAAATGAAGAAAATTTAACTCTTTCACTACCATGAACATTCTAAACAGTTTTGTCAAAATAAATCAATAAATGAATGAATAAAACTTAAAACATTTCATCTACTAGGCTTTGTTACTAGCTCCTGCAGTTCAAAATTCTACGTAAAATAAATTTATGGCTTTGGTATATTCCGGTTAAAATAAATGGTGAATGGAAAGGGAGTGGATGGTACATTTTAACTCTTATTGTGCGTTTGAAAATGTCTTTCAAAGTGAAAGAGTTAACTTAACCCTTCCCGCACCTCACATTCAGGTACGGTAGATAGCATCAAGATGTATCTTCCCAGCATTCTTTGTTCTTCAAGTTGTCTGATGGCAAAAGAGAAATAGGAAAACTGTCTGGAATAATTCAATATCTATCTATCTATCTATCTATCTATCTATCTATCTATCTATCTATCTATCTATCTATCTATCTATCTATCTATCTATCTATCTATCTATCTAAGATAGACAGACAGACAGGTAGATAGAATGATAGATAAATAGAGTCTATCTGTCTGTCTAAATGAGAACGAGATTAAAGAAGTTATATCATGTAGATAACAGCACAGACGTGTTTGCTGACAAAGAATAAGTTAGAATTACGACAAGGACAAATCTAAAACTGAGAAATGGAAGACAAAGCTAGGAGCTGGTAACATGAAGAAATAAGTAGCTGCAGCATCTAGATCTCAGCCATGTTCACATTTTGACCATTCTCAAATTTTAAATCTCCAGTTAACGACGTGGCTTTCTCCGCTGGGCTGACCTCGGACAAGACTTACAACGCCGGGCAAACAGTTGTTTTCGACAAGGTTTACGTCAACGACGGTAATGGTTATAATCCTCTGACTGGAATTTTCACCTGCCCCAAGGTAAATATTCATTATTCAGTACAGATGAGGTTACTAATTTCTGTTTGATCATCAAATCTTAGTCGTTATTTAAAAATGTGCACTTACTTCATCTCATAAGATTTTACATACTAGAAATGACAATGTATAGAAATGTCAATGTAATCTAAAGTAGGAACATGCTGTAATTAGTATAGATTAGCAAACAAACCTGTTAGTGTCTGTACAAATTAGCACACAAACATAGCGTAGTTGATGAAAACTGGCCTGTATTGTCTTGACTTGTCTTTTATTGTCTCCATCTTTATACATATTTCTGTGTGTAGCGGATAGACAGACGTTTATATAGGACTCCATCCATCCATCCATCCATCCGTCCATCCGTCTGTCCGTTAGTCCGTCCGTCTGTCTGTCTGTTTGTCTGTCTACCTGCTTTCTGTCTATCTGTCTGTCCGTCTGTCTATCTCTGTCTCCTCTAAAATTATTGACATGAATGTTTTTTGTGGTCTACAGCCATGCGATAGACGTGTTTGTTTTCTAACTATTTGATGTGTTACTTCTACATGTCGTGTAGTACTGGTGTTACTCTGGCTCTTGCCTTGATGGTGTCATTTCTAATTTGTTCTGTTCTTGTCATATTTAGTATTCTCCCCAAACATCTCATTTTTGTCGTGATCATTTTTACTGTATTTTTGTCTCTTAATTTCCATGTGTGACATTGATAGCATAGAGTTGGAATGAAGATTGTGTTATACTGTGCGTCTTTAGTTTTGAATGTGATACATTTGTTTTTCATTAAAGGTGCCATTCTTTCATTAACCTGGTTTACTTTACTGGTTCTGTTATCAAATTTAGTATGAATTTTTGCAGAAGATGATATTAGACACCCTGGACATCTGAAATGCTTCGCTTGTTTCAATGGCTGATTATCCAGACAGATCTTCTTTGGGATTTCTTCTCTGACAATTGTTCTCTTTTTTTTCCAGCACTGATTTCTATGTTGTGGTTTTTATCTGCCCTTACTAAGATATCAATGTTCTTTTGTTGGTCTAGATATCAGTGTTCTTTTGTTGGTCTTTCTTTCATGTGACTGTAAATGCTTTCTCTATTTTGATTTTATTATGTCCCTTGTGTCTGAGTTATTGCTGTCTGCTCTGGATTGTATCTAGATATCTCTCCAGATCAATCTCTGCGTATTTTACGCATTATAACCAGTACGTATAATTTACTGTTGCATGGAATAATTTTATGAGAGAATTATTGTGCACGCACGCAATTAACGAGTTGGAATGACAAAAATAACTGTGCACATAATGGTAATCTAGCTTCCCTTATGGTCATCATATGCAGTGTAAACTAATCTTCTTCTTCTTCTTGTTCTTCCTCTTCTTCTTCTTCTTTTTCGTCTTCTTCTTCTTCGTCCTTCTTCTTCATCATTCGTCATTATTCTTCGTCTTTCTTCGTTTTATTTCTTCTTCCTTCCTCTTCGTCTTTCTTTCTTATTCTGTGTCCTTCCTCTTTCTTCTTCTTACTTCTTCTTTCTTCTTCGTCCTTCTTCCTTCTTCTTCTTCCTTCTTCGTTTTTCTTCCTTCTTCTTTTTCCTTTTTACTTCTTATTTCTTCTTTGTTCTTCTTCTTCAACATTCTTCTTCGTCCTACATTTTCGTGTTATTTCTTCTTCTTCTTCTTCTTGTTTTTCTCCTGTTTCTTCTTCTTTTTCTTTGTCCTTCATATTCTTCTCCATTCTTCTTCTCTTTCTTCCTCGTCCTTCTTATTCTACTTCTTCTTCTTCATTTTCTGTTTTCTTGTTCTTCTTCATTCTTCTTCTTCTCCGTTCTTCTTCGTTTTTCTTCTTCTTCGTTCTTCTTCTTCTTCTTCTTCTTCTTCGTTCTTCGTCCTTCTTCTTCTTCTCCTTCTACTACTTCTTCTTCTTCTTCTTCTTCTCTTCTTCTTCTTCTTCTTCTTTCTTCTTCCTTCTTCTTCATCCTTCGTCCCTCTTATTCTTACTTCTTCTTCTTCTTCGTTCTTCGTCCTTCTTCTTTATCCTCATTGCTTCCTTCTTCTTTGTCCTTTTTTTCCTTCTTATTTCTTCTTCTTCCATCTTCCTTCTTCTTCCTTCTTTTTTTCGTCATTATTCTTCTTCCTTCTTCTTTGTACTTCGTCCTTCTTCTTTGTATTTCTTCATTTTTCTTATTCTTCCTTCTTCTTTGTTTTTCTTCAGTTTTCTTATTATTCCTTCTTCTTTGTCTTCTTCTTTTTCCTGATTTTTCCTTCTTCTTTGTTTTTCCTCATTATTCTTTCTTCTTCTGTGTCCTTCTTCTTTCTTCTTCTGCCTTCTTTTTTTCCCTCCTCCTTATTTTTCCTTTTTCTTTCTCCATTTTCCGTCTTTTTCTTACTTCGTCTTTCTTCTTATTCCTTCCTCCTCCTTCTCTTCTTCCTCCTCTTTCTCATCCTACACCTCTTTCTACTCCTTCTCCTCTCCTCCTCTTCCTCCTCCTCCTTCTTCTTTTTCTGCTTCTTCTTCTTTCTTTTTCTTTTCCTTCTTCCTTTTTTCTTGTTCATTATTTTTTCTTTCTTCCTTCTCATGCTTCTTTCATCCTACTTCTTCTTCATTCTTTTTCTTCCTTCTTCGTCTTCTTCCTTCTCCTATTTCTTTCGACTTCTTCTTTCTTCTTCAACATTCGTCCTTCTTCTTCTTCCTCTTCTTCTTCTTCTTCCTTCTTCTTCGTTCTTCTTCTTAGTCCTCTTTTTTTATTTTTCTTTTTCCTTCTTCATTCTTCTTCTTCCTTTTTCTTTTTCCTTCTTCCTTTTTCTTCTTCCTTCTTTTTCGTCTTTCTTCCTTCTCCTGCTTCATTCTTCCTTCCTCCTCTTCAACTTCGATCTTCTTCTTTTTCTTCTTCCTTCGTCCTTAATGTTCTTGTTCTTCTCTTTCCTTCTTCATTCTTCTTCCTTTTTTCTTCCTTCTTCCTTCTTGTTGTTCTTTTTCTTCTTCTTTATTCCTTCTTCTTCTTCTTTCTTCCTATTTCTTCTTCCTGCTTCTTCTTCCCTCTTCCTTTTCTTCTTCCTTCTTCTTCTTACTTCTTCTTTTTCATTTTTCCTTCTCCTTTTTCCTTATTTTTCTTCTTCTTCCTTCGTCCTTCTTGTTCTTGTTCTTATTCTTCCTGTCTTCTTTTTCTTTTTCTTCTTCTTCTTCTTCTTCTGCTTCTTCTTCTTCTTCTTCCCATTCATCATACTCCATAAACAGTTTTCCAAAACAAACGACATTTATTCGCCATCTACTTTTCGCAGATTTAGTCCAATTCTGGTTGTATTATTTGTCACTTACTGTAAAATATTTATCTAGAATCATTTTGAACTTTGAATACTTTAAATAAATTCTGACTGAAAGGATTACTTCTTTAATCTGGTCGCGTAATATGAAGTGCAATGTCTTCAAACATATCTATGGTTTTATAGAACATTTCCGTTACATTTCTAAGTAGATGAATGTCCTCCATCAAAATGTGAGACTACGCTCTTTCATGACAATGTATTTGTACGGTACTTGGACAGTGTATAAATACACGTTCATGTCAAAGTTGAAAGAGACGTGCTATAAATTCTTTTTGCATAAACGCTAAATTATATATAGCCTTTCTTACACCGTCATTTTGTATTGATTGTTTCTCAGGCCGGGCGATACACATTCCAGTACAACGTACTCTCCCAGTTAGGTGATGAAGCCTCGCTGGAGCTCGTACACAATGGTAGACCGATCGTTTCAGCTTTCGCCGGTGAAACAGCTGGCTATGCTGCTGCCGGTAAGTGTTTTCAGTCTTATGAAAATGTCTTACTCATATTCTTGAGGGGGCACAGCAGTCTTTTCTTTTTTCACCTTTTTTCTGATTGGAGTCAAAAACTTATGTAAGAGTTACTCTCCATGTTTGGCTGGGGACCCCGGTAATAACTGGACCTGGGGCCTGACCTGGCCCCCTTCTCACCCCCCACCTCCCTCCCCCCCCCCCATAAAAAGCCTTGGTTGCCTGATGAGACAGGCTGTGTGGTCATGGACTTCCTGAAGTTTCTATTCTAGTTTGTGTACCCAGAAACTGGGTTCAATAACTAAAGGCAAATGAATTCCATTTCGCAGTGATGCATGGATTATGTCCTTATCTGGTGCTCATGAAGACAGCCACGGGGTTGCTTTCAGCAGCAGGTGCTGTGATTACAGACAAGAAGTGATACCGTATTCGACGTAAAAAGGGGCGCAGTGGCTCACCGAAGGCGCTGGCGTAGACTAAAGATGTTTTCCCCCAAAAATTTCATAATTTAATTCATGTTCAATTTTACCTCTTTTTGCCTGTCTGAAAGTACTAAGCCCTCTTACCTGGAACAACATGAGGTTCTGCTGACAGTTTTAACCAGGACTGCCTGACCTTACTTAGTAATTGGGTATCATGGTCTAGTGCAAGCAGTTTTGGTCCAGAATGGAACAAGTAGCTGTGGACACTGAAGAAGTAATTTAACAGAGATTGATTTTGGAGACAGAAACAAAGTGTGCAGTCAATAGGAAGTAAAGAAGTATTTGTCAGAAAAGTATTCTCATTTCAAATGCAATTACCGCATAATTTCAGTTCCTTGAAAATGTGAAAAGAAGATAGAACAGATTGCTTGGTATCCATGGCAGCAATTAAGGAGAAAAGAAGAAAGGATTAAACACAAAGACTGAGGTAAAAGCCATGAGTCAGACGACCAAGGGTCATGAGTTAGATGACCAAGATACGTGAGTCAGATAACCAAGAGTCATGAGTCATATAACCAAAAGCCATGAGTCAGTTAACCAAGAGACATAAGATCTGACTGATTCGAAGCTGATTTGCAACACCAAAGTTGATGAAGGTAAAAAACAAGGAGCACTTACTTGATTTGCTGTAAGTGATGATCAAGTCAGAAGTACTGTTTCTGACTTGATTTGCTGTAGGTGATGATCAAGTCAGAAGTACTGTTTCTGACTTGATTTGCTGTAGGTGATGATCAAGTCAGAAGTACTCTGAGTGTTTATGACTTGATTTGCTGTAAGTGATGATCAAGTCAGAAGTACTGTTTCTGACTTGATTTGCTGTAGGTGATGATCAAGTCAGAAGTACTGTTTCTGACTTGATTTGCTGTAGGTGATGATCAAGTCAGAAGTACTGTTTCTGACTTGATTTGCTGTAGGTGATGATCAAGTCAGAAGTACTCTGAGTGTTTATGACTTGATTAAAATATAGAATTAAGTATGCGGAAACATTCACCGAGAATGAAAAAAAGGAACTTTAATTTAAAAGGATAAATAATTGGCTGCACAGGTTGAGCTGACATCCTGCTTCCACCTCTCATTATTCACGTTTCCTAAACTATTCTGTTTTATTCTCGTATACGAGAAGCATAAATAAAATGTCACATAACAAAACAAAATCCTCCCATTCGTAAGTATTTTACAAATATAAAATAACTAAATTCATAGAATTCAATAAATGCCGCTTATCATGCATACTTAATGATATCACTTTCCATTATAAGACCAACATAATCCAAGCCATACTTGGAATAGCCTACAAAATAATTCCCCAAGGATGCAGAAAGAAATATAGCCCCTTCTGTAAAAAAAAAAACAAACCTCTGAAGCCTTAGTCAAAAAAAAAAAAAAGAAGAGCAGCCAGGAAGAGTGCAGAGAAAAACCCTACTCCAGAGAACAGAACAGAGTACAATAAGCTAACAGCTAAGGTAAGACTCTCGAAACTAAAAAAAAGCAAAGAAAGAGAAGTGGTTAAGCACATGCAGCAATCTCAACCTCAGAACTGAAAGAAAGAAGGCTTGGAAACTTAGATATCATGTCAAGAAGAAACAAACAAACTAACCGTCAGCCAATGCGAATCTCTGGTCGAGTCCTCTCAAGTCACACAGATTAAGCCAGTACTTCTAGCAAATTCTTTGCTGCCTCCAACAAATCCTCCAACATGAAAGTACACCATTATCTGTAGTCTCACAGTGTTGTTGGTTGTATGTGTTTTTCGAGTGGTTTTGATAATGACGATAATATGGATATTACAGAGAGAGAGAGAGAGAGAGAGATTTTGACGCATTTCACTGAAACGATTCCACTTTTGAACATTTTATTGCAGCAAATACGGCAATTCTGAATCTTGAAGAAGGCGACACCGTGCATGTTAGAGCGCACAGTGAGTCAGATCTGTACGGAAGATCAGTAGAGATCTATGCTTCATTTTCAGGACAACTATCCACCACATTTGTTCCCTTTTGATATCAGAGCACAGCATGTCTGTGAAAGTGTATGTTTCTCTGTGTATATTTCAGTTTACTCACATACACTTCATTAATTAAATTCAGATTTAAATAAAATTAAAACTTGGAATTTTTTCATTTGTTTCCTCCATGTTTTAAGACTTCTTTCTGTTTCTCCTTCAGTTTATCGTCGCTATTTGCAGTCTCACAGTGTCCATAGTCTTAGATACTTGACTGAATTTAGACGAAAAGTGTCTAATAAAGTACGAGTATTTTCGTTTCATTTAGTTAAGGTACATTATGAGTTTCTTGACTTACTGGGGTTACTAGAGAGAGATTAAACTGCCAGATCAGAGGATTTTAAAAAAGCATTCATATATGCAGTGCACTAGGACTACAGAGATACAAGAGGTTGTGTCGTCTTCTTTTTTTTTTCTTTTCCTCTTTCTTTTTTTCTAATCATTCTCCCTCCACCCCCCCCCCCCCCGCTTTCTTGTTGTTGTTGTTGTTCTTCTTCTTCTTTTTTGATATGCTCAGTCTTGACAAGAAACCGGATCTATTTGAAAAATCTGTGAGAACTCTATGCAGACAAATAGGTTACACAGTTTTCGCTACATGGATGCTGGATGCACTTTTTTATTTCAAATGACTACTTGTTACACTGAAAACTCGTTACAAATAACAGCTCGTTACACTGAAATCTCAGTACACATAAAAAATAATTCGCCACACTGAAATCTCGCTAGAAATAAAAACTCGCTAATTGAAATTTCTGTACACAGAACAATGTGGAAAAAACCATCTCACTGCAGAAAATATTGCTACAAAAACTGCAAAAAATATTGCTATAAAGACTGCAGAAAACCTTGCTACAGTAATAATTTCTAACAACGATAGTAACTTGCTACAGTAACAATTCAGATCTCAGAGAAGGTGCTTCTGTCTCCCACGTAACGAAGTAATGAAGGCCGGAGTAAGCCACTGTTAAATCTTTCTTGTATTAGATGACTGTGGTCTGTGCACGCTTCTTTAAACATAATACTTGATACTTCAGTTATTTTTTAAACAGTATGTACCTTATATTAACCAAATACCACCTAAACAGATACATCTCATCTTACTTTGGAAAGACAGTTATGAGGCTTTCTTCTTAATTTCCTAATCTGTATGGCCTATAGTTGTGTCACAAGAAACATCTCAACCACTTACACGCAGTGTCTACACTCCTACAGTTATACCTCGTTGATTGTGCTACAGAACACTTTGATCCCGTCAGGAATACCGAACCCTGACAGATATTATATGCTCGTACGATTTATAGAAAATCTTTAGAAGTAACTTACTTTATACTAAATCTTGACAGAGAGTATATATTGTGGAAAATCTTGACAGATAGCATACTTTATATTAAATCTTGACATATAACGTACTTTACAAAAATCTTGACAAGATAACATACTTTATACAAAATCTAGACAGATATACTTTATACTAAATCTTGACAGATAACATACTTTATAAAAATCTTGACAGATAACATACTTTATATAAAATCTTGAGAGATAACATATATTATGCAAAATCTTGACAGATAACATACTTTACACACAATCTTGAGAGATCCTTACTTCCTAGCCTTATTTACACCATATCTGGAGGATAGGCCATCAACAAGGGCTCTCCATTTATTTCAAAGAAAAGAATTTGATTCTCAAGCCATCAATCGTGCATACACTAGCGCACATGTCAGTACACATTTCAGAGAAGAAATCAACGTTCTTAAATCATCAATATCAGCTCCTGTATGCGACTTACATGAACTACAAACATTCCTGGACAGCAGATGTACTGATTTTAAACAATTACACATTCCATTCTTAACAGTCTGTGAAGTTCACAATTATCTCTTAACTTTAAAAAACAACAATACAGCTGGGCTTGATGATATTAGTAATAAGATCTTACGTTATGCTGCACCTGTCATTTCACATACATTAACATATATTTACAACCAGTGCATTAAAATGCTATTTCCCTGAGGCTTTTAAAACTGCTAAGGTGTATCCTCGCTTTAAATCTGGCTCATCCAACAATCTTACCAACTATAGACCAATATCCATATTATCGTCATTATCAAAACCACTCGAAAAACACATACACAAAATAACTCTACGACACATGCAAGAGAACAATTTACTCATAGACAGTCAGTCAGGCTTTAGACCCAATCATTCCTGCCACACAGCTCTTACCAAAATGACAGAAAACTGGTTAGTAAACATAAATGAAGACAGACTATGTGGTGCCATCTTTGTCGACTTTAAAAAGGCATTTGATATGATTGACCACGATATTCTTGTAAGAAAAATAAAGACTCATAGACTGCACCCTGACCTAATAAAATTAATTGCATCGTTTCTTTCAGACAGACAACAGGTAGTATTCTTCAACAATTCTCTATCAAATTCTGCTAAAGTTGACACTGGTGTTCCGCAAGGTTCTATTCTAGGCCCGTTGCTCTTTGCTATCTATATCAATGATCTTCCACTTCATCTTAACACTCTTCTTGTGACCTTTTTGCCGATGATTGCACAGTCTACACCAGTGACTACGATTGTGTTAATCTAGAATCAACTCTTCAGGTCGAGTTATACAATTTAATTGGATGGAGCAAAAATAATGGCATGATTATAAACACCGATAAAACAAAATCAATGCTCATAACAACGAGACAGAAACTACAAAATGCAACAAAAACAACACTTCGGCTCTGTACAGAAACATCACAGATAGAAAACGTTAGCGAGCACAAAACACTAGGTCTTATTATTGACCAACATCTGACCTGGAACTCTCATGTGCAATGTCTAACAAAACTCATCGCACAAAAAGTATACCAATTAGCTAAAATTAAGCACTTCATAGATCAAGACACTAGGAAGACATACTACATATCTCATATACAAACACATTTAGACTATTGCTCAACAGTTTGGGATGGTTGCTCAGTGTCAAATACAAAGAGGCTTTGCTCTCTCCAAAAGCGAGCAGTAAAGCTCATTAGTGACAAAGATCAAGCACAACAACTAATCATCACAAACGTATCAAAATACTACCTCTTAAGAACAGGTTCCTCTTCAACAAGCCAAGTTAGTACATCAGATTCTTTCACGGCATGCCCCGCCTTATCTATGGAACCTGTTTAAATTTAGCCCACAGTGCAGCCAACGCTTGAACAACATATGTCTTCCAAAACCTAGACTTGATCTTTACAAGAAAAGCTTTAGTTATTCTGCTGCTCATCTTTGGAATACCCTCCCATCCTATAAAAAAATAAATTATACTCCTTCCTACAACTACAAGCTTTCCCAGTATCTATTTGATATCGACTACATGCCTCCATGAATTATAAAACTTAAAAGTTATCTTAAGCTGCTCTTACAGACACCGAATACAATTAATTGTTTTCTGTATAGTCCCGAAAATTTTGTTTAGTAGATAGTCATTTATAATGTATGTAGTTACTTCTATACTGAGTGAATGTTTAAGTGTGAAACGTAAATGTTATATTTTATTTTATGTCTCTCAGCTTCAATGTTAGTTATGTTTGTTATATGAACAGCATATTTGTAGAATGTCTGGAATAGAGTGAAAGATGTATGATAAAGGGCAGAATGTCAGACAGGCCTGCGTGCCCAATTCTTAACCCTTTTGAAATAAAGATCAATCAATCAATCAATCTGTCCTGAGCTATTCCTTCTATCCGTCTCCAGGTGTAGTTAGGACTCCTTGGCCAGGTGTTTCTATGTCTCCCTTGTTTTCTCTTTCCCTGCGGGTTCCAGGTGAGAGCTTGTTTGGTCATGTTTGTGGTAGGCTGTCGGAGCGTATGTCCTATCCATCTCCAGCATCTTTTCATTATCATTTCTTTCACTGTGGGTTGGTTCATTCTCTGCCATAGCTCTTTATTGCTGATGTTATCTAGCCATCTAATCTGAAAGATCTTCCTAGGCGGGTGTTAACAAAGGTCAGAAGTCTCTTGTTACTTCTGAGTGATGCTGTCCATGTTTCTGATCCATACAATAAGACCAATTTGACATTTGTATTGAACAGTCCATGTTTTGTTGTTAGAGATATTCATTTGATCTTCAAGATGTTTCTCAGCTGTAGAAATGCTACTCTAGCTTCCCCAGTTCTTGCTATAATATCTGCTTCTGTACCACCCTCTCTGTCTATAATGTTGCTGAGGTATGTGAATGTGTCTACTTCAAATTTCTTGCCTTCTAATGTGATTGAGTCTGTGTTGGTTGTGTTTGTTCTAGAAATTTGTATTTTTCATTCCTTTAATTTTAGTCCAACTTAATGCCGATATCTTGGATACCCTGTTGGTCTTTTCTTGCAATTGTTGTTGATTATGTGATAGCAGTGTCATCTGCAAAATCCAGGTCTTCAAGTTATGTCCATGAGGTCCACTAAATTCCATTTTTGTTAGACAGATATCACATTCTATATAAAATATTGACAGATATCATATTTTATACAAAGTACTGACAGATACCAAATTTTATACAAATATTGACATATATCACATATTTTATAGAAAATCTTGACAGATATCACACGCACATTTTTTTTTAAAAGAAAATTTAGCAGACACCATACATTTTTAAGAACACCTTGACAGACATCATACATTTTTTTAGGAAATCCTGACTATAATTTTCGCCTGCCTGGAATGATAAAAATGGAGAAAAGAACCAAAAAAAAATATAGTTAAATGATATTATTCTAAATTATGTCTAGCTGTAGCTGTTATAGGTTGCCGAATATTTGACTAAAATTTGTAATCGATTGAATGATGGCTAAATTCAAACATTTGTTTTGAAAAAAATATCGGATAATAAAAATTTGTTAATTTATGTCTTCTTGTAATGAGCATGAATTTTGTTTTGCTGGTGTTTATGAGCATTCTGTTGTTATTGCTCCAGTTAATTAGACTGTTTATTTCAATTTGAAGAGTTAAATCAAGGTTAATACAGTTGTAAGGAGTGGAAAAATAAGCAAGCAGTGACCCGGTTTTGAATGGAAATCCCCAGGCCTTCGAGTCCGGCGCTGACCAGGTATATAAGACCAGAATTTTAAAAAAGGGAGATAAGTTGAGCACGTGGAAGTCCAGCGGCAGACGTGGACAAGGAGGGTGATTCGATAGATGGAGGCTGGCGTGTATAGTTTAGTTGTGTGCATTTATAATCAGGATTGAAATCTTACTATTCAAGGAACCTTTTTTTATGAATCAATAACGCGTGTGGAAATATATAAACATATGGACTTCGTGCGCAAAGGTTTTATTTTGATTCGCATTGCCTTGTGGATGAGAACTTTGTAAATACATTGATCGTGATTTTAAGAAAAAGGATTGTTGTTTCGTGTTCTTGTTATATATATGTAAGGTGTGAATGTATGGTATAGTCACCCTTCCACCACTCAGTACGACGACGGCCAGACAAAATAAAAGATTAAATAATAATTTTCATCAATCTAGTAAAGAAATATCAATTACCACACAGTCATTGTCACTTGTGTAAACTGTGCAGTCATCAGAAAATAGGTCACAAGATGATTTTTTAGATGCAGTGGAAGATTATTGATATAGATGGTGAAAAGAAGAGGACCAAGAATAGAACCTTGTAGAACACCGTTATCAACCACAGATGAACTTGACTTAGAGTTTTTGAGGGAAACTACCTGTTGTCTGTTGGAAAGAAAGATGTAATAAATTTTGTCAGGTCAGGGTGTAATCTATGTCTCAAGCTTTCTAACTAAGATTTTATGATCAATCATGTCAAATGCTTTTTTTAAATTAAACAAAGACAGCACCATATAATTTTTCATCGTTTATATTAGATAACCAACATTCTGTCATTTTTGTGGGAGCTGTGTGGTTGAATGTTTTGGCCTAAAACCTGACTGAGAATCAACAATCAAATCATTTTCTTGCATATGTTGTAAGGTTGTTTTTTATGTGTTTTTCTAGAGGTTTTGACAAAGCTTTTTAGATTTTAAGATATTGATTTGTTCTCTGAAGTGATTGCTGAATTCTTCACAAGCGGGCACATGATTATAATTCTGCAAGTCAAACTGCTTTCTCTTGTTTGCAAGAGTGTTAACTGCTTTCTAGACAGACTTACTGTCTGATTTATTCTGAACTAAGTCTTAAAGTAATTTTTCTTTTCTTGCCTAATTAAATATTGAACTCTGTTTCTAAGTAATCTTTAGCTTGTGAATTCGTTATTTTTGTGGGCCTGATCTCTTTCCCTCATGACTTGCAATATCTCAAGTGTTATCCATGGGGACTTCACTTGATGTTTAACTCTCACCTCCTTAATAGGAACATATCTGTCAAATATATCCCGAAAGGTTTCTATCCAGTATTCCAGGGTCTTATAGGGTCAGTTAGTTGGTACACATGATTTAGAGGTGCTGCTTGTAACTCTTTCAGAAATTATTCTAAGATGAATTTGCTAAAATTTCTAAATTTAATACTGGTATGTTTATTTTTAGGAATTTTCAAGACATGTCGTGTCCATGTGCAACAGACCGGGTAATGATCACTTAATGATATGTGAGGGACTTTACATTCTATAATATTTTCTGGATGAGCTACATATATGTGATCTATTAGTGTGGATGATGTTTCAGTTACTCTAGTAGGTTTAGTTATAATTTGGGATAAGTTGTATGATAAAACAGTATCATTCCATGTACCGTCTGTTTGTAATTAATATTGAAATCACCAAGAATAATTATATCCTTTAAATTAAAAGACGAAACATAATCCATCATACTTGAAAAGTGATCATACCCCGATGATATTGCATTTGGATTACGATACAGAAACCCGATTAAGATTGGGCTCTGTTTTGGAAACTTGATTTCCAACCATATACATTCAATATCTGGTGTCTCAAAGTCTGTTCTACAGCAAGAGTGTATGTCAGTGGTAACATATACAACTATTCCTGTCTCAAGCTTCCTAGTAGGGTCACGTCGAAGTAAATTATAACCGTCTATCCTAATGTCTTCGTCAGTTATCTTTATATTTAGACGACTATCTGAAAAGCCAAAGACATGGAAGTTATGATTAACTATGTTAGTTGCTTCAGGAAGTTTCCCTAACAGGTGGTAAATATTTAAATGACCAATTCTAAGACTATCCTTTCGTAGCCACTCATCAACTATCTGAGCCATTTTCTACAACTAGTAAACTGTTATAGTAAAGTTACAATGATAATTAATTGAATGACAAGATATTTCATGAAATGTCACAGTTCCTATTGTCTGAACATCGGTGACATGTGTTACTTGTGGATGACAGACATCATGAAGGCGTGGCTTAAAGCTGCTGGGCTGAACTGCGTGAGATAATGTAAATCTTGATTCCACTGCGGTGGGCGTGGTAGATTCTGGGTTGTGTTAGCAGTGGTTTGCCTGGATGGTTGGCCCCGCCGAGTGGAAAGGGACGGGAACATGGAGTCATATGAAGAGATGGGTCATGTTGAGAGGATAAAGGAGCTGGAGCTGAAGTTGGTATGGGGGCAGGTTGTGTGGTTTTGGAGGAAAAAGGGAATTGCGTAATCAGAGGATAGGTCGTCCCCCGTGTATTCCGGGTTTTTACCTGCTTTCCTGCTTTACGCTGCCTGACGGTGGCACTCTGTCCTGCTTTACGCTGCCTGATGGTGGCACTCTGTCCTGCTTTACGCTGCCTGACTGTGGCACTCTGTCCTGCTTTACGCTGCCTGATGGTGGCACTCTGTCCTGCTTTACGTTGCCTGATGGTGGCACTCTGTCCTGCTTTACGCTGCCTGATGGTGGCACTCTGTCCTGCTTTACGTTGCCTGACGGTGGCACTCTGTCCTGCTTTACGCTGCCTGACGGTGGCACTCTGTCCTGCTTTACGTTGCCTGACAGTGGCACTCTGTCCTGCTTTACGCTGCCTAATGGTGGCACTCTGTCCTGCTTTATGCTACCTGACAGTGGCACTCTGTCCTGCTTTATGCTGCCTGACAGTGGCACTCTTTCCTGCTTTATGCTGCCTGATGGTGGCACTCTGTCCTGCTGTGTTCTAGCGGGGTACTTGATATTTTTAGCTGTTAGAGAAGATGTAGACAAAGAATATTACGATGCCATAACAGTTGGAGGTTATGAAATACCAGAGATTAGATATGCTGATGACACAGTATTGCTGTCCACAACACAAAAAGGAATGGAAAAACTAATTATGTCAGTCCGCAAGAACAGCGAAGAGCAGAACCTCTATCTTAATGCAAAGAAACTAAAGTGATGACAACTGACAAAACAAACAAGGCAACTGAAATATGTATCAATGAGGAAAAACTGGAAGAAGTGGAGAGTTTTGAATATCTTGGATCACTACTAAATAATAATGGAGATACAATGAGGGAAATTAAAAGGAGGACATCTATTGCTCTTCAGAAAGTAAAACAAATAAAGAATCTGTGGAGAGGAGCAGACAGAACCACAAAAATAAGATTTTTAAGGGCATGCATCTTTCCCATCGCAACATATGCCTGTGAGACCTGGACACTTAACAAAACAGCTGAGAAACACACAAATGCCTTTGAATGTAAATGCTACAGAAGAGTTCTCCAAATATCGTGGACACAAAAAAGAACAAATATATCTATACTACAAGAGCTAAATATTGAAGAAGGCTGGTTAGTAAAGAGGATTAAAGAGAGAAAACTTAAATATTTTGGACACATTAAACGTCATGATAATTTAGAGAAGACCGTATTGGAAGGATACATGATGGGAAAAAGAAAAAGAGGAAGACCGAAACGAAGATGGCTGCAAGACATCGTTGACGATCTGGAAATGGATGCAGCAGCAGCAGCAGGCCATCTTGCTCACAACCGAGAGGCCTACAGGAGTGCTGTTTGGGAGGCAAAGTTCCGCAAGGGACATGCAAAGGAATGAATGAATGAATGCTAGTACCGATCGTGTTGGTGTGAATCTGGCCACGATAAAGTCTTTTCTTAGGAGCTCCAGACTCCGAATAGAGGAACGGGGTGTTATCGATGAAACTTAAGTTATTTTGTTGACACAGTGTGCTGAGGATTCTGTTGCTGCTGTGTGCCAAGCGACGCCCAGCACCAGAGCAGGCCAGGTATGATTGAGGATATGAAGATTGACGTGTTTGGGAATTTTTATTTAATTGTCGATATCAGGACATGAAGATCGTAGGATCTGAGTGTCAAACTATTCATGTTGTCTTTGATGTCAACATGACCTGTGGTCTTCATGATCTCTGGGTCGACGTTCAAACTTCTCAGTGTTCCTATTATTTTCATGATACCGGCCCTTGGTACCGGAATCACTGAGACTATGTCCTTTGCTGAGATGGACAGCGTGTCAGCATAGATTCCTTTCATTAGGGAGTCTCCAATCACCAGATGATTTGCATTTTCTTTGATATGTAAGTTGTGCTGGAGATTAGGGTGGTGCTTGTGGTTATTTCGATGTGGAGATTGCTGAGAGGAACGCTTGTGTACCATGCCTGATTTGAGTGATTTAGGCACCTGCTGACTACTTGATGCTGAGCTGTCCTGCAGAACTTCAAACCGGTTGCTAATGTGTACATCGACTGGGTATATTGTGTTAGGTTCTTTCAGCTCTTCTGATGATTCCTTACTGCGATGTCTTAGTGTAAGCTCAAGTTCCTGTCCAGGTTTGTTTGAAGTGCTGGGGGACGCTGTCTGGGTGTAAGCTTAAGTTCCTATTCAGATTTGTTTGATGAGATGGGGGACGCTGTCTGGGTGTAAGCTTAAGTTCCTGTCCAGATTTGTTTGATGAGATGGGGGACGCTGTCTGGGTGTAAGCTTAAGTTCCTGTCCAGATTTGTTTGATGAGATGGGGGACGCTGTCTGGGTGTAAGCTTAAGTTCCTGTTCAGATTTGTTTGAAGTGCTGGGGGGCGCTGGCTCAGCCTGTGATTTTGTCTCCTGATTTGGGTCATTTTCATCTACAGAAACTTTCTGGGTCCTTTTTTTTAAATATTATTTTGGCCTATAGTTTCTCATCGCATCAAATCGATACTACATTTCATGCTTTTGTTTTCCTCTCATGATTTCTCTCATGAGACTATCATTTTCACTGTTGAGAGACTGTTTTATTTCAGCAGTCATGTCTTTGATGAGGGTCTTTACCAACTCCCTGACAGCATTTAATACATCCTGGCTAAAAGGAATTGATTACCTTTCCTCAGAAGTTGAAGTTTCCAGAGAACTTCGGTCGTCAAGTGGCTCTGGATAACTGTGGTTTGTGATACACAAGATAGTAGTAAGTGGACCAGGAGATTTGGTACCTTGTGATTTCAGCACACGGGGCGTTACTTGCTGCCCTTTGTGGTCGTCGGTATGTGGAGGTGTCGACTCTGACACGACTGCTCCCCTCCCGCATGTTCGGTGTGAGGATTCTTCTCAAGACAAGCTTCTGGTACGTCAAGCATGTTGTCCTGACAGTCACTTACTGCTAGAAGAGTGTCTTGCGCATGACGCAAGTTAGATGTTATTTCTGTCCCGGTTGTTGACTCTTGTAAAAGGCTGAACTCATCAGACAACCAGAAATCAACAGCCTCAGCTGTACTCTGTACCAACACTTTGTTTTTTTGTCTGTGTTGTATAAGTGGATGGTAAGGGCTGGCGCTTTTATTATGTTTTCTACGTTTGCGCCATCTGTGTCTTCCGTTTTGGATTTTGTGTGTGATAATTCTCATCCAGGGCTTGTTTTATACTCTCGTATTGAAGAGCATTGTGAAATGAGACAGTAACAGATTGTCCCTTGTTAGAATTCTTTATAGTCACCCAAGGCTGGTAACACATTCTCCCTCGTTAGAATTCTTTATAGTCACCACTGGCTGATAACACATTGCCCCTTGTTAGAATTCTTTATAGTCATCCCAGGCTGGTAACACATTGTCCCTTGTTAGAATTCTTTATAGTCACCATAGGCTAGTAACACATTGCCCCTCGTTAGAATTGTTTGTAGTCATCACAAGCTAGAAACACATTGCCCCTCCTTAAAATTCTTTATAGTCACCACAAGTTAGTAACATAGTGCCCCTCGTTAGAATTCTTTATAGTCACCATAGACTAGTAACACATTGCTCCTCGTTAGAATTCTTTATAGTCACCACTGGCTAATAACACATTGCCCCTCGTTAGAATTCTTTATAGTCACCACAGACTAGTTACACATTGCCCCTCGTTAGAATTCTTTATAGTCACCACAGACTAGTTACACATTGCCCCACGCTGTCTGGGTGTAAGCTCAAGTTCCTGTCCAGATTTGTTTGATGAGCTGGAGGACGCTGTCTTGGTGTAAGCTCAAGTTCCTGTCCAAATTTGTTTGATGAGATGGGGACTCTGTCTTGGTGTAAGCTCAAGTTCCTGTTCAGATTTGTTTGATGAGATGGGGACTCTGTCTTGGTGTAAGCTCAAGTTCCTGTTCAGATTTGTTTGATGAGATGGGGACTCTGTCTTGGTGTAAGCTCAAGTTCCTGTCCAGATTTGTTTGATGAGATGGGGACTCTGTCTTGGTGTAAGCTCATGTTCCTGTTCAGATTTGTTTGATGAGATGGGGACTCTGTCTGGGTGTAAGCTTAAGTTCCTGTCCAGATTTGTTTGATGAGATGGGGACTCTGTCTGGGTGTAAGCTCAAGTTCCTGTCCAGATTTGTTTGATGAGATGGGGACGTTGTCTGGGTGTAAGCTTAAGTTCCTGTCCAGATTTGTTTGATGAGATGGGGACTCTGTCTGGGTGTAAGCTTAAGTTCCTGTCCAGATTTGTTTGATGAGATGGGGACGTTGTCTGGGTGTAAGCTTAAGTTCCTGTCCAGATTTGTTTGATGAGATGGGGACGTTGTCTTGGTGTAAGCTTAAGTTCCTGTCCAGATTTGTTTGATGAGATGGGGACTCTGTCTTGGTGTAAGCTTAAGTTCCTGTCCAGATTTGTTTGATGAGATGGGGACGTTGTCTGGGTGTAAGCTTAAGTTCCTGTCCAGATTTGTTTGATGAGATGGGGACGTTGTCTGGGTGTAAGCTTAAGTTCCTGTCCAGATTTGTTTGATGAGATGGGGACTCTGTCTGGGTGTAAGCTTAAGTTCCTGTCCAGATTTGTTTGATGAGATGGGGACTCTGTCTGGGTGTAAGCTTAAGTTCCTGTCCAGATTTGTTTGATGAGATGGGGACGTTGTCTGGGTGTAAGCTTAAGTTCCTGTCCAGATTTGTTTGATGAGATGGGGACGTTGTCTTGGTGTAAGCTCAAGTTCCTGTTCAGATTTGTTTGATGAGATGGGGACGTTGTCTGGGTGTAAGCTTAAGTTCCTGTCCAGATTTGTTTGATGAGATGGGGACGTTGTCTGGGTGTAAGCTTAAGTTCCTGTCCAGATTTGTTTGATGAGATGGGGACGTTGTCTGGGTGTAAGCTTAAGTTCCTGTCCAGATTTGTTTGATGAGATGGGGACGTTGTCTGGGTGTAAGCTTAAGTTCCTGTCCAGATTTGTTTGAAGTGCTGGGGGACGCTGGCTCAGCCTGTGATTTTGTCTCCTGATTTGGGTCATTTTCATCTACAGAAACTTTCTGGGTCCTTTTTTTAAATATTATTTTGGCCTATAGTTTCTCATTGCATCAAATCGATACGACATTTCATGCTTTTGTTTTCCTCTCTGAGAGTCATGATTTCTCTCATGAGACTATCATTTTCACTGTTGTGGGACTGTTTTATTTCAGCAGTCATGTCTTTTATGAGGGTCTTTACCAACTCCCTGACAGCATTTAATACATCCTGGCTAAAAGGAATTGATTACCTTTCCTCAGAAGTTGAAGTTTCCAGAGAACTTCGGTCGTCAAGTGGCTCTGGATAACTGTGGTTTGTGATACACAAGATAGTAGTAAGTGGACCAGGAGATTTGGTACCTTGTGATTTCAGCACACGGGGCGTTACTTGCTGCCCTTTGTGGTCGTCGGTATGTGGAGGTGTCGACTCTGACACGACTGCTCCCCTCCCGCATGTTCGGTGTGAGGATTCTTCTCAAGACAAGCTTCTGGTACGTCAAGCATGTTGTCCTGACAGTCACTTACTGCTAGAAGAGTGTCTTGCGCATGACGCAAGTTAGATGTTATTTCTGTCCCGGTTGTTGACTCTTGTAAAAGGCTGAACTCATCAGACAACCAGAAATCAACAGCCTCAGCTGTACTCTGTACCAACACTTTGTTTTTTTGTCTGTGTTGTATAAGTGGATGGTAAGGGCTGGCGCTTTTATTATGTTTTCTACGTTTGCGCCATCTGTGTCTTCCGTTTTGGATTTTGTGTGTGATAATTCTCATCCAGGGCTTGTTTTATACTCTCGTATTGAAGAGCATTGTGAAATGAGACAGTAACAGATTGTCCCTTGTTAGAATTCTTTATAGTCACCCAAGGCTGGTAACACATTCTCCCTCGTTAGAATTCTTTATAGTCACCACTGGCTGATAACACATTGCCCCTTGTTAGAATTCTTTATAGTCATCCCAGGCTGGTAACACATTGTCCCTTGTTAGAATTCTTTATAGTCACCATAGGCTAGTAACACATTGCCCCTCGTTAGAATTGTTTGTAGTCATCACAAGCTAGAAACACATTGCCCCTCCTTAAAATTCTTTATAGTCACCACAAGTTAGTAACATAGTGCCCCTCGTTAGAATTCTTTATAGTCACCATAGACTAGTAACACATTGCTCCTCGTTAGAATTCTTTATAGTCACCACTGGCTAATAACACATTGCCCCTCGTTAGAATTCTTTATAGTCACCACAGACTAGTTACACATTGCCCCTCGTTAGAATTCTTTATAGTCACCACAGACTAGTTACACATTGCCCCTTCGTTAGAATTCTTTATAGTCACCACAAGCTGGTAACACATTGTTCCTTGTTAGAATTCTTTATAGTCACCACAGGCTAGTAATACAGTGCCCCTCGTTAGAATTCTTTATAGTCACCACAGGCTAGTAACACATTGCCCTCGTTATAATTCTTTATAGTCACCACAGGCTGGTAACACATTGTCCCTTGTTTGAATTCTTTATAGTCACCACAGGCTAGTAACACATTGTCCCTCGTTATAATTCTTTATAGTCACCACAGGCTAGTAACCCATTGTCCCTTGTTATAATTCTTTATAGTCACCACAAGCTGGTAACACATTGTACCTCGTTATAATTCTTTATAGTCACCACAAGCTGGTAACACATTGTCCCTTGTTTGAATTCTTTATAGTCACCACAGGCTAGTAACCCATTGTCCCTTGTTATAATTCTTTATAGTCACCACAAGCTGGTAACACATTGTCCAATGTCAGAATTCTTTATAGTCACCACAATCTGGTAACACATTGTCCCTCATTAGAATTCTTTATAGTCATCCCAGGCTCGTTGCCACACCCCCGGAGTTTAGCCTCGTGGGCCTTCTTTTTATTAAGCGTGTAGTTTTTAGCCACCGTGGACCGTAGACTATCATGGCGACTACACGGCCACGTAATCTCACCTAGCTCCTCTTCCTCACAGGTTATCATCTTACGTGTAGGTACTTCCTCACACGTTATCATCTTACATGTAGGTACTTCCTCACACGTTATCATCTTACATGTAGGTACTTCCTCACACGTTATCATCTTACATGTAGGTACTTACAACAGGGGAGCAATAATTTGCTGCACCTGTTGTCAGACATAGACCAGGATGGTGACACCAGAAAGAGCTTGGCAGCTACATAGACCAGGATGGTGACACCAGAAAGAGCTTGACAGCTACATAGACCAGGATGGTGACACCAGAAAGAGCTTGCCAGCTACATAGACCAGGATGGTGACACCAGAAAGGAAGTTAGAATCAGAATTGCAAAAGCAGCATCGATCTTCAAGAATCTTGAGAACATATGGCTTTCAAAAGTTATAAGAACAAAAACCAAGTTAAGACCATTCAATTCAAATGTAATAAACACCCTCATTTATGCATGCGAAACCTGGAAAACAACTAAAGAAATAGACAAGAAATTAGATTATTTTGAAAACAAATGCCTAAGGAAAATACTCGGCATCAAGTGGAACGAATTTAAAAACAATGCAGAGATAGGACAGATGACTGAACAACAACCAGTCTCATGGGTGATCAGGAAAAGGAGATGGACATAAGTTGATCTCTTGATGAGAAGAAATGATCAGAGAATCCCAAAACAAGCTATCAAGTGGAACACAATAGGCCAAAGAAAAAGAGGCAGATCGCGTGAAACTCTGAAGAGAACATTGTTAAGAGAGGCCAAATTAAACAGGCATAAAATCCCTTGATGAGGTTGAAAGACTCGCCGAAGACAGGAAAAATTGGCGAACTACTTTGCGAGCCCTATGTGACGTTTAACGGCACGGGAAGGATATAAGAAGAAGAAGAAGACTTTCAGACATTGGCTTTGTTTAGTCAACGGATTAGCCAGGCCGGGCCACGCTTCGCCACGTGTGCAAAACAGAGAAAATATGTGATTAATAAGCGATGAATACAACTTACATTATTTCCGTTTTTCTCCAAAAAAAAAAACACTTTATATTTCTCACATATTTCATCTTAATCACGATCACAAGACGAATACACAGATGTAAGTTTCGCTAAACATTTTCTTGTAGAAGCACACAGAACATGTGAGAATCAGAAACTATGGAAAAGCACGTCCTCTTAAAACGCGACAGAGGCAAAAAATAAAAGGTTAGATAGATAGACAGACAGACAGACAGACAGACAGACAGACAGACAGACAGACAGACAGACAGATAGATAGATAGATAGATAGATAGATAGATAGATAGATAGATAGATAGATAGATAGATAGATAGATAGATAGATAGATAGATAGATAGATAGATAGATAGATAGATAGATGGAAAAGAGTGAGAGGAGATGTTTGAGTTTGCATTATTTTAATCAAGCACTGAACTAACTATCAGCTTATAATGGTTCAAAGCCGAGGATCTGGACGGTACACTCAAGACGAGATTAAAGAGGGAAATAATATTATGCTCACTCCTTTCTACACGTGGACACAACCAAGAGATGGACAGGAACCGACTTGACCGAGTGCTCTACGGAGATAAGAAATTGAGCAGACTGGAGATCTAAATATTCACTAACATAAACTGACTACGGTTATAAGTTCTAAATATTCACTAACATAAACTGACTGCTGTTATAAGTTCTAAATATTCACTAACATAAACTGACTACCGTTATAAGTTTTAAACATTCACTAACATAAACTGACTACCGGTATAAGTTCTAAATATTCACTAACATAAACTGACTACCGTTATAAGTTCTAAATATTCACTAACATAAACTGACTACCGTTCTAAGTTCTAAATATTTACTAACATAAACTGGCTACCGTTATAAGTTCTAAATAATCACTAACATAAACTCCTCTTCCTCCTTACGTGTAGGTACTTCCTCACACGTTATCATCTTACATGTAGGTACTTCCTCACACGATATTATCTTATGTGTATGTACTTCCTCACACGTTATCATCTTACATGTAGATACTTCCTCACACGTTTTCATCTTACGTGTAGGTACTTCCTCACACGTTATCATCTTACATGTAGGTACTTCCTCACACGTTATCATCTTACATGTAGGTACTTACAACAGGGGAGCAATAATTTGCTGCACCTGTTGTCAGACATAGACCAGGATGGTGACACCAGAAAGAGCTTGGCAGCTACATAGACCAGGATGGTGACACCAGAAAGAGCTTGGCAGCTACATAGACCAGGATGGTGACACCAGAAAGGAAGTTAGAATCAGAATTGCAAAAGCAGCATCGATCTTCAAGAATCTTGAGAACATATGGCTTTCAAAAGTTATAAGAACAAAAGCCAAGTTAAGACCATTCAATTCAAATGTAATAAACACCCTCATTTATGCATGCGAAAGCTGGAAAACAACTAAAGAAATAGATAAGAAATTAGATTATTTTGAAAACAAATGCCTAAGGAAAATACTCGGCATCAAGTGGAACGAATTTAAAAACAATGCAGAGATAGGACAGATGACTGAACAACAACCAGTCTCATGGGTGATCAGGAAAAGGAGATGGACATATGTTGATCTCTTGATGAGAAGAAATGATCAGAGAATCCCAAAACAAGCTATCAAGTGGAACACAACAGACCGAAGAAAAAGAGGCAGATCGCGTGAAACTCTGAAGAGGACATTGTTAAGAGAGGCCAAATTAAACAGGCATAAAATCCCTTGATGAGGTTGAAAGACTCGCCGAAGACAGGAAAAATTGGCGAACTACTTTGCGAGCCCTATGTGACGTTTAACGGCACGGGAAGGATATAAGAAGAAGAAGAAGACTGTCAGACATTGCCTTTGTTTAGTCAACGGATTAGCCAGGCCGGGCCACGCTTCGCCACGTGTGCAAAACAGAGAAAATATGTGATTAATAAGCGATGAATACAACTTACATTATTTCCGTTTTTCTCCAAGAAAAAAACACTTTATATTTCTCACATATTTCATCTTAATCACGATCACAAGATGAATACACAGATGTAAGTTAAAATAAATATTTCCTTGTAGAAGCACACAGAACATCCGAGAATCAGGAACTATGGAAAAGCACGTCCTCATGACAGAAAACGCGACAAAGGCAAAAAACAAAAGGTTAGATAGATAGACAGACAGACAGACAGACAGACAGACAGACAGACAGACAGACAGACAGACAGATAGATAGATAGATAGATAGATAGATAGATAGATAGATAGATAGATAGATAGATAGATAGATAGATAGATAGATAGATAGATAGATAGATAGATAGATAGATAGATAGATGGAAAAGAGTGAGAGGAGATGTTTGAGTTTGCATTATTTTAATCAAGCACTGAACTAACTATCAGCTTATAATGGTTCAAAGCCGAGGATCTGGACGGTACACTCAAGACGAGATTAAAGAGGGAAATAATATTATGCTCACTCCTTCTACACGTGGACAGAACCAAGAGATGGACAGGAACCGACTGACCGAGTGCTCTACGGAGATAAGAAATTGAGCAGACTGGAGATCTAAATATTCACTAACATAAACTGACTACCGTTATAAGTTCTAAATATTCTCTAACATAAACTGACTACCGCTATATGTTCTAAATATTCACTAACATAAACTGACTACAGTTATAAGTTCTAAATATTCACTAACATAAACTGACTACCGTTATAAGTTCTAAATATTCACTAACATAAACTGACTACGGTTATAAGTTCTAAATATTCACTAACATAAACTGACTACCGTTCTAAGTTCTAAATATTCACTAACATAAACTGACTACCGTTATAAGTTCTAAGAACAAAAGCCAAGTTAAGACCATTCAATTCAAATGTAATAAACACCCTCATTTATGCATGCGAAAGCTGGAAAACAACTAAAGAAATAGATAAGAAATTAGATTATTTTGAAAACAAATGCCTAAGGAAAATACTCGGCATCAAGTGGAACGAATTTAAAAACAATGCAGAGATAGGACAGATGACTGAACAACAACCAGTCTCATGGGTGATCAGGAAAAGGAGATGGACATATGTTGATCTCTTGATGAGAAGAAATGATCAGAGAATCCCAAAACAAGCTATCAAGTGGAACACAACAGACCGAAGAAAAAGAGGCAGATCGCGTGAAACTCTGAAGAGGACATTGTTAAGAGAGGCCAAATTAAACAGGCATAAAATCCCTTGATGAGGTTGAAAGACTCGCCGAAGACAGGAAAAATTGGCGAACTACTTTGCGAGCCCTATGTGACGTTTAACGGCACGGGAAGGATATAAGAAGAAGAAGAAGACTGTCAGACATTGCCTTTGTTTAGTCAACGGATTAGCCAGGCCGGGCCACGCTTCGCCACGTGTGCAAAACAGAGAAAATATGTGATTAATAAGCGATGAATACAACTTACATTATTTCCGTTTTTCTCCAAGAAAAAAACACTTTATATTTCTCACATATTTCATCTTAATCACGATCACAAGATGAATACACAGATGTAAGTTAAAATAAATATTTCCTTGTAGAAGCACACAGAACATCCGAGAATCAGGAACTATGGAAAAGCACGTCCTCATGACAGAAAACGCGACAAAGGCAAAAAACAAAAGGTTAGATAGATAGATAGATAGATAGATAGATAGATAGATAGATAGATAGATAGATAGATAGATAGATAGATAGATAGATGGAAAAGAGTGAGAGGAGATGTTTGAGTTTGCATTATTTTAATCAAGCACTGAACTAACTATCAGCTTATAATGGTTCAAAGCCGAGGATCTGGACGGTACACTCAAGACGAGATTAAAGAGGGAAATAATATTATGCTCACTCCTTTCTACACGTGGACAGAACCAAGAGATGGACAGGAACCGACTTGACCGAGTGCTCTACGGAGATAAGAAATTGAGCAGACTGGAGATCTAAATATTCACTAACATAAACTGACTACCGTTATAAGTTCTAAATATTCTCTAACATAAACTGACTACCGCTATATGTTCTAAATATTCTCTAACATAAACTGACTACAGTTATAAGTTCTAAATATTCACTAACATAAACTGACTACCGTTCTAAGTTCTAAATATTCTCTAACATAAACTGACTACAGTTATAAGTTCTAAATATTCACTAACATAAACTGACTACCGTTCTAAGTTCTAAATATTCTCTAACATAAACTGACTACCGTTATAAGTCCTAAATATTCTCTAACATAAACTGATTGCCGTTATAAGTTCTAAATATTCTCTAATACAAAGTGACTACCGTTATAAGTTCTAAATATTCACTAACACAAACTGACTACCGTTATAAGTTCTAAATATTCTCTAACAAAAACTGACTACCGTTATAAGTTCTAAATATTCACTAACATAAACTGACTGCCGTTATAAGTTCTAAATAATCACTAACATAAAGTGACTACCGTTATAAGTTCTAAAAATTCACTAACATAAAGTGACTACCGTTCTAAGTTCTAAATATTCACTAACATAAACTGACTGCCGTTATAAGTTCTAAATATTCACTAACGTAAACTGACTGCCGTTATAAGTTCTAAATAATCACTAACATAAACTGACTACCGTTATAACTTCTAAATAATCACTAACATAAAGTGACTACCGTTATAAGTTCTAAATATTCACTAACATAAACTGACTACCGTTTTAAATTCTAAATAATTATTAACATAAACTGACTACCGTTATAAGTTCTAAATATTCACTAACATACACTGACTATCGTTATAAGTTCTAAATAATCACTAACATAAACTGACTACCGTTATAAGTTCTAAATATTCACTAACGTAAACTGACTGCCGTTATAAGTTCTAAATAATCATAACATAAACTGACTACCGTTATAAGTTCTAAATATTCACTAACAT
The DNA here is from genome assembly GCA_009760885.1 of Achatina immaculata. NCBI lineage: Eukaryota > Metazoa > Mollusca > Gastropoda > Stylommatophora > Achatinidae > Lissachatina > Lissachatina immaculata. The sequence goes on from CM019695.1 coordinate 42,152,864, forward strand.
AAACTGACTATCGTTATAAGTTCTAAATAATCACTAACATAAACTGACTACCGTAAGTTCTAAATAATCACTAACATAAACTGATTACCGTTATAAGTTCTAAATAATCACTAAAATAAACTGACTACAGTTATAAGTTCTGATTTTTCTCTAACACGTCTGAATACACAAAAACCAGTGACATCCACTACGTGTCTTTTGAAGACCGTTCTGAAATCTGTCATAACAACCAGAGCTTACTACGGTAACATATGCTGCCTAGAAACAGAAAATTTGATACACACTAATTGTTTCTGTTTACAGGATGTTTGCGTGTCTCCAGAAATCTATGACGAGTGTCGGAGATCATAATACGGGTAGCAGATATTCGTAAATAGGTGAAAAATGTATTACTAATGAAGAAATTATCGATTGATGCAAGTGATACAACGGAAAAACAAACGTGATAAGATGATGATGATGATGATGACGATGACGGTGATGATGATGATGATGATGATGACGACGACGTGTTTTAAAAAATATAACGGAAAATGGGTTTCCAGCAACATATAGTGTTTAATTACAGTAATGTAATAAATGACAGAGTTGCAACTTTAGTTCTACCGTCTACTGAACTTTACTGGCATTTATAGCACCAGCTTCAGTATTTATATTCTGCGGATACGGGCTTGGAAATGGAAAGTTTCGGCCTGCACCATATTTTATTATTGTAATTAATGTTCTGCTGAATTAGTTTAAAGACAGTTTCGTCAATAAAAAGGGAGCTGTCAGATTTTCATTCTGCAACTTTCAGAAGGCAACCCTTCGCCAACTTTCATCAGTGAAACCGAGTTGTAGTAAGTTTGTCATGTATGAATGTTGTCTTCGTAAATTAGTTGTACACACGGTACTGGCCTTGTGTTATACAGATTTAACTTGGCATGGTAAGTCATCTATATACACACTATTGACGTGGTAAGTCATCTATATACACACTATTGACTTGGTAAGTCATCTATATACACACTATTGACTTGGTAAGTCATCTATATACACACTATTGACTTGGTAAGTCATCTATATACACAGTGTTGACTTGGTAAGTCATCTATACAGGGTGTTCGAAAAGTTCATTTGTACTTTCTGGAGGCCACTGTAGGAAGACAAATGTAGAGCTACACATAGAAAGTGTGTGTTGGTTTGTTAAGAAATTGGCACAGCTGCTTTAGACAAATCTTACAGGGACTCATCACGAGTTCACCCGGTGACGCGGCACGATTCACTGGGATAATCGAGTCCCTCCCAGGTTTTCTGTAGCATACCCGAAGTAGCCGATGCGATGAAGTTTGTAATTCACTACTTCGGAATGCAAAAAAAAATAAATAAAAATCTTTAATATACCCCCCCCCCCCACCACTTAACACCCCAGAAAATTTCACAGGTTGTCAGGTCAGAGGAAAGTTCTACGGCTGTTTAATAATACATGTAGAAGACAAGAGCTACTTTCCGAAACACTGGTTTTCTCAGTACAACATTTGGTACGGTATTATTATTATTATTATTATTGTAATTAATGTTCTGCTGAATTAGTTTAAAGACAGTTTCGTCAATAAAAAGGGAGCTGTCAGATTTTCATTCTGCAACTTTCAGAAGGCAACCCTTCGCCAACTTTCATCAGTGAAACCGAGTTGTAGTAAGTTTGTCATGTATGAATGTTGTCTTCGTAAATTAGTTGTACACACGGTACTGGCCTTGTGTTATACAGATTTAACTTGGCATGGTAAGTCATCTATATACACACTATTGACGTGGTAAGTCATCTATATACACACTATTGACTTGGTAAGTCATCTATATACACACTATTGACTTGGTAAGTCATCTATATACACACTATTGACTTGGTAAGTCATCTATGTGTTGACTTGGTAAGTCAGATATACAGGGTGTTCGAAAAGTTCATTTGTACTTTCTGGAGGCCACTGTAGGAAGATAAATATAGAGCTACGCGGAGAAAGTGTGTGTTGGTTTGTTAAGAAATTGGCACAGCTGCTTTAGACAAATCTTACAGGGACTAATCACGAGTTCACCCAGTGACGCAGCACGATTCAATGGGATAATCGAGTCCCTCCCAGGTTTTCTGTAGCATACCCGAAGTAGCAGATGTGATGAAGTTTGTAATTCACTACTTCGGAATGCAAAAAAAAAAAATCTTTAATATACCCCCCCCCCCCACCACTTAACACCCCCAGAAAATTTCACAGGGTGTCAGGTCAGAGAAACATTCTAGGGCTGTTTAATAATACATGTAGAAGACAAGAGCTACTTTCCGAAACACTGGTTTTCTCAGTACAACATTTGGTACGGTATTATTATTATTATTATTATTGTAAACTGTATCTGACATCGTTGACGATCTTGCTTCTACATCCAGTGATAAGGCTAAAGAAACGCACACACAAAAATTTAATTCCCGGCAAAGTGTGTAAGATATGTGTAATTTTACATTAAAAGTTAAGATAGCGAATTTAATATTGAGAAAGCCGGAAAGAACTTCATGTAAGGTGAAAGACAAGTACAAGTGTACTCGTTTCGAAAAATCCTAGATCGACCACGGCTACACCCTGTGCTGTCCTTGGCTGATCAGTGGCTACACCCTGTGCTGTCCTTGGCTGATCAGTGGCTACACCCTGTGCGGTCCTTGGCTGATCAGTGGCTACACCCTGTGCTGTCCTTGGCTGATCAGTGGCTACACCCTGTGCTGTCCTTGGCTGATCAGTGGCTACACCCTGTGTTGTCCTTGGATGATCAGTGGCTACACCCTGTGCTGTCCTTGGCTGATCAGTGGCTACACCCTGTGCTGTCCTTGGCTGATCAGTGGCTACACCCTGTGCTGTCCTTGGCTGATCAGTGGCTACACCCTGTGCTGTCCTTGGTCCTTGGCTGATCAGATTAATTACTTTTTCTTTTTCCATGTCATTTGGTCAGTCCAGTGAGTTTTTTTTTTCCTTGCCCTTTCTCTGTTCCTTTTTCCCTTGAATTTTCCAATAGTTACCAGATTCTCCAACTTCTGTCTTCTCATGACATGTCTTTCCAACAGGCGCGTCCACCGGGTGGAGTCACTGACTCTAGATACACAGATTAGCTAACAATATCGGAATAAACAGCAGCAGTCCAAAAGAGGTAACCACCTGCTTTGTGTGTCAGACTCTTTAAACAAAACCTAGTGGAGAAAACCGTAGACAAACCGAGCTTAAAGGAAGGGAAACCACCACCGTATCATCATTCCCTTATTAAATAAGGGAAGTTACAACTTTGGCTTGTCAAATCATATGTCTGCTTGTCAAATCATGTTTCGGCTTTTCAAATCATGTTTCGGCTTTTCAAATCATGTTTAGGTGTGTCAAATTATGTGTAGCACATTAAGGTTATGAACTATCATATTACTGATGAAGTCGAAATTCTTTGTTCTTATTGTATTGATGATTTGAGGAAGTTCTGAATTCTTATTATGTTGATCTTCTTCTTCTTCGTACGCACATTGGCGATGATGCTTTGTACCCTAATTTGTACCGTGCGCCTTTTGGCTGGGTTCCTCCGACTTAGCACCGTTATGTTGATGAATTGCTGAATTATAACACAGAATAGTTCTGAATGATTATAGTGCTGCCCTTTGAAGATGCTTTTTGATTAAGTGGAACATCTTCACACACCACCTATTTCCTGTTGTCTAGTTTACCTTTCACAAATACATTCACAATTGCATATATTCTCTAAACCAAGTCCCATGAATAGTTCACTGAATTCATTTAATTATGACAAATAATGTCACAGCCGTATTGTTGACAACATCACTTGAAATAAGATGTAATAGGACATAACGTTCGTTAGTTTCACCGTTGAAGCACGTAATCAACTGTTCACAGTATCATTACTCTTGCATATTCTATCTGCTGTACTTAGCAATGTTCTCAACTTCAGAATACTCTACATGTGATGCGAGGACAATTCTAAACGCCGTACTATATTAGATCTGCAACACGTGGTCAATTAATTCTTCGTCTGAATCACTTTTCTCGAATTTCAAAAGTATCAAATCTTCATAATCACTTGAAACACATATTCAGTTCTGTCCAAACACTAATTCTCGTCCTAAAATTGCATTCTCCGAGTATCTTTTTTTGTCCTCTGTGTATATTTCTTGTTCACCTACTTATCTTCCTCTATCTCATGTCCCTCCTCGTCTTCTGGTATCTCTCCTTGAGTGTCTTCTGTTCGAAAAACTGCCTGCCTGACTTATATGTCGTAAATCAATTGTCCAATAGGCCACACCTCTAAATCCTTCTAATTGGTCAGCTGGTCGGTCCACTCACTCCCTTATCTCAAAACTGTTTACAAATAGCGTCCTAAGATTAGCAAATACGTGACCCGTGTCAGTCTGTTGTGTCAAATCCGTCTATACAATTTCCCAGCCCACTATCTCTTTCATGTCGTGATGTGAGGAATTAACCCGTTCTCTACTTTTATTGTGTCCTCGCGTTTCATGGTGTCTGTCTCCTCTGTACTGTTGTTATTTGAGTAAATCCTCTTTATCGTCCTTTATTGTCGGTGTCTAGTATTTCCAAGTATCTATTCTTCTGATTACTCTTCTTAGCTTCCTATCGTAATGTTACTACAAGCATTACTTAAAAGGCCATGTTACATACCCTATACCCCCCATGCTTTTAGTCAATATAGTTAACATTATGACTCTTACAAAACTAGCAAAGTGCCTTGTAAGTAATAGACTACCAAAGTATGTTTCGATCTGAACAACAATACCAAAAAATAATAATAATATCACTTTGCAGTCACCTCCCCTTGTCTTTAGTCAGAATATTAACAGTAAAAAAATAATGAATATTTCTTATAAATACAAGGAATCAAATTCTTTCAGTATCATCAGACATAATCATCATAGGAAAAAAAACATGTATGGCAATATTTACATCTTGTTAAAAAAACATGCTCTTGAAACATGAATGCACTGTAATTATCTCCTCTCTCATCGGTACTTCATAAATGTAAAATTAAGCACACTTTACAAACATCAGGCGAAAATAAATAATCATATGTAACCTTTCAAATGATCGTAACTGCGGCGTGATTTAATCTTTACAAAATGCTCACATATCGAAGCAAATCAAAACTGGTTGGGTCTCCTCCACGTAAATGGAGCTTCAACAGCCTGCTGGCTTGATTATCCTCCACCGTTTTCGCTGGGTTGCTTTTTGTTATGTTTCTGATAATATAAACTGGTTACAGCAACCAACTACGTTAACAAAATTTCCATTTTCCTCGTAGTTTATGGTTAATGTCCCGGGTTTTGCCGGCTAACGCGATGGTTGCTTTTTGTTATGTTTCTGATAATATAAACTGGTTACAGCAACCAACTACGTTAACAAAATTTCCATTTTCCTCGTAGTTTATTGTTAATATACCGGGGTTTGCCGGCTAACGCGATGGTTGCTTTTACCAGTTCTTCTGCGTCAGTTGTGCAGGTCAGCATTCACAAGGCCCACAAGTCTCCGTGCTTGTGAGGAGGTGCCTCATTTTAGGAAGTTTTGTTATCTTCCTGAAGTTGACACATTAAGCAATTATTTAACACGCTGATATAGAACATAGTAGTTACATAATCTATAACAATGTAGTGGTGTGTACTATCTATTATTAATGATGATTGATGATGATTGAGTTTTTCTTTTGATCATAACACATCGAAGTTTCACAAACATTACCTCCTTAGCTAGATCAGAGCAGGTCCGATGAAATGTTCTCTGAAAGCATTTATTCTTTCAAATAAGACCAAGAAGTATTGTCGACATCACTTTGATTGAATCACTTAATCATTTGTTCACAACATCAAACTCTATACCATATTCTACATGCAGCATTTCGTCAATGTTCTAAACTTCAAGATTTTCTACACGTGATACGAGGACAGTTCTAAACTCCGTACTATTTTATATCCGTCGAAAGTGGTCAACTAATTCCTCGTCTGAATCACTTTACTCGAAGTTTCGAAAGTATCAATTCTTCGTAATTAATTGAATCACTTGAAACACATCTTCAATCTGTCCTAAAACTACTTCTTTCTTCACAGCTGCTTTTCATGAGTATCTATTGCTCTAAGTGTCCATCTGTTCCATCTGTCGCTATCTACGTCTTCTTTCTCTCTCATGTCTTCTCTGGTGTGTGTTCTCCTTCTGCTGTTCTTCTCGTCTCTGTCTACTTCTGACGATCCCCCTCAATTGTCCGCTAGCCTCTGGATTTCCTCTTCTTGGGGGCTCCTTCCTTTGACGTCTGGACCGGTCTCTATTCACTGACCATCCTTGTTCCTCCGTCTTCGGGCTCCCTCCTCTATCTCCTCTCTCCTCTACTTCATTACGTCTTCGTCCTCTCCTGTACTTCCGTAATTCTTCGTCCTCTCTTGTCTCTCGGCTAGGCTTTTTATCTTCAAGTCCAGCTTGATGGACTGACCAATAAGTATTTTGGCTCCACCCTTCAGATGTCCACTGGTTCTCATGAGCGTTCTGATTGTCCATCATTCAAATTGCCCCGTGACTTATATGTCGTAAGTCATTTGTCAAATAGGCCACGTCTCTAAATATTTAATTGGTCAGCGGCCCGAGTTGGTCACTCCTTTATTTGAAAACCGTGTTCAATAGCGTCCTAATAGCGTCCTAACGCGTGTCACCTAACAGGTGTCATGCGTGTCAGTCTGCGTCTGCGTCTTTCGTCTATACAAATGTTATTTACCTAAGTCATTATCTTGCTCTTTTATGTCGGAGGTTTTATTGTGTCCTCGATTTTCATTGTGTCTGCCTTTTCTATTCGTCTTTTCTATTTTGCTTACATGTGTCAACGTCCAGTGACCGCTTTGTTATCACTGGACATTCCTACTTTCTGGAGTCCTTCCTTTGTATTACCTAAATCTCAGAGTCACTGAGTCTTGTCTTTTTCTATTCACTGTTTCCACCGTTTACTTTTGTACACGTCTTGTTCTAGTGTCATGGAAGTTTTATACCTTTCTTTTTCTTTCCTACCTACGTTTCTCTGTCGCTATTCGGTGTTACTATTTTGTTTACAGTATATTTTCATAATCATAGTCATTAATAATAATAATAACAACAACTATAATCATTACTTACAAGGCAATGCTACAAATCTTCTTGAAGCTGACACATCAAGAAAACAGTTAAACATGCTGAGATAGAACATACTAGTTGCAGAATCTTCCTGAAGTTGAAACATCAAACAATCAATTAACACGCTGAGATAGAACATAATAGTTATAGAATCTTCTTCGAAGAAGAAAGGCCTCATAAACATTCTCTCTCGAAATGGCTCAAAAGACCTTCACCTTCGGTGAATCTCACTGATGCTAGATCACCTGATGCGGGTTTTCTGCGTGTTAAACACAAGCATTATGTCTGCTTACGTTGTCACTTAAACGTAACATTGATTCACAGCTGAAACGAGTCATCCTCCTCTTTCTTGCTTTGAAAGTTGATACAGAAATGATGTCTGAAGAAGAATGCTACAGAAGAGTTCTCCAAATATCGTGGACACAAAAAATAACAAATATATCTATACTACAAGAGCTTAATATTGAAGAAGGCTGGCTAGTAAAGAGGATTAAAGAGAGAAAACTTAAATATTTTGGACACATTAAACGTCATGATAGTTTAGAGAAGACCGTATTGGAAGGATACATAATGTGAAAAAGAAAAAGAGGAAGACCGAAACGAAGATGGCTGCAAGACATCGTTGACGATCTGGAAATGGATGCAGCAGCAGCAGCAGGCCATCTTGCTCACAACCGAGAGGCCTACAGGAGTGCTGTTTGGGAGGCAAAGTTCCGCAAGGGACATGCAAAGGAATGATGATGATGACTAGGTTACCTCCCTTATCTTTAGAATCTGCAGTTTGCTGAAGCGCTTTTATTGGATTGCATTTGATAGGGCTTCCTAATTTCCTCAACCTTCTCATATAACACGGGAGAGCATCAACTGCCTTTCTCGGGACACAAGCAACCAATCTCTTCACAGCAACGATACCACTGATAGATCGTGTGACAGAAGGTATTTCAAGGAAATTCCACTGTACTGCTGACTTTCGTCATTTCAAACACGTGAAGTGGTTTTTCTGCTTCTGGCTGTGCCATTGAACAACCAGACAACCAGCCCTTGAAACATTTCAAATACCTAGATAACATAATATCATCCTCACAGAAAATTGACGCTGAGATTGAGAACAGATGAAATAAAGCATATCAGGTCATTGTGTAAACATTATAATAATTATTGGTATTTTCTTTTTGTGATTATCCTTGGTTCTTACGATGTGATAAGGTACTTCGCGTATTGTGTAGGTCATCTCCCTCTACCAGTGTCATCTTTCATATTGGGACGACAATCATTATTTAAAATGTAATTATCCATGTACACCACATGTAGAAACACAGCCGAATATATATCAAATGAAAGCCCAGAACTAAAAGTTTCAAAAAAACTTCCAGCTCCCGCTGTTTAATAAACGAGAATGACAGAACAGGACTACAACACAGAGTACATGACACAACATAACTAGCGAATGATCAATACCAGTAATAGCATGGTTCATTAATATCAATTGTCTGATTGTCTCAATCATGAGTTCCTATTCTACTAGTTCCCTATATACATCAGCTGCTTCTTGGGTTCCTACTTTTCTCCTAGTCCCACCTCTTCTCCCTCTATCCTCTACCTTATGACTTTGGTCATCAGTGCCCGTGCACCTGGTAGCTCATTCTGTCTCTCACTTCTCTACTTTTCCTCCGCACTCTACGACTTTGACCGTCGGTGCATTCTGCACCTGGTAGCCTTTTATCTTAATTCAGTACTATTCTGTTGCCTGCGCAACCGTCTTATTTCTTCCATCACACCTTCCTCCTTTCTTCCATAGCTCCTTGCCATGCTCAACATCACTATACATGCATTTAATACTCAGTAGAATCATCATATAATTAATACAATTAAAAATTATACTCACATAGTCAATGAACATATGCAGTGCCCCTCTAAGTGCACTCGATACCTTTAATGAAAGAATACAGTTCTAACCAACAATCGATATCCATTTCCTATTACTCATGTGCATAATTATAATATTCTTCATCTACACACAGAAACTTTACGAAAGCAACATTACAGAGGAGGCGCGATAACTATGATTCATAACACAGCTACACCCTATACACTTGGTACATATACACGCTAATACACTAAACGACTACATTTTAAACAATGCGCCTTTCCCTCAACGAATACTGGACAACACTAGTATGAATTCGTTCACTCCTGTTATGTATCCAAGCTTCCCCTCTCTATCTCTACTCGTGATGCGTTGGAACCAGCCCACTAGTCGGCCATGCCAGAAAGACTGTTCCCGTATCTCCCCCCTTCTCACAATTGGACAAATGACTTTTTTTGCTGAAAAACAAATATATCACAAATTAAACAAAAAGGGCACTGTACAACGCAATTTTCCTCCCAACTCTATGTTATCAATGTCAAACATGGACACTAACAGCAAAGAACAAAAAAAAATTCATCACGATAGAAATGAGATGCTTAAGGAGAATACAAAATGTGACAAGAAGAGACCAAATAAGAAATAACACCATCAGAGCAAAGGTTAGAGTGACACCAGTATTACACTATATCCAGAAATAGCAAGTTAAATGGTTTGGCCATTTACCACCAGACAGTATATCACTGAAAACATTCACACTAAGATTTGTAGGTAATAGAGGAAGAGGCCGCCCACACAGGAGATGGGAGAGAGGAAATTACAGAAGCATTAAATATCCCATTATATGAAGCAACTCGTCGAGCCCTATCAAGACGTCTATTTGTCCCCTCAACACTGAAAGGTATACGAGGAAGGAGACAAGACAAGACACAGAACATTCCCCTATTTTGTACACAGAGATCTCTGGTGTGTCCAGAAAAAAAAAACGTATTGTGCCTGATTTAGAAGTGTGAAAGTTTTACAAATGTGTTTTCCTATCGTTAGAACACACTTTCTTCATGTACATAACAGTATTCGTCTTACCACATGGTCCAAGGAAAGTGTACATGAACTTTTGGAACACCATACATATATATATATATATATCCCCCGTGTGGTACCCGGGATCTGCAAAGAATAGGACCACTGTACCCTACCATGCATGATCGTAAAAGGCGACTAAGGAGGGTTCAGCATAGGGCCAGCAACCCTATCTGGTAAAAAACTATCAGACTGCTACAGAAACAGAATATATATATATATATATATATATATATATATATATATATACATTTTAACTTGATTAGTCAGATATTTATATAGAATTGACTTTGACTTATCAAGTTTTTTTTAATACAGTCTTGACCTGGTAATCTTATTATATATTTTATCTCAGATTAGAGTCAAGTAGAAAATTATAATTTCACTTCTCGCTATTGCAGCACAGAAGACAGCTAAAGCAGTTCTCCAGTTATCTCTGTTACTGCTATTGTTGCTTATACTATCTCTCTCACTATTACTGCTACCGTTGCTGTTATTTCCATCAGTACTCAAAATACTGCTAACGCCTTTTTTTAAACGACTTATGTAACCTTTGACCTTCGTGAACCCTGTTGTCATCCACGCTTTTATTTCTGAAAGATTTATCTTTCTTCTTTTCTGTTTTTAAATAAGTTAACTATTTGTTATCATAGCTTTACTGCAGTAGCCATGTTTATATGTATATATTCAGTTTTATAATACTTACACACATACATTTTGTGTGTGTTCGTGATTGTGCTCTGGTAGGTCAATGTTAGTCGTTCTTTCTGCACTTGCTATTGTGACTGATGGAATTTTGTCTGATGGAATTTTGTCTTAATTCTCCCCTACCTCGGTCCCCCAAATCTCTTACCCACCCCCCCCCCCCAATAAAAAATAAATGAAATATGAATCAAAGCAGTTCTGTGAAAAGATAGTGAAAATGAGCTAACTAACACTGATTTAATCCTGCTGTAGTGTTGTTCTATAACTATTCATTATGCAATCAAATATTTTATACATTCCTAAAACAGTTATTAATTGCTATCTCTGTTTAAGTTATAATCAGGTTCCCCCCACCCCCGCTGGGTCAGAAATACTCCGCCATGAAGTCAACACTTGGAGTTGCTGTTCTGATGCTCGCCCTATCATTGGCCAACAGTGGTAAGTTTATATCTGAAAGTAGAAGTCGTCGTTTTAAACGAAAGCTGACTATTCGACAGTTGCTTTTTTAAAAAAAACCTTTTGTAGTTGAAGAAAATTTAAGTAATTTTGGCTACATTCAGATACAGCAGAAGATTGCTAGACTGCACAAAAATGTTATCTTCATCACGTTAAACGAGGAAAATACAGAAATTGTTGTCCAAGCTTTCTTTGTTTCCCAAACCAGCCAGTTCAGTGACAGTAAAGAAATAGTAATTATTTGTTACTGCATAAAATGTCATCAGTGTTTCTATTTTTACTTTCTCGAATACAGTCATTGAAACTTATAAATATGGGAATGAAGTTTATGAAGTTATATCTCGTAGGTAACAGCAAAGACGTGTTTCATCATCATCATCATCATCATCATCATCATCATCATCATCATATGTAGTAATAGTGGTGCATAAGACATAGACAATGTTTCTCCAGCCATTTCTGTCTTCAACAAGGCGAGATACCTCAAACCATGTCTTTCCTCTAGTTCTTCCTGTATTGTGTATATCCATGTCCCTAGTGGCCTGCTACTCTATCTTTTTAATTGTGTGTTTATTGCCCGTGAACAAGTTAGAATTACGACAAGGACAAATCTAAAACTGAGAAATGGAAGACAAAGCTAGGAGCTGGTAACATGAAGAAATAAGTAGCTGCAGCATCTAGACCTCAGCCATGTTCACAGTTTGACCATTCTCAAATTTTAAATCTCCAGTTAACGACGTGGCTTTCTCCGCTGGGCTGTCCCAGACGAAGTCTTTTTCTACTGGTCAAACAGTTGTTTACGACTGGGTTTTTGTCAACGAAGGCAATGGTTATAATCCTCAGAATGGAATTTTCACCTGCCCCAAGGTAAATAGGTATTATGAAGCACAGATGAGGTTACGTAGATTCTGTCTGACCATCAGATCTTAGTTTTATGTTAAATATGCTCATTTAATCTCAGAACATTTTACATACTAGATACGAGAATATTTTGAAACGTTGGTGTCTTCTAGCGTAAACTAGCAAATTAGTCAGTGTTAGAGAAAACTTGGACTATATCGGAACATGCTGTTACGTAAATAACCTGTAGTTAACTTGCCTAAATTAACGCCCTTTACATGTTGAAAGTTATAATTGTTTCCCTTCTCATTTTGGTCATCTTTAGCTTTAGCTTCACGAGTGAGTAGCAGTGAGTGTGAGCGACCGGCAAGAAACAATAGAGAAATTTATCTTCAATACGTGACTGTGTGAAAAATGGTAGAATATATATATCATGTAGGCAGGATCTTTCTTAGCTGTAAATATTAGCGTTCTTCTTCTTCTTCTTCTTGTTCAACATGTTTCGTCTGCATCTTATATAGATAAATGAAATAATTTATTCATCAGTTACTTCAGGCAGGTTTTGTTCCATTTTTTTTAAATCAAATACTTTGTGACAGGCTGCTAACATTTCTTTAGTATAAGGTGCCGACAGTGAAACCAGTTTGCAGAAACTTGAGAATAAGCAGTAGAAGAGTCTGAGAGCTGAACAGCAACAAGACAGACACAATGGTAATGTCGAAAAAAAAAATAAAGACGCCAAAATACGGCGTCCTTTGGGACAGGAAGACACTGCCACAAATAAATAAAATCAGTTTCCTATTAACATTAAAAACAGCTGATTGTAAGTGCACAGATGAAATAATAACATCACGAACAGATAAGCACAGGCAGCTTTTTCATGACACGAAGAAGATATTAACAAAAATATCCCTAAAAGTGAGAAAAATAGTCTTCGTGTGTTGCTATATGGTTGTGAAAGTCTTACAGTATTATAAGGAGCAAATATTGCCATATGGTTGTGATAGTCTTATAGCGTTATATAGAGCAAATATTGGTATATGGTTGTGATAGTCGTACAGCGTTATATAGAGCATATATTGCTATATGGTTGTGATAGTCTTATAACGTTATATAGAGCAAATATTGGTATATGGTTGTGATAGTCTTATAGCGTTATATAGAGCAAATATTGGTATATGGTTGTGATAGTCTTATAACGTTATATAGAGCATATATTGCCATATGGTTGTGATAGTCTTATAGCGTTATATAGAGCAAATATTGGTATATGGTTGTGATAGTCGTACAGCGTTATATAGAGCATATATTGCTATATGGTTGTGATAGTCTTATAACGTTATATAGAGCAAATATTGGTATATGGTTGTGATAGTCGTACAGTGTTATATAGAGCAAATATTGCTATATGGTTGTGATAGTCTTATAGCGTTATATAGAGCAAATATTGCTATATGGTTATGATAGTCTTATAACGTTATATAGAGCCAATATTGCTATATGGTTGTCAACAAAAAGATGACAAAAGAATGGAACCAGCAGAGATGTGGTTATGACGAACGATGCAACAAATACCCCGAACAGACACAAAAACAAAAGAAAATGTCCTCAAAGAAGTTTAACAACAACAAAAGTTAGTTAAAATGATAAGGAAAAGATTGTCAACATTTCTAGGACAAGTCATGAAAAGACAGAAGTCTGGTGATGACCGGAAAACTGAAGGGAAAAAGACGAGATGAAGGCCAATAGAAGACATCTCAGTGGACTGACCAAGGGCATGGAAAAAGAAAAGATATTCGAATTAATGGGAAACACTACGGACCGCACAAGATGGAGACGTATGATCGTCAGCGCTTCCTGGCACGGCACATGATGATTAATAATAATCAAACTTTAATAGTTTCTTGTTTCTTGTGTGTGTTTTTTTTTTTTTTTGCTGACAGCAATGTTTCTATATCCATGGTCGCATAACAAAGTGTGACATGTTTCGAAACGTATAAGTAACTTTTATAGCACATCTGCTTTATATCTCACAGCGACTCTCCTCCATTTAATTGTGTTACCTTGACCTTGTGCTCTTTCCTGACTGTGTATTCCTATGCCTAAATAGAAATATAAGGTTCGCGAAAAGGTTGAAAGAGGCATTTAGGTATGTTTTTTTTAAACATAAACATTAAATAAGGAACTAACCAGACCTGGTGTTTCTTACACTGTCATTTGTTCTGCTTGTTTTTCAGGCGGGATTGTATGTGTTTCATTTTCATGGACTCTGCTTGTTTTTCAGGCGGGATTGTATGTGTTTCATTTTCATGGACTCTGCTTGTTTTTCAGGCGGGATTGTATGTGTTTCATTTTCATGGACTCTGCTTGTTTTTCAGGCGGGATTGTATGTGTTTCATTTTCATGGACTGAGCCCGCTGGGGGCATTTTTAGATGTTCAGCTTGTACAGAATGACAGAAGCAGAGTTTCAGCTTTCGCTGAAAGTAAAACTACTTATGATTCAGGCGGTAGGTATTTTCACAGTCTTATAAAAAAAGTGTCTTATCCAGGCTGTTGACTGCTAGCAGTCTTAACTTTCCTCTCTTTTCTTATTTGTGAGAAAATTACGAAAGCTACTTTCCGTGTTTGGATGGATAACCCGAAAATAACTGACCCAGGCACCCGACCTGGCCCTCCACGGCCCTGATTGTCTGTTGTGACATGGGCTTCACTAAGTTTGTATTTTAATTTGTGCGGTGAGAAACTGGTACTGATTGAATTAAAGACGAGGTGAGCTCCAGTTTCTGTGTGATGCATGAAATATCACCTTCCTTCTTCAGTGTTCATGAAATATCACCTTCCTTCTTCGATGTTCATGAAATATCATCTTCCTTCTTCGGTGTTCATGAAATATCACCTTCCTTCTTCGGTGTTCATGAAATATCATCTTCCTTCTTCGATGTTCATGAAATATCACCTTCCTTCTTCGGTGTTCATGAAATATCACCTTCCTTCTTCGGTGTTCATGAAATATCATCTTCCTTCTTCGATGTTCATGAAATATCATCTTCCTTCTTCGATGTTCATGAAATATCATCTTCCTTCTTCGGTGTTCATGAAATATCATCTTCCTTCTTCGATGTTCATGAAATATCATCTTCCTTCTTCGGTGTTCATGAAATATCATCTTCCTTCTTCGATGTTCATGAAATATCACCTTCCTTCTTCGGTGTTCATGAAATATCACCTTCCTTCTCGGTGTTCATGAAATATCACCTTCCTTCTTCGGTGTTCATGAAACCAGGCATTTGTTACCTGCAGCAGATGCCTTGATTACAGAAAACGTGGCTGCTGCATTTGACCTTTTAAAAAAGGCCACAGTGGCTTACCGAAAGCATTGCTATAGACTTAAGATAATTTTCAACAGATTCCACTAACAGAGTGCTATGACTGTTTAAAACATCTTTATTAATTAACTGGCACATAGTTGTAACATTTCGGTTTACATCTAGACCATACAAAAATATCCAGGACAAAGATATAGGGAAAGAAATAAAAATATAAATTTATATGAATGATATTAAAGAATTTTGTTTAAGTATTGTTTGTTCTTGTGCTGTCTCCCAGCAAATGCGAGCTGGTGGTCTTTGCAGACGACGCTGTAGAGATGCTGAGGCAAAA
Source organism: Achatina immaculata (assembly GCA_009760885.1). Taxonomy (NCBI): domain Eukaryota; kingdom Metazoa; phylum Mollusca; class Gastropoda; order Stylommatophora; family Achatinidae; genus Lissachatina; species Lissachatina immaculata. The sequence continues at coordinate 42,168,642 of CM019695.1, forward strand.
CATGGAATCGGCTTGAAAACGGCTTATGGCAGCTATTTTTTCAGTCCCAGAGTGCAGCTAAAAGGCAAGGAGATGTAATACTTCTTTAGCAGACTCCACTACCATAGGGACTTTGGCGATCCCTGCCCCGTTAGCCAGGCTAGGCCTGTTACTGTGGGGTACCAACGGAGAGGTGGGACAGGGTCTTGGTCAGCTATGGTTCGCTATCCCTGACGCTGGCATATCAGCTATGTTTCTCTGATGGTCTCATTGTACAAGCGTCTTCACCCACAAGAATGTTTAAGTGAAGACTTGTGAGGTGTGATAGGCTTTGTAGTAGAAAGGGGGGGGGGCGAGGAATGCGCAAAAAAAAGGGAGAGACTGATACAACTGTAATTTAGTGAAGAATATGGTGAGTGGAATAGATGAATGTGGTTGGGGTGGAGGGTTTGTAATACAGCGCTGTGAAGGTTCTGGAACATGAGTTGCAGGCGAGGAAAGAATAGATGAGAAGTAAGTAAGGAGAGAATGTGTTAACGTGTTAAAAAAATGATGTACAAAAGTGTCTTAGTTGTCGCGATCAGAACGTGTTAACTATGCTGTATGAAAGTGTCTTAGTATAACAGTGCAAGGTTCCGTATTATCATATTATTGATGATGATCAAGTATTGAGTTTACTGTATTATAATTCTTCTGATTAATGTATCTTGTAATCCTGCCACTTTTATCGGTGATATTGCTGAATATTTCTGAGGTTATCTTCACATACATCTTGTATTCCTGTTGTCTAGATTAAGCTTCAGATAAAAGAGATGGCGACTGCAGTAAATATAACATTGACAATTGTGAATTATATATTTCCGAATAGTTCTGTAGTCTTGAATAGTTCTATGGCATTGAATCTTACAGATGATCTTTGATTAAGACATCACATGTTTCACAAAACTTTACCACATTCACTAAATCAAGTCCGATGAAATGTTCCTTCAATTCATTTACTTTAACAAATAAGTTCAAGATGAAATGTCGAGAACATCAATTGGACTGAATCACTTAATCATTTGTTCACAATATCACCCTCTATCATATTCTACACGCAGCATTTCGGCAATTTTCTCAAATTGACAATATTCTACACTTGATACGAGAACATTTCCTAACTCAGTATTATATCAGATCTGCAACGCGTGGTCAGTCAGTTATACGACTCAATCACTGTATTCGAAGTTTCAAAGTAACAAATCTTCTTAATCACTTGAAAACCATCTTCAATCTGTCCTAAAACTACTTCATCAAAACGGCTTTTCTTGAGTGTCAATTGCTCTAATTGTTCACCCTTTCCATCAGTCATTACATACGTCTTCTTTCTCTCTCGTGTCGTCTGTGGAGTGTGTTCTCCTTCTGCTGTTCTTCTCTGATTGTCTGTCTTTCTCTTCTTCTCTAGTCTGGACCAGTCTCTATTCACTGACCATCCTTGTTCCTCCGTCTTTGGGCTCCCTCATATGTCTCCTCTCTCCTGTACTTCCGTGCTTTTTCCTCTCCTGTATTTCCGTACTTCTTCGTCCTACGTCTGGACCTGACTCAGTTCACTGACCGACCGTCCTTGTTCTTCTGTCTTCGGGGCTCTGTCCTCTGTCTACACTCTCCTGTACTTCCGTACTTCTTCGTCCTTTCCTGTATTTCCGTACTTCTTCGTTCTATGATTGTCTGTTCTTCCGTCTTCTGGCTCTGTCCTCTGTCTCTTTTCTCCTCTACTTCCGTACTTCTTCTTCCTCTGATTGTCTGTTCTTCTGTTTTCGGGTCCCCTCCCCAGTCTCATCTCTCCAGGACTTTCGTACCTCTTCGTTCTCTCCTGTCTCTCCGCTAGCCTTTTTATCTTCAAGTCCAGCTTGATGGATTAACCAATAAGTATTTTGGCTCCACCCTTCAGATGTCCACTGGTTCCCATGAGCGTTCTGATTGTGCGTCATTCAAACTGTCGTAAGTCAATTGTCCACTACGTCACGCATCTTAATATTTAACTGGTCAGCTGGCCGAGTTGGTCACTCCTTTATTTAAAAACCATGTGCAGAAGCGTCCTAATGCGTGTCATGCGTGTCAGTCTGCGTCAATTTCGTCTATGCAATTGTTATTTACCTAAGGCATTATCTTGCTATTTCATGTCTGAGGTTTCATTGAGTCCTCGCTTTTCATTGTGGCTGCTTTTTCTATTCGTATTTTCTATTTTGCTTACACGTGTCAGCGTCCAGTCACCGCTTTGTTATTACTGAACCATCCTACTTTCCGGCGTCCTTCCTTTGTATTTCTATATCTCAGCGTCACTGAGTCGTGTCATTTTCTATTCACTGTTTCCACCGTTTACTTCTGTCCCTGTCTTGTTCTAGTGTCATGGAAGTTCTATACCTTTCTCTTCCTTTCCTACCTACTTTTCTCTGTCGCTATTCGGTGTTACTATTTTGTTTATAGTATATTTTCATAATCATTAATAATAACAATAATAATAACTATAATCATTACTTACAAGGCCATGCTACATACCCCCCCCCTTTGTTTTAGTCATATTGTTAACATTATGACTACAAAAAAAAACTAGCAAAGTACCTTGTAAGCAATAGTTACCCACATATATTTATATCTGAACAACACACTGAAGAAAAAATGTCACTTTGCAGTCACCTCCCCTTGTTTTTAGTCAGAATGTTAGCCGTCAACTATATCGACTGCTTTGTCTAAATCCATGGTAATTAAATTCTCTCAGTATCATCATTCATAATCGTCAAAGAAAAAAATACATGTATGACAATATGCATATATCTTGTTAAAAATGCACATAAAACATGAATTAATTTTTCTTCTTTTGGTGATACATATTCTGTATCAAACTGACTTCACATACACACTCAAAAAAAAGAATAAACACATACATTCTTTCAAATGACAAAAAAAAATGTCATACCATTTGAGGCCCACCCTCAAAACAAATCACCTCATTGACCTTGTGATGGCTTTACATTAGCTAACCTCCCGATGCCCATCTTCAGTGGTAACAATAGGATATATCACACATATTCCATATAACATACTCAGTGTGAAAAATGTGACTTACTGGCTCTTTGACAACCATAATACTCCCATCATACTCTCAAATATATTCTTCCACTGACATCAATTATTCTACCCCCAAGTACCTATCTATCCATGATAATTCTTGGGTCTCCATTTCAATCTTTGCTAGTGCTGAGGACGTCCTCATATTGTTACTGCCAGTACAACTTCGTTGTTACACTAACCAATATGGACGTCCTGAACATCTCAATGATCATCTTCAGTGGTAACAATGAATGTAACACACGCCTTTCATAACACATACTCAGTGAGAGAAATGTGATATACCGCCTCCTTGAAAACCATAATACTACCATCATACTCTCAACGAAATTTCTTCCTCTGACTGACATTATCTTTTCCCCAAGTCCTCAATTATCCATAAAAATTCTGGGGTCTCCATCCCTATATGCCAATCTTTGCTAGTGCTGAGGATGCCCTCATATTGTTACTCCCAGTACAACCTTGTCGGTTACACTAACCAATATGGCAAAACCCAAGTATGCCACTCTAATGTATCTATTATATGCCAAAGTCTGTCTCAATATGTCAAAAATTGGAAGCACGTAATTCATCAGCATCAAAAAAATACCTAGCTAATACCTGGTATAACACTGACATTCACAGTTTGGGGGCAATACAATAGTAGTAATACAAAAAATACATCATCAATGCGAGCCATATTAGTCTCGTATCGTGGTTGAGAACACATATATAAGTGGTAAAGAAATATATATCATACATTTATATACATGAATTTGAAACCCTTGTATCAAAAAATATAGCAACCTCTTCATTGTGCTTCTCTCAACCTAACAGCATTTATAAGATGGAAAGATAATGAACCCTTATGGTAAACATCATCTCTTGATTCTTCCCATCAGTAAAAAAAAATTTAATGATCATTCTACTCCTTCGCTTTTTCTCTCTTATAGCTCTAGTTTGACATTTACTTTGATCAGTACATTTCTCATTTTTTAAAATTGGCCATAGCTCTGAATACCTCAAATCATTTAACATCCGATCTGTGGTAGCTATGATGAAATTTTCCCTCATTTGTATATTTACTATTGCCGATTCTTTATACATTTTTGACAAAATCTATCAAGTGGTCATTTCTGGCACACCCGAATACACAAATCTTTTCACCGCTCTATTGATGTCTACGTCATCTGGGATAATTTCCTTTTGTCTGGACTAAATTACAATGTTGTACTTTGTGCCTCACTCTATGATCATATTTATTTTGCCATATACTAGCTGGATAATAGGAAGACGAGGACTTTAAGGTCTTATGACTAGCATGTCTTAAAAGATTTGTAATAAAAGTTCTGAGTTCTTTATAACCTGGTGTGTCATCGTCATTTGAGGATGACAACATTTCATCAGAGTAATCAGTTTTAGATGAAACGCTTCGTTTTCTCTGTGAGTTACCCTGTCTGATTATCTGCCTGTCTATCTGCCTGAGTTTCTGCTCTCGGTTTACAAAATTTTCATTGAATTGACTGGATCTTTCTGGTACCTGACGAGTGTTACTATCTTGACCTTTACTTTTCTTCATTAATTGTTGTTTGATTGCTTCCACCCTTCTTACTGGTTGTGTACTTGAATGTGTCCTGCCCAACACGTGATCCTGTGTACTAGCACTACTGTCTCTTACTACTGTTATATCAGTGTTGGTTTGTTTATCTTTGTGTGCACACCGCAACTGCGTAGCTACATCACTGAACACTAACCTTTCTGTTCCTAAACAAACATCATATGTTTCTGTGGTTACAGTGGGTGTGGCTACATCCATCTTTCTTGCAAAACAATCTTCGCTCACCCCAACACTTACATCGATTGTTGTGGGAGCTAATCTACCTAGTTCTTTGTCTGACACAGAGGTGTGTGCGTCTCTGGTTACTTTATCTGTGTTTGTTGACCTGTCTCTTTTGTCCTTAACCGTCTGGCTACGAGCCTCGAGTAGATCTACTTTAGTTTTATTCCTCTTCGTCTCTTTATTATTTCTTCCTTTGACTTTGTCTGATTTCGCACTCACTATAGCATTTATGTCTTTCCTCTCAGTTCTAACCAACTTTTCAGTGTTTTGTGGCATATATCTGCTGTTATTTCCTTTAGAAGAATTGTGCTAGTATTTTTCTCTATACCTTTTGTCGTTGTGGGCTGTTTGTGTGTCTTGGTAACTCATGTTTCTATAGTGTCCAGGGTTATGGTAAATATTTACTGTTCCCTCTCTCTCATTTCAATAAAAAAAGAGTTCTGTGTCTGTCTAAAGTCTGTTCTAGGGTAAAAATTACAAAGTTTTCTCCAATTTCTTTCCTGCCTCAACTCTCTACCTAACCTAGCTACTTCTCTCCTCAGATATCTAATCTCCCATTTGAATATATCTGTTTCTTGTGTTTCTTCTCTATGTTTTGCCATTTTCTCTAACATTATCTCTGAATAATCTCTGTTGTATTCTTTACTCTATGAAATAATCAATGAAATAATCAGTAATTTCTAATGAAAAAAAATACTAACAAAGCGGTGTAAATCAGACAAGTATACACTGTTTTTGCAACAACAATCTAACTAATACATAAAACTTAACTGTTTTTTGTTCTTGGCCGAATACACTGTCCCTCCGTCGCTGATGTTGTCGCTCTTTGCGAGTGTTCAATTAATATTCTCTGTGTACCACCATTATCAAAGAAACAATTGTTCTTTGCCTAAATCACATCAGTTCATTCTAGCACGCGATCGTCTGTACTTCGCCTTGTCATATCCTCGTTGATTTCGTTGTTAATATTGATAATGTCAGAATTCTGAATACCGCCATTGCTAGAAAGATAAAATGTTCTATGTCTGTCTAAATCACAGAAAGTTTCGTTATAACATCAGCGCGTGATAGTTAGTAGCTAACACTCGCATTGTGGCCGCGGACATACCTTGAAGTTTCATCCCAAATGTCGGGAAAAAGTCAGCTAACGATCATATAAAAGAACTATAAAGATTACAGTAAATTTAAACTAACGATCATATAAATGAACTATAAAGATTACAATAAATTTAAACTAACGATCATATAAATGAACTATAAAGATTACAGTAAATTTAAACTAACGATCATATAAATGAACTATAAAGATTACAATAAATTCAGACTAACGATCATATAAAAGAACTATAAAGATTACAGTAAATTTAAACTAACGATCATATAAAAGAACTATAAAGATTACAGTAAATTCATTGGAGAACAGTTCGTTATCAATATAATAATATTTCAAACCTTTTCTGTGTTATCTGTACTTATGACGTTGTTTAATTTCTTTCCTCCAATAGTTACTTCATCTTTTTGTGATTTCTCTCATTACTGTTTCGTAAAATGATTTGCGAAACTAAAATCGATGAAAGTGCTAAGCGAGAAATATGTGCAGCTAATGATCAAGGCAGAAACACTGTAATGTTAAATTAATTAGAAATAAGTAGAAATAAATACGTGCACTGCAGATAGACAGACAGACAGTCAGAGACAAAGGGACGGATAGATAGACAGACAGACAGACAGACAGACAGACAGATAGATAGATAGATAGATAGATAGATAGATAGATAGATAGATAGATAGATAGATAGATAGATAGATAGATGTCTTGTTTCACCGAAAAGTTTCTCATTTGAACATTTTGTTACAGGAAATACGGTAATTGTGAACCTTGCAGTGGGCGACAAAGTGAAGACTGTAACGAATCAACCATCAAGTCTATACGGTTATTCAAAGTTCTTTACTCCCTATACCACATTTTCAGGATATCGGATCACATCTGCAGCCTGATAACGCCAGAGAACCGCTCGTCATATGAACGTATACTTTTTAACGTCAGTTTACTCACATATGCTTCATTAATTAAAAATACAGACCAAGAATTCCAAACTTGAATTCTTGTTTTTCAGTTGTTTCTTCCATGTGTTTGTATTTCTTTCTGTCTCTGATTCAGTTTATCATCCCTTCCAGTGATCTGACAATGAGAACAATCTTCTGTCTTCTGAGCCACATTGTATTGACAAACTCTACTAAAGTGGTTTCGTTTCGTCTGGTTAAGGTATACAACTGATTCCCTGACTTACTGAAAGAGCATTTAAGAAACGGATTTGAGAGGCTTAAAACTAAACACGCGTACATTCATTGTAGATGCACCGAGACAGTGGTTCCATTCCGTGGTTCGTGTTTCGTTATCACGTGGTCAAAGCTTGTGTTATCTGCCTGGTATTAAGTGTTATCAACGTAGGAAAGACAAAGTTAATGAAGCAAAATGTGAACAACAGAAATGTACTGAGAGTAGATAGCAAGTTAGTCAAGGAAGTCACTGAATTTGTATACCTTGGCAGTAAAGTAGTAGAAAATGGAGACAGCACAGAGGACATCAACAGCAGACTTACTAGAGCAAACCAGGCTTTTGCAGTGCTGCAGACTATATGGAAATCTAAAAAAAACTCAGCATAAATACGAAAATCAGGATATTTAAGAGTAATGTTCTAAGTGTACTACTCTATGGAAGTGAATGCTGGAAAATCACCAAAACCATAAAAAACAAATTGAATTCTTTCCAAACTAAATATTTACGAAGAATTAGAAAAATATTTTGGCCAAACACCATAAGAAATAACATCTTGTTGGCATTGATGCAGATGAAGCCACTGACAGCAATTATTGAGGAAAGACGCTGGCGATGGTTGGGACATGTGCTCCGAATGACTGACAACTCACTACCAAAAACAGCACTAAGATGGACACCACAGGGGAACATAAGAAAGGGTAGACCAAAAGAGACGTGGAGAAGAACAACAGAGAGGATGTTGAGCAATAGACGGCTCACCTGGGCAAGAGCAGAAAAAAAGGCAAAAGCCAAGCATTTGTGGAAAACCCTTGCGGAAGCCCAGTGTGCCCTGGGCACTTAAGGTTCAAAGAGAGAGAGAGAGATTAAGTGTTATCTGTCTGGTAGTAAGTGTTATCTGTCTGGTATTAAGTGTTATCTGTCTGGTAATAAGTGTTATATGTCTGGTAGTAAGTGTTATCTGTCTGGTATTAAGTGTTATCTGTCTGGTATTAAGTGTTACCTGTCCAATAAAAACAATGAAGTGTTTGTGGCGTTGCGATATTATAGAAAAGCTGGTGATCTTCAGCTTACAATTAAGTGGACATACGACAAACTCCCCTCTCAACTCATTCACACATACCGCCTAACCTAAACCACGTGACTCAGAATTCTCTCGAAACACGAGATATTTTCTCCGTGCTTGGCATACAGTGATGAGTTGTGGTCTACCAGACCACAACCACAGAATTACACACAAAATAATCTGTACAGAATGTTATTCTGTTACACATAGTGCATGATAGATTGTTGCACGTTCATTTCCTCCTGCTTTAATAAATTCAGCTGTTATCTCATCACATCCTGGTGATTTATCATTTTCAGATTCTTTATTGCCCATAAAACTTCTTCTACTGGCGGTTCGGATTCTTTCTCCTCCAATAATAATTCACACTGTTGATTTCTACTTTCACAGTCGGTTGTTTCATTCATTCCTCTGCAATATTCCTTCCATCTTTCTAGGATTTCCTCTGTCTCTGCAAAGGTATTCCCCATCTCATCACAAGTTACATTTAGCTTAGGTGTGACATTTCTCGTCAATGTTTTCATTTCTTTAAACATTTAACTATCTCTTCCACACTTTTAATGTCCTTCTATTCTTTCATAACAATCTTGTATGTATTGTTTTATGTCTTTTCTTATGTTTCTTCGTACTTCTTTTGTTAAATATTTATATTCCTCTTTGTTGTTGTTTGTCACTTTCCATTGCGTCTTCATTTCTCTACATTGTTTTATCAGTTCTAATGTGCCTGCTGTAGTCCATCCATTCTTTTTTGTTTTTTTTTATTATTATTAGAAGCATGTCTTTAGCTGTTGTTATTAAGTTATCTCTGGCCTACGTAGGCAGTTCTTCCGGTGTGTTAGCAATAATTAGCTCATTTTTCATGCAAAGCGCCATTAGATTGTCACCAACCTCATTTCCGTCCTATGCTAAATTTCCCTACAACATGTCTTTCATCTTCTGCTCTTTCTGTACCAATCTTTGCATTAAAATTCCCCATTATAAATACAATATCATTCTTCCGTATCTGGTCTATCATCGTTTGCAGTGTGTTATAAAATTCTTCTACTTCCTCTTCTTCTGCTGCTGATGTAGGTGCATACATCTGGATGATTGTTACATTTCTAGGAGTGCCCTTAAGTCTGATTGTGAGGATTCTGTCACTTACTGGATTGTAGCCTAGTAATGCTTTTGATGTTGATTTGTCCAAATAAAAAGTCACTCCATTCTTTCCTCCTACTTCTCCACCAGAGTATATAAAGATATTATCATTCTCACTCTTGAAGTGTCCTGATCCTTTCCATCAATGTTCGCTGATTCCCAAAATGTGTGTCCCTGTTCTTTTAATCTCGTCACTTATTATTTGATACTTTCCCTCATATATACTTCTTACATTCCATGTTGCTACTCTTATTTTTCTTTTTAGTTTGAATTAGGGGTTTTGCTTAGTAACACCGTCAGGATTTTGTCCGTCATCACAATTACTAGTACTGAGCTCTGTCTCACACTCTTCCCCAGTGTTAAAATTAGATCTATCTGGCCTGGGGGACTCACCACCAGATCTTTTTCCTATTTGACTTTCCATGTTGCTGTTTGGGTTTCTTGGTATATTTCTAGAAGATAGTTTACCAATGCTTTCCTTCCGGGCAGTGACTGTACTAGTCAGTGATCGTAGTCATTGTCCCTACATTGGGATCATCTGCCTACCATCATAGAATGGTGACCATAACCAACATTATCTGTCGGCTGCTCTCCCATTCCATCCACCATCTGCTCACATGGCTTCACGCCACCCTGATCGGGGGGGGGGGGGGGCTATACGGTTACTCCACCTTGCCCAAGGGTGTCCCGTAGACTGACGGAGGTAAGGAAGCGTCTTACCTCTCCTTTGATATAGGATACCCCTATCCCGCCAAAATTACTTCACATTATATTATAAGGTCTCTGCTTCTGCTGTTCCTAACATAACAAAAAGAGTGTTATACAAATTCGACCGTTCGCTAATATTACATATGCTCATCAAGAAGTCATTGATCTGTTTACTGTAGCAACATATGTCACCACAAGCGTCACTTATTCTCCTGCTTATGTTGTTTGTATTCTCCAATTACAGTAAATCTCAGTTAATTACGAAGGCTTTTAGCTAGATGACGAAGCATATAACTGGATTTGCCCGTGACTGGATATAATAACATTGTAACAGGCATTCATTATCATGCATTTTCAGTCACACACACACACAAATCACAAAACAGTGCATGATTGATGATTACCATAATGCGTTTCGTTGTAAATGAATAAATAAATATAAAAACGAGAATAACAAGTAAGAACAACCCAACTGTTGTAGGTTGCTCTTACTTGTTATTCTCGTTTTTTATAGTTATTTATCCGTACGTGTAAATCTTCATGATAAATAGAACTACTAGGAATTTCTTTCACTTGATACATTGTTTGTTTTGTCTACGCTTATTTCTGATGGCCTGGTTAGCTGAGTTGTTGGCTGAGTGGTTTGCTGAGTGGTTGGCTGAGTGGTTGACTGAGTTGTTGGCTGAGTGGTTTGCTGAGTGGTTGGCTGAGTTGTTGGCTGAGTGGTTTGCTGAGTGGTTGGCTGAGTTGTTGGCTGAGTGGTTTGCTGAGTGGTTGGCTGAGTGGTTGACTGAGTTGTTGGCTGAGTGGTTGGCTGAGTTGTTGGCTGAGTGGTTGGCTGAGTGGTTGGCTGAGTGGTTAGGTGCTCGTTTTACTAATCCTGTGCTACCGTATTCAAGTCACAGGGGTGAGATTTTCCCAAGTACACACCAAAAAGGCCCAGGGCCCATCTAGCCTCTAAAAAAGGATACCAAAGAAATCTTGGAAGATAAATGCGGTCAGGCATGATACTGACCACACTTTCACGTGCCAGATCGGCCTTGGAAATACGGGCCTAACACTTTATCCCGTATATCCTTAGGTGGAAGGAAACAGAGATTTTACCTTACCTATATTGTGGAGCAAATTGGAAGAACTTGACTTCGCAGATGACGTGGTACTTCTGGCACACAGCCACACACAAATGCAAGAAAAACTCCCTCTTAGCAAAGAATTCAGCTAAACTGGGACTATATTTTAACAGAGAAAAAAAACCAAAGATAATGAAAAGTAATACACACAATCAATAACTCCATGGTAATCGAAGGAGTGCCGTTTGAGGAACTAGAGTGTTTCACATATTTATGCAGCGTAGTTGATAAATACGAGGGAACGGAAAAGGATGTTAAAGCTAGAATAACCAAGACCAGGACAGAATTTATCCAACTTAACAAAACATGGTCATCTAAGAACATCAAAACAAGAATCAAACTTAGGCTTTTCAATACAAACGTAAAGACTGTCCTACTATGTGGTTCGGAGACATGGGTTATGATCAAGACAATACAACAGAGGGTACAAACATTCATGAACTACTGCTTGAGGAGGATTTTAAACATTAAATGGTAGGACAAAATCAGGAACGAGGAGGTCTGAGAAAGGGCAGGGCAAGAACATATAAAACTACAAATCACGTCTAGGAAATGGAGGTGGATTGGCCACACTCGGAGAAAACCCAACACCAGCATAGAAAGACAGGGATTGACAAGGAATCTTAAAGGAAATAGAAAACGAGGAAGACCAAGACTTACTTGGAGAATATGGCAGTGCTCAGAGACAAGGGACGCACATGGAAGGAAGCAGAGAATAATTCCAAGAACAGGGATGACTGGAGAACCTTTATCCGTGACCTATGCTCCGAAAAGAGTGAAAGGCGATGATGATGATGATGATGATGATTGCTTTACAAACCTTCTAAAATCAGTATTACAAGTATTTCGTTTAAGTGTCGCTTGATTTTTTTTTCTTTTTAAGTTTTAATAATTTGTTAAATTCTCTTCTTATAAAGAGGACTAACCCCAGATAGTTAGTGGTACAGAGTGTCTTAATCGCTTTTAAGACTGAAATAATCAAAGACTCCATCATGTACCATAACTGTTTGTAAATATTTCTTAACACTGAACTGCTCAACGGTTCCACCATTTATTGTATTTTGTGTAAACCGTTGTTAGAAAAGAAAAAGCAAAAACAATTCCACGATTCTGACGACATGTCATTCTCGAGTTTTAATAATTCTGAAAACTATCATATTCCTGTCACGTGTTGTTCGTTGTGCAAATTTTATTTAGCAAGATCTGTGATTCATGATGTGCTATGAAGTTTGTAACGACAATAAAGACGACCTATGACAATCATGTGAGACTGTTACGACTTTTTTTGTCTCATACTGAAGGCCATGGAGTTCTGTCTTTCAAGACAGCTTCATTCTCCTCAGTTCACTAATACAAGGCTGAGAATAGCAAGGATCCCACTGTTTCGCCAGACTGTTGTGCCACCGCAAAAGCGTTCTGCTGTAATGTGAGGTATAGGACTATCTTTTGGTTCATCAGAGTGGACAACTCAGTTGCTCTTTTTTATCTGAAAAGGGCAAATAAAATGACACAAGACTTACACCTGGTCAGATAAACAGCATTTATTCACGAGAAAGGCGTAAACAAGACAGCCATGTGAAGTTTCTGCTTTTTTAAAAACCCAGTTCTTTTAAACTGGAAAATAAAAGGTAAAGCTAATCAGCGTTAATGCACAAGGTCAAACCATAAGTGCTCTGCTGCCTAGTCAGCAGTTGACCAGCAACTATCAACTAGTGTCGCCATCAGCATCAACTCCGTAGCTAGCCGAAAACCAGTTTGTGCAGTAAGTCATTGACTGTGAGAAAGAAAGTATTACAGTGCTATACTGAATTATTTTGCTATACGGGCGTGAATCATGGACTGCTGGCAGGCAAGTGTGTGAATCACTGGAGATAACAGAGATGTGGTTCTAGAGAAGAATGTTGAGGATCCCATGGACATGTACGATAACTAACGAGCGGTGTTTGAGACAAGCTAATGAAAAGACCTAGTATAATGATAAATAAAAAAGGCGATCATTTTTCCTGGGGCGTGTGATAAGAAGAGAGAAACTGGAAAATATCGTCACAGTGGACAAAACTGAAGGCAGGAGAGGCGGAGGACGACCGAGGGAGCAGGTGTTAGACCGCCGGACATTGTGGCGTGGAAGGACATCAGCAAGGACCGAGGTTTATGGCGAAATCTGACCGCCCACGCAGTCCGAGATGGCAGATGTTGATGATGATGATGATGATGATGATGATGATGATGATGATGATGTAAGGCGTTTAGCTAGACAAGGAGCTGGCTGCTTCCTCCTGCACTTCAGTCGAAGAATTTTAATTATTTTCTAGAAGCGACATCTTGCCCTAAATGATGAAGAATTAAAACTGAAACGAAACATTCGCTATTTTTGAATGCTTGTTTAGAATGTTTGCCTGTCTGAATTTCTCACTGCTTTTTTTTTTTCACAATATTTTGAAAAGTTTTCTTCCGGCAACATGTGGTGAATAAATACAGGTAGGTAAATGACGTCTGAGTTTGTAGCTATCGTTTCATCTCTGGCTGAAACAGATTAACGTTTGTACCATCTGTTTTGTATCCTGCAAATACCCGCTGGATAATATTTCTAACAGCAAGATCCGACTGTTTACATTTTATCATTGTGATCACTGTTCCTCTGAACTAGTTCAAAGCAAGTTAGGACATAAATAGGGTAACATTTTACCATGTGTGAGGCAACATTTCTAAGGAAGTCCTGCGTCAACTTCAGTCTAGGAAACCAAGTTTTAGTAAGTTATATACGTAGCTGAACTGGTAAGTTAGTTATGTACTCAGTGTTAACTTGGTAAATCAGTTGTATACACAGCATTGGCTTGGTAAGTCTGTCAATACAGTATTCACTTGGATAAGTCAGATGCATATTCTGAGTTAAGTTATAGTCAAGTAGAAAATTATTATTTCACTTCATGTTAACGTAGCACAGAAAACTGGCAATCTAGTTCTCCATTCACAGCAACCTGTGCAGAAAGCAGACTTAGTTTGATGAAAGACTTCAGCTGCTGTATGAGTACATTGATAAGTAAGGCGTATCAGTTCACATCATAACTGTCAACGTGATAAAGTGAAATAAGTATGGAGTTTCCAGTAATACAGACCATGTAAGATGATCACCAAGAGAACATACAGTACACCAAGAACTGTTACTATTTAAGGTAAAACTTTCCCAGAATAAAGACTCAGTTAAGACTACCAGACTGCCCCAGTCTGCTCATGTCTGTCTGATGGATGTCTCGGTCTTATCTTCACGGAAGTTAGATTTTGTGAGAATAACATCTCCCAAAGGAATTTCAAATAAGAATCACGGAGAAGGTAAATTTGAAAACATATGGCTGAGGAAAATACTTGGAGTAAAGTGGAACGAATTCAAGAACAAGGCAGGGATAAGATATATGAACAAACAATAACCTGTCTCACCGGTGATCAGAAAAAGAATATGCACATATGTAGGCCATGTGATACGATCAGAGAATACCAAAACAAGCTATAAAGTGGAGCACAACAGGCCAAAGAAAAAGAGGTCGACCATGTGAAACTCCAAAAGAAGACATTGTTAAGAGAAACCATTTTAGTGGACATAACATCCCTTGATGAAGATGAAAGGCTCGCCGAAAACAGGAAATCTTGGCAAACAACTATGCGAGCCCTGTGTGACGTTTAACGTCACGGGAAGGATGTAAGATGTAAGAAGGTGAATAGAGCTACTACTACTATTACCTGTTAGTACTACTACTGCCTCTACTTCTACTACTGCTACTACTACTATTACTATTGCTACTATTACTACTACTACTACTGCTATTATCATTGCTACTACTACTATTACTACTACTATTACTACTACTGAAACTACTACTGCTACTACTGCTACTACGGTTACTACTACTACTACTTCTACTACTACTACTGCTCCTACTACTATTACCTATTAGTACTACTACTGCTACCACTACTACTGTTACTGCTGCTACTACTACTGCTACTACTACTACTACTACTACTACTGCTACTACTACTGCTGGTGCTACTACTACTACTACTACTGCTACTACTACTGCTATCACTGCTACTACTACTACTAATACTTCTGCTACTACTACTGCTGCTACTTCTGCTACTACTACTGCTGCTATTACTATTACTTCTACTAATAATAATACATCAACTACTACTACTACTACTGCTATCACTGCTACTACTACTACTACTACTACTATTACTACTGCTACTACTACTGCTACTATTACTACTACTACTACTACTGTTACTACTACTACTACTACTACTATTACTAGTACTGCTACTAGTACTGCTACTACAGCTACTACTACTACTTCTAACTACTACTACTAATACTACTACTATTACTGGTGCTACTACTACTACTAGTACTGCTACTACTAGTACTACTAATACTACTACTACTACTACTACTGTTAATACTGCTACTACTACTACTACTACTACTACTACTACTACTACTACTACTACTGCTGGTGCTGGTGCTGCTGCTTTTGGTATTTCCACAAATACTATTAACGGCATTTTAGGACTGCCATAACCTTTAACCGTCATGAAGCCACGCTTGCATTTCTAAAAGATTATTGTATTTATTGTTTGAAAACGATATTTCGTTAATGAGTTAAGCTGTTACTAAGTTGTCTAAAAGTCTGCTTATTTGTTATCACAGATTTACTTCAGTAGATTTAATCATGTTTATGTATTTTATTTGATATATTAAATAAAAATGTTGTTTGTGTGTGTGTTTCTAAGTTACTATTTTGATTGTTTATTTTGGTGTCAGTCATTCCGTCTGTACTTAACATTTTGACACATGGAGACGTTTTGTCTAATGAAATTATTCTATGAATTACATTTATTCGTTTTTTATTCGCAATATCAAATTTCACACCGAGATTCTTCATTCCTGACAACGATACCGATTGACACCGAAGCCTTCTGTTCGATCAGCTTCTCTTATAGCAGCATCGATAATGTCCGTTCGATCCATTGGATGTCCGCCCTGTATGACAGCTGAGTCGGCTACTTTGTAGCAAAACCACCCCTGTATTCTTTCACTGTTCTGCCATTTGAGCTGACTGTAAGGGCCTTGACACTGATCCACCTGTATAAATAACAGCGTCTCTGTCTCTGGAGTTTTCAGTAATTAATGCTTTGACCTCAGCTATTACTGCAGCAGAAATATGTTCTCTGCATCTTCTGTGGAGTGTAATAAGAACAGTGGGAGTAAATTTGAAGTTTGGTGGTGCACAATGTTAAAATTATTCAAAAGAGAAGTAGGAACAGCTTCATTAATACATAATACGCTGGAATCACACGGTTTGAACTCCAAATTCAGCTACCATCTACACTTAACATTCCCATTTTCCACAATCTTCCCTCTCTACTAAGCTCTGCTCTTTCCTCATCTGTAACGTATAGTCTTGAACCTTCTCATCGCACTAGATTAAAACATTCTGTGTCATCCACATTCACCTGTCTACTCAGTTTTTCTCGACTAGATTACCATTGTACCCTCTCTCTCTCTCTCTCTCTCTCTCTCTCTCTCTCTCTCTCTCTCTCTCTCTCTCTCTCTCACCTCAATTCCCTTTCTATTACCGAACTACCACACATGGCAAGCCTTCATTCAAACAACACTCTACCAGCAGCACGCCTGGACGCAGCTTCTTACAAGTCACAGTCAAATACTTCCTGCATTTATTTATATTTTTACATTCTTATTTATTGTTGAGCATTCATATCAATTTTAATTTTATCTTCTTTCAGTATTTCTCTGTTCTGCATGTTTTTGTAAGATAAACTATAAACCTAACAGTTACAACTGTGTGTTTGTTTATTAATAAAACTGCTTCTACTTAAAATATAGTTTTAACATTTTGTTATCACAGAGTTACTGTACTAGCTTTGTGTATATTGATTCATTTTGTTTTGTATGTACTTAAACACAGATTATTTGTTCATTTCTGTTCATCATTTTGTTTTGTATATACTTAAACACAGATTATTTGTTCATTTCTGTTCATCATTTTGTTTTGTATGTACTTAAACACAGATTATTTGTTCATTTCTGTTCATCATTTTGTTTTGTATGTACTTAAACACAGATTATTTGCTCATTTCTGTTCATCATTTTGTTTTGTATGTACTTAAACACAGATTATTTGTTCATTTCTGTTCATCATTTTTTTTTGTATGTACTTAAACACAGATTATTCGTTCATTTCTGTTCAGTATATCAATAGTTCTATGAAAAAACTATGTAGAGATTTAATTCTTTGTCCCCTGTGTTAGTGCAGTTCTAGAATGATCCATTAGGCAGCTAAATATTTTATACATTAATAATATAGTTAATAATTTCTTGAATATTTGTGCTTAAATTATATTCAGGTTTTCTCCCATTGTACCAGAAATACTCCGCCATGAAGTCAACACTTGGAGTTGCTCTTCTGATACTCGCCTTATCAGAGGCAGTATATAGTAAGTTACAATTGAAAGTAGAAATTGTAGTTTTAAACGAAGGCTTATTTTGTTAAAACTTTCATAAATGAAGAAAATTTAACTCTTTCACTACAATGAACTTTCTAAACACTTCTGTCAAAATAAATTAATAAATGAATAAATAAAACTTAAAACACTTCATCTAGTAGGCTTGTTACTTGCTCCTGCAGTTCAGAATTCCACGTAAAATAAATTTATGGCTTTGGTCATATTCTGGGTAAAACAAATGGTGAATGGAAAGGGAGTGGGGGGTACATTTTAACTGTTAGTGTGCGTTTGAAAATGTACTTTCAAAGTGAAAGAGTTACTTAACCCTTCCCGCACCTTACATTCAGGTAGGGTAGATAGCATCAAGATTTATCTTCCCAGCATTCTTTGTTTTTCAAGTTGTCTGATGGCAAAAGAGAAATAGGAAAACTGACTGGAATAATTCAATATCTATCTATCTATCTATCTATCTATCTATCTATCTATCTATCTATCTATCTATCTATCTATCTATCTATCTATCTATCTATCTATCTATCTATCTATCTATCTATCTATCTATCTATCTATCTATCTATCTATCTATCTATCTATCTATCTATCTATCTATAAGATAGACAGACAGACAGGTAGATAGAATGATAGATAAATAGAGTCTATCTGTCTGTCTAAATGAGAACGAGATTAAAGAAGTTATATCATGTAGGTAACAGTACAGATGTGTTTGCTGACAAAGAATAAGTTAGAATTACGACAAGGACAAATCTAAAACTGAGAAATGGAAGACAAAGCTAGGAGCTGGTAACATGAAGAAATAAGTAGCTGCAGCATCTAGACCTCGGCCATGTTCACATTTTGACCGTTCTCAAATTTTAAATCTCCAGTTAACGACGTGGCTTTCTCCGCTGTGCTGACCTCGCACAAGACTTACGACGCCGGGCAAACAGTTGTTTACGACAAGGTTTACGTCAACGACGGTAATGGTTATAATCCTCTGACTGGACTTTTCACCGCCCCCAAGGTAAATATTCATTATTCAGTACAGATGAGGTTACTAATTTCTGTTTGATCATAAAATCTTAGTCTTTATTTTAAAATGTAGCACTTACTTTCATATCAGAACATTTTGCATACTAGGCATGAGAAAGTATAGAAGTGTCAGTGTAATTTAACGTAGGAACATGCTGTAATAAGTATAGACTAGCAAACAAAACTACTAGTGTCGGTACAAATTAGCACACAAACATAGCGTAGCTGATAAAAACTGACCTGTCTTGTCTTGACCAATGTTCCTTCTAAGCTGCGCGGCAGCGCACAAAAAAAAAAAAATTTTTTTGGAGCCGCGTAAAAGGAAAAATGAAACTGCTACTTTTATTTTCCGGTTTCCAGATGTTACTCCGTGCTATGATTGCGATAAAGAAAAAGTACAATGATGGTACATGTTTTTTCTTTACTGTTTCTTTCTTTCTGAGAAATGACTTTCGGATCGGATGTTTCAAATGGTCTTTTATCGCGTAGTTTCGGCAGTACTGTAGCAGAATCGTGACGAGGCAAATGGGCAAACCGAGAATAGAGGGCAATTAAAATAAATGGGCAAATGAATTTCCACTCCGTCGTGGAAAAGGAGAAAATCCATTGAGCTGCTCAGGTATGCAAACTGATCATGGTAACTAACACCAGACACCGTGACCATCAACGTTAGAGCCGTCTTGCTTTTTATTAGCAGTACATTTACTATCGCTGTGGATAGTAAGTCCACCGTGATATTATGTTTCAATGAACCCATAGTAAGGCGAATATGATAGGATAAAGAACTATGTAAATAAATAACCATTGTCACTGAATAAGAAAACAAAGAAATCATCAATTAACTAAATATCAGTAACTGAAAACTAAACCAGGCTTATCCTGTTATTAAATATACAGGCCTTTACAGTGTGTGTGTATGTGTATGTGTATATATATGTATATGTATATATTTTTGTTACTACAGTACAAGGTTATGTTACTGCAACACACAGTAGTTCATATATATATATATATATAATATATATATATATATATATATATATAGAGAGAGAGAGAGAGAGATATTACTACCGACATTTGCACACACAATATTTTTTGCACATGAGCTGAACATTTTGCACACAGACCCCAAACCCTTAGAGGGAACATTGGTCTTGACCTCTCTTTTCTTGTCTCCCTCTTTATACCTCTTTCAATGTTGAGCGGATAAACAGACACCTATATAAGATCCATCCATCCATCCATCCATCCATCCATCCATCCATCCATCCATCCATTCATCCGTCCATCCATCCATACGTCCTACCATCCGTCCGTCCGTCTGTCTGTCTATCTACAAGTATGTTTAACTGGTGTCATTTCTAATTTGTTCTGTTCTTGTCATATTTAATATTCTCCTCCAACATCTCACTTCTGTCGTGATGATTTTTCCTGTATTCTTAGCTCCTAGTTTCCATCTTTGAGAATGATATCATAATGATGAGAGGAAGATCGTGTTATACAGCGCCTTTTTAGTTTTGAATGTGATTCATTTGTTTTTCATCAAAGGTGTCAATAGTCAATTAAACTGATTTACTTTACTGGTTCTGTTCTCAAATTTTGTATAGATTTTTCCAGAAGATGATATTATAATCCATGAACATCTGAAATGCTTCGCTTGTTTCAATGGCTAATTGTCCAGACAGATCTTCAGTGGGGTTTCTTCTCTGGCAAGTTTTTTCCCATTGTCCAGACAGATCTTCAGTGGGGTTTCTTCTCTGGCAAGTTTTTTCCCATTGTCCAGACAGATCTTCAGTGGGGTTTCTTCTCTGGCAAGTTTTTTCCCATTGTCCAGACAGATCTTCAGTGGGGTTTTCTCTGGCAAGTTTTTTCCCATTGTCCAGACAGATCTTCAGTGGGGTTTCTTCTCTGGCAAGTTTTTTCCCATTGTCCAGACAGATCTTCAGTGGGGTTTCTTCTCTGGCAAGTTTTTTCCCATTGTCCAGACAGATCTTCAGTGGGGTTTCTTCTCTGGCAAGTTTTTTCCCATTGTCCAGACAGATCTTCAGTGGGGTTTCTTCTCTGGCAAGTTTTTTCCCATTGTCCAGACAGATCTTCAGTGGGGTTTCTTCTCTGGCAAGTTTTTTCCCATTGTCCAGACAGATCTTCAGTGGGGTTTCTTCTCTGGCAAGTTTTTTCCCCAACATTGACTTCCATGTTGTGGTTTTTTACGTGCTAAGCTATCAATGTTCTTCTGTTTGTCTAGATATCAATGTTCTTCTGTTTGTCTAGATATCAATGTTCTTCTGTTTGTCTAGATATCAATGTTCTTCTGTTTGTCTAGATATCAATGTTCTTCTGTTTGTCTAGATATCAATGTTCTTCTGTTTGTCTAGATATCAATGTTCTTCTGTTTGTCTAGATATCAATGTTCTTCTGTTTGTCTAGATATCAATGTTATTCTGTTTGTCTAGATATCAATGTTCTTCTGTTTGTCTAGATATCAATGTTATTCTGTTTGTCCAGATATCAATGTTCTTCTGTTTGTCTAGATATCAATGTTATTCTGTTTGTCTAGATATCAATGTTCTTCTGTTTGTCTAGATATCAATGTTATTCTGTTTGTCCAGATATCAATGTTCTTCTGTTTGTCCAGATATCAATGTTCTTCTGTTGGTCTAGGTATCAATGTTCTTCTGTTGGTCTAGGTATCAATGTTCTTCTGTTGGTCTAGGTATCAATGTTCTTCTGTTGGTCTAGATATCAATGTTCTTCTGTTGGTCTAGGTATCAATGTTCTTCTGTTGGTCTAGGTATCAATGTTCTTCTGTTGGTCTAGGTATCAATGTTCTTCTGTTGGTCTAGATATCAATGTTATTCTGTTTGTCCAGATATCAATGTTCTTCTGTTTGTCTAGATATCAATGTTCTTCTGTTTGTCCAGATATCAATGTTCTTCTGTTTGTCTAGATATCAATGTTCTTCTGTTTGTCCAGATATCAATGTTCTTCTGTTGGTCTAGATATCAATGTTCTTCTGTTTGTCTAGATATCAATGTTCTTCTGTTGGTTTAGGTATCAATGTTCTTCTGTTGGTCTAGACATTAATATTCCTCTGTTGGTCTTTCTTTCATGTGACTGTAAATGCTTGGTCGTCTGGAAATAAGAAATAATTTATTGTTCAGTTTTGGGTGTTTTCTGAAGGGTATTATGAGTTTAACGGCATTTTTTTTTCCTGAAGTTGGGTTGTCCATGGTGGAATTCTTACTATTGACAGTGGTTTAAATGCAGATGTTGTCAGTGCATGTTATGAATAGATATGGAGGCAGTGCACAGCCTTGCTTAACTCCAGATTTTATGATGGATGGGTCATCATGTTCTACATTTGTTTTACCTATAGATCGGCTGTTTTCTTACAGGTTTTTGCACAGATTGATCAGATGCATAAACTAGTAACACATATTAATGTCTATACTGGAGTGGAATGTATGGCCAAACATAAACTCTCTAATAGTGCATGTAGATCTGAGAAGATAGTCTGGAACTAAACCAAAAGCGATGAGGCAGACATCAAAGCACAGAAGGCATTGCCAACTGAGCTTGAATCTATCAAACAGAGATCATGATTTAGTGTGACCTGGAAGTTCAGTGTAGAAGATTTAGGGTAGTACAGATTAGGAATATATGTCCTGTTTTGTCTGAAACACACAAGTCTGTTGAACTTAACCTTTGTTACAACAAAAATCTGACGGTTTTACATACTTTTATTCCCCTCGTGAAACTTGTTATTTGCTTTCTCTATTTTGATTTTGTTATGTCCCTTGTGTCTGAGTGTATTGCTGCCTGCCCTGGATTATATCTCTGCGTATTTTACGCATTATAACCAGTACGTATAATTTACTGTACGCATGCAATAATATTATGAAGAGAATTATTGTCCACGCTCTCAGTTGATGAGTGAGAATGACAAAAATAACTGCGCAGTATGTATTGTGTAAGTGACAAAGTAATTATGCAGTGTACATTTTGTAAATGACATATTATTTTGCAGTCCATATATTGTAAATTACAAATCATTATGCAGTCTACATTTTGTAAATGACAAATTATTTATGCAGTCTACATTTTGTAAATGACAAATTAATTATGCAGTCTACATTTTATAAATGACAAATTAATTATGCAGTTTATATTTTGTAAATGACAAATTAATTATACCGTATGCATTTTGTAAATGACAAATTAATTGTGCAGTCTAAATTTTGTAAATGACAAATAAATTTGTCACCGTGTAATTTGTAACTGATAAACTGATTATTGACTGGGAGTTTTGTGATTCAGAAAATGATTAATACTGTATGTGTGCGACCGATAAAATGATTAACCTCTGTGTTTTGTGACTGAAATAATAATCAAGTTGTTCTTGTGAGTCAAAAAATGATTAATGACTGTTTATTAACCTGGAAATGATTGATCACTGAGTGAGTTGGGGCTAGGAAAATAATTACTGAACTGTGTGAACTGTGACTGGGAAAACAAATATATCCGTGCTTTGTAACATTCTTCTTCGTCTTCTTCTTCTTCTTCAGCTTTCCGAGCCAATCGGGCTCATTACTGCAGATAAAATTCGCCTCCATTCCTCTCTATTCCCAATCTTCTCTCTCCAGTTGGTGACACCAGTTTCTTTTATATCCTCTTCAGTGTTGTCTTTCCATCTCTGTCTTGGTCTACCCCTTGGTCCAGTTTCCCTCATCTCTTGTGCATACACCATTTCTCTTCCATTCTTTCTACATGCCCCAGCCAGCGTAGTCTGTTCAGTTTCAAGAAATGTAGAATTAGTTGGGATTTAAATAAGCTGTTCAGTTCAGTGTTCTTTCTAGCTCTCCATTCTCCACTGTTGGTATCCTTTATCGGACCAGAGATTCTTCTTAGGATCTTTTTCTTAAAGATCTGGAATTGTTGATCATCTTTCTTTGTTGTACTCCACGTTTCTGATCCAGACATGACGTCTGCTCTTATTATAGTTTTGTAGATTGTTATTTTGGTGTTTTGGGACATGATTTTAGAATGTAACAGGGGTTGTTTGTAACATTATGTAGTTGAATGGCTTGATGAGAGGATGAAACCAAACATACTGCTACTATAGCTTCTGTTACGGTCATCATATGGACGGTAAACTAATCTTGAGTAGGGGACTATGTGAAATATGATTATTTATTACACAGTACAAGGTTCTTATGTAACAGTAAATCTTCTTCTTCTTCTTCTTCTTCTTCCCTTTCAACATGCTCTATAAGCAGTTTGTCCAGACAAACGATATTTATTCGCGATTTATTCTCCAGTTCTTGTTGAATAAATTGTGACTTGCTGTAACATATTTATGTAGAATCATTTTTAAATGTAATACTTTAAAAAAAAATTCTGGCTGAAAGGATTATTTCTTTAATCTGGTCGCGTAATATGAAGTGCAATGTCTTCCAACATATCTATGGTTTAATAGAACATTTCCGTTACATTTCTAAGTAAATGTCTTCCAAACTGTGCGACTCTATGCTCTTTCATAATAACGTATATGTACGGTGCATGTATAGTGTATAAATACACGTTCATGTCAAGGTTTAAAGAGACGTGCTAGAAATTCTCTCAGCATAAACGCTAAATCATATATAACCTTTCTTACACCGTCATTTTGTATTGGTTGTTTCTCAGGCCGGGCGATACAGATTCTATTTCAACGCACTCACACAGTCGGCTGGTGAGTTCTGGCTGGACCTCCTACGCAACGATGTAGTGATCGTTTCAGCTTTCGCTAGTTCAACATTTGGCTATGATTCGGCCGGTAAGTGTTCTCAGTCTTATGAAAATGTCTTACTCAGATTCTTGAGGGGGGCCAGCAGTCTTATGAAAATGTCTTACTCAGATTCTTGAGGGGGACCAGCAGTCTTATGAAAATGTCTTATTCAGATTCTTGAGGGGGACCAGCAGTCTTATGAAAATGTCTTATTCAGATTCTTGAGGGGGCCCAGCAGTCTTATGAAAATGTCTTATTCAGATTCTTGAGGGGGACCAGCAGTCTTATGAAAATGTCTTATTCAGATTCTTGAGGGGGCCCAGCAGTCTTATGAAAATGTCTTATTCAGATTCTTGACGGGGACCAGCAGTCTTATGAAAATGTCTTACTCAGATTCTTGAGGGGGACCAGCAGTCTTATGAAAATGTCTTACTCAGATTCTTGAAGGGGATCAGCAGTCTTATGAAAATGTCTTACTCAGATTCTTGAGGGGGACCAGCAGTCTTATGAAAATGTCTTACTCAGATTCTTGAGGGGGTCCAGCAGTCTTATGAAATTGTCTTATTCAGATTCTTGAGGGGGTCCAGCAGTCTTATGAAAATGTCTTACTCAGATTCTTGAGGGGGACCAGCAGTCTTATGAAAATGTCTTATTCAGATTCTTGAGGGGGCCCAATAGTCTTATGAAAATGTCTTACTCAGATTCTTGAGGGGGCCCAATAGTCTTATGAAAATCTCTTACTCAGATTCTTGAGGGGGCCCAACAGTCTTTTCTTCTTTCACCTTTTTTCTGATTAGAGACAAAAACGTATGTAGGAGTTACTCCTCATGTTTGGCTGGGGGCCCCGGTAATAACTGGACCTGGGGCCTGACCTGGCCCACCCCCCCCCCCCCATAAAAAGCCTTGGTTGCCTGATGAGACAGACTGTGTGGGCATGGACTTCCTGAAGTTTCTATTCTAGTTTGTGTACTCAGAAACTGGTGTTCAACAAACTAAAGGCAAAATGAATTCCATTTCGCAAGTGATGCATGGATTGTGTCCTTATTTGGTGCTCATGAAGACAGCCACGGGGTTGCTTTCAGCAGCAGGTGCTGTGATTACAGACAAGAAGTGATACCGTATTCGACGTAAAAAGGGGCGCAGTGGCTCACCGAAGGCGCTGGCGTAGACTAAAGATGTTTTCCCCAAAAATTTCATTAATATTAATTCATGTTCAATTTTACCTCTTTTGCCTGTCTGAAAGTAACTAAGCCATCTCTTACCTGGAACAACATGAGGTTCTGCTGACAGTTTTAACCAGGACTGCCTGACCTTACTTAGTAATTGGGTATCATGGTCTAGTGCAAGCAGTTTTGGTCCAGAATGAAGCAAGTAAGGAGAGAAAAAAATTTGTGAACGCTGAAGAAGTATTTGAACAAAGATTGATTTATGAAGACAGAAACAAAGTGTCTAGTGAACGAATAAGAGGAAGTAAAGAAATATTTCTCAGAAAGTATTAGCACTTGAAATGAAATTAGCTGCATAATTCACTTCCCTGAAAGTGTGACAAGATGATAAACAAATGGCCTGGCATTCATTGGAGCAAATAAGGGGGGGGGGGGAGAAAGGAAGACTGAGGTAAAAGTCATGAGTCTGATAACAAAGAGGCATGAGTCTGATAACAAAGAGGCATGAGTCTGATAACAAAGAGGCATGAGTCTGATAACAAAGAGGCATGAGTCTGATAACAAAGAGGCATGAGTCTGATAACAAAGAGGCATGAGTCTGATAACCAAGAGGCATGAGTCTGATAACCAAGAGGCATGAGTCTGATAACCAAGAGGCATGAGTCTGATAACCAAGAATCATGAGTATGATAACCAAAAGGCATGAGTCTGATAACCAAGAGACATGAGTCTGATAACCAAGAGCCGTGAGTCGGATAACCAAGAGGCATGAGTCTGATAACCAAGAGCCATGAATCTGATAACAAAGAGACATGAGTCTGATAACCAAGAGGCATGAGTCTGATAACCAAGAGCCATGAGTCGGATAACCAAGAGGCATGAGTCGGATAAAAAAGAGGCATGAGTCTGATAACCAAGAGGCATGAGTCTGATAACCAAGAGACATGAGTCTGATAACCAAGAGCCATGAGTCTGATAACCAAAAGGCATGAGTCTGATAACCAAGAGCCATGAGTCAGATAACCAAGAGTCATGAGTATGATAACCAAAAGGCATGAGTCTGATAACCAAGAGCCATGAGTCTGATAATCAAGAGCCATGAGTCTGATAACCAAGAGACATGAGACAGATAACCATGAGTCGGATAACCAAGAGCCATGAGTCTGATAACCAAGAGACATGAGACAGATAACCATGAGTCGGATAACCAAGAGCCATGAGTTTGATAACTAAGAGACATGAGACAGATAACCATGAGTCTGATAACCAAGAGCCATGAGTCTGATAACCAAGAGACATGAGACAGATAACCATGAGTCTGATAACCAAGAGCCATGAGTCTGATAACCAAGAGACATGAGACAGATAACCATGAGTCGGATAACCAAGAGCCATGAGCTCTGAGTGATTCGAAACTGATTTGCAACACTAAAGTTGATGAAGGAGAAAAAAAAAGAAGTACTTGCTTTTTTTTTTGCTGTGGGTGATGATCAAGTCTGAGATATTCTGAGCGTTTCTGACTTGATTAACATATAAAATTAGGTACGTGGAAACATACACAGAGATTGAAAAAAAACAAACTTTAATTTAAAAGGATAAAAAAAGGGCCCTAAAGTTCAGCTGACATTCTACCTTCATCTCTCAGTATTTATTCTTCCCAAACCAATTGTTTTATTCAAGTGCATTGAGTAAATAAGAAGCAGAGATAAAATGTAAAATAACAACAACAACAAAATCAACTATCAGGAATTATTGTATGTTAGGAAAACATAATCGACATTAAACATACAGTGGTGACATTTAGAAGTGTGAGATGGGATTAAACAGAAGTGTAGGGAATTGCTCAGGTGTGCAGCAGAGTAAGCAAATGTTTTTTTTTTTATAAGTCAAGTCTCGGTTACTAAAGTTCAAAGTTCAGGCTCCAGCTTCACTGTATTCAGGACAACCTCTTATATGCTCCGTCGCAGCATTCACCCAAGATTATGTTTGCTAATAGTTCCTGTCAAATGTTGGTTGTTTACAATACGTTTTCTGCCACACAGTTGGGATTTCCTGCCAGCATCTTTAATTTGACTTAGCTCCAACAGTCTCTTCACAGCTACATTGTTCTTCAATTCCCTATTTTCATTTTCCCGCAGTCTGTCCACTACAGCTTTAGCAATGTCCTCCTTGTCCATTGTCAGTCTGCCATTTATTTTAGCCTGTCCATCCATCTGTGTCTATCTGCCACTTCATTGACTCCCACTTGCCCTGGACAGTAATGCCACGTGAGGCTTGTCACGGCTGACTGGCTTAACAGATGAACCCATTCTTTTCGAAGCAAACTCTTCTCAATCTTACGAACCATACTCTTTGAATCCGTCACTATGACACGATTAACCGCATCGTGAGAAACTAAGTATTCCATTGCCGTTGACACAGCTTCCATTCGCGTGCTTCAAATGATAACTTCAAAAGCTCCCGAACCCTGTGCATCTACTCTTCCATTCCCCCAGGCAATACAGTGGCTACACAGTTAGTTGATTCCTGTGGCAAAAATAGCAAAAGACCATACAAAACTGAGTGGATATCGAATTATTACGTTACAAAACGTATATGGCAAAGTAACTGAGAGGATTATAGGTAGGCGACTATCAGATTTTCTAGAGACCAGCGGGCTACTACCAAATACATTAGGAAGTTATCGTTCAGGAAGAGATACAATCAACAACGCTGGGATCCTGGCGCATGATGTATATGACGGATTTCAAAGAAAAGACAAAACCGCAATTGTGGCATTGGATATTGGTTACTAACACTTTAAGAAAATGTTCCAAAAGTGAGGAAAAGAATATAACACTTATATAAAAAAAATAACTAGTGCTGTGTGATTGTGAATCTTGGACGATTAACAAAAACAAACAAACAAACAAAAAGATAAGAAAGAAAGTTGAAGCAACAGAGATGTAGTTTTCGAGAAAGATGTAATAAATACCCTGGTCAGAAAAACAAATAAACAAGTCCTCACAGAAGTTTCAGAACAGCGGAAGCTAGTGACAATTAAGAAAAAGACAGTCAACATTTCTTAATATGTCACGAGAAGACAGAAGTTGGAGACATTAGTAATAACTGGAAAATTGAAACGAGAATGGAAGAGAGGAAGGCCAAGAGAAAAATATCTCAGTGTGTAGGATGGGCAGAACGGAATTTAGTTACATAGGTTGGTTGGCAACCCTAGCGTAGACATAATGGATCAGAGACAGGCTAGTACCGGAAGTGCGCAATTCTGGGAAAGGTCCGAGTCTGGTGCAGTATATAAAGAGAGTATGATAGAATTTTAATCAGTCGGGATTTGTAAACTGAGCACGTTGGAGGCCAGCGGATCGGGGGAGTCATGTTATTGTTCAAGCGCGAATGAGAATGTTTATTCGTCGTAAGAGAACTCATGTATGTGTAGGTCAGTACTAGTTTAAAATCAGGTCCATGTTCTTTTCTGTAACGTGGAGATGATGTTTTATAGGTAAAAGGTAAACGTACATTTTCCCGTTTCCATGCCATTAAGGCATATTTTTGGGGCATACGGTGTTAGGATGGAATACGGTGTTAGGCCCGTATTTTCCATGACTTTGTGATGTGGTCAGTGTCACGCCTGGCCGCTTTACCTTCCCAGATTTCTCTGGTACCAATTTTTAGAGGCCGGGTCAACCCCGGGGCCTTTTTTTTTGGTGTGTACCAGAAAAAAATCCTACTGCTAGGATTGAACCCGGTACCACCGGATTACCAAATCGAGCGCCTAACCACTCGGCTAACCAGCCTGCCGTTTTATACGTGCATTAAATTTTTATATTACTGAATTTTTGGATATGCATGTGTATACACGCTTACCAACTAGTTTCGTTTGTTCGATATGAAATCTCAGTTATTTTGTATGATAGTTTGTGATGATATATATATATATAGTACAACTACGAACGAAGACAATACCGATCCAAATATACGTATAAGATGTTTTATTGATTTGTAGTAAATTCCACTGTTGAAATGATGTTTTTGTGGCAACATAAATATTTAAGGAAATTGTTTTAATGATAATTGTTAATAACAGTATAAGCTAATGAATAACAGCATATAAAATGATGATCCTTTATTTGATTTTGCTAGCTATGTAAACTGCTGAATTCATTCATTCCTTTGCATGTCCCTTGCGGAACTTTGCCTCCCAAACAGCACTCCTGTAGGCCTCTCGGTTGTGAGCAAGATGGCCTGCTGCTGCTGCATCCATTTCCAGATCGTCAACGATGTCTTGCTGCCATCTTCGTTTCGGTCTTCCTCTTTTTCTTTTTCCCACTATGTATCCTTCCAATATGGTCTTCTCTAAATTATCATGACGTTTAATGTGTCCAAAATATTTAAGTTTTCTCTCTTTAATCCTCTTTACTAGCCAGCCTTCTTCAATATTAAGCTCTTGTAGTATAGATATATTTGTTCTTTTTTGTGTCAACGATATTTGGAGAACTCTTCTGTAGCATTTACATTCAAAGGCATTTATGTGTTTCTCAGCTGTTTTGTTAAGTGTCCAGGTCTCACAGGCATATGTTGCGATGGGAAAGATGCATGCCCTTAAAAATCTTATTTTTGCTGAATATCAACATATAATTTGATGATCCTTTGTTTGATTTTGCTCACTATGTAAGCAGATGATTTAACAACAATGTACGTTTTATGCTTATTTGAAGAAGTAGTATTGGCTGTGTTGTTGTTTTTTTCTTTCGATGGTGTAATGTGTGAATGTGTAGTCTGTGTAATCTTCTATAAAGATAAGATACCAACAATAAAAATGCGATATGACAACATATCAATTACAGACAATTATTTACCCCATTTTAAAATAATACAATTCTTAAAATAACTTGGAAAAGGAAAAGAATTTAAATTGATCTAAACATCCAGGATCTCACAAGACATAGAAGCTTGATCGTCAACGCTGTCCTGCACGGCACAAGTAATACCAGAGTAGATTCTTTGGGGGCACCAACAGTACACTAATTAGGCACGGAACGATAAGATAAATTCTGCTAAGTCAGGATGTAGTCTATCAGTTTCTGTTTTACCAAGATTCTATTGGCTGTCATGCCAAATGCTATCTTAATATCAACAGCAAGAAAACCACATAATTTATCATCATTTATATTTGCAAACCTGTTTACGAAGAATTAGAAAAAGATTTTGGCCAAACACCATAAGAAATAACATCTTGTTGGTAGAAATGCAGATGAAGCCACTGACAATAATTATTGAGGAAAGACGCTGGCGATGGTTGGGACATGTGCTCCGAATGACTGACAACTCACTACCAAAAATAGCACTAAGATGGACATCACAGGGGAACAGAAGTAAGGGTAGACCAAAAGAGACATGGAGAAGAACAACAGAAATGATGTTGAGCAAATAGAGGGCTCACTTGGGCAAGAGCAGAAAAAAAGGCGAAGGACAGGCATTTGTGGAAAACCCTTGCGGAAGCCCCATGTGCCCTGGGCACTTAAGGTTCAGAGAGAGAGAGAGATATTTGCAAATCAGTTTTCTGCCATGCTAGCGAGAGCTGTGTGACAGGAATGTTTGGAATGAAATTCTGACTGACTGTCATTTAGTATAACCTTATATATTATTCTCTGTCATAAAAAAGTAAAGATAGTCCCATAGCAAATGCGTAGGGGGTGAAGCGTTAGAGACCTCATTATGCTGGGTCATCAGCGTATGAGGTAGGGTGACCAGTTCCTTTCCTCGCTGCCTTTACTTCCCAGATTTTCTCTGGTACCCATTTTACGAGGCTGGGTCGACCTCGGGGCCGTATTGGTCGGAAAAAAATCCCGCTCAGCTGGGGATTCGAACCCTCGACCATTTGGTTGCTAGACGAGTGCTCTAACCACTACGCTAGCCGGCCCCTGTCATACTCTTATATATTTAAGTTATCTTCTGTATTCTATTTCGCGAGGTTTTGCCAAAAAAAAAAGAATGGATACTGTCCTATGGTTGAAAATATTACTAGGTGTGAGAGACAGATTGAGCGAGCGATCGAGAGAGAGAGAGAGAGAGGGAGAGAGAGAGGGGAGAGAGAGGGGGAGAGAGAGAGGGAGAGAGAGGGAGAGACTGATTGATTGATTGATTGATCTTTGTTTCAAAAGGGTTAAGAATTGGGCACGCAGGCCCGTCTGACATTCTGCCCTTTATCATACATCTTTCACTCTATTCCAGACATTGTTTATGTAACAAATATAATTAGCATTGAAGCTGAGAGATATAAAATAAAACATTTACGTTTCGCTCTTAAACATTCACTCAGTACAGAAGTAACTACATACATTATAAATGACTATCTGTTAAACAAAATTTTCGGGACTATTCAGAAAACAATTAATTGTATTCGGTGTCTGTAAGAGCAGTTTAAGATAACTTTTAAGTTTTATAATTCATGGAGGCATGTAGTCGACATCAAATAGATATTAGGAAAGCTTGTAGTTGTAGGAAGGAGTATAATTTATATTTTTTATACAGGTTGGAGGGTATTCCAAAGATGAGCAACAGAATAACTAAAGCTTTTCTTGTAAAGATCAAGTCTAGGTTTTGGAAGACATATGTTGTTCAAGCGTTGGCTGCACTTTGGGCTAAATTTAAACATGTTCAATAGATAAGGCGGGGCATGCTGTGAAAGAATTTGATGTACTAACTTGGCTTTGTTGAAAAGGAACCTGTTCTTAAGAGGCAGTATTTTGATACGTTTATGCTGGTTAGTTGTTTGTGCTTGATCTTTGTCACTAATAAGCTTTACTGCTCGCTTTTGGAGTGAGCAAAGCCTCTTTGTATTTGACACTGAGAAGCCATCCCAAACTGTTGAGCAATAGTCTAAATGTATTTGTATATGAGATATGTAGTATGTCTTCCTAGTGTCTTGATCTATGAAGTGCTTAATTTTAACTAACTTGTATACTTTTTGTGCGATGAGTTTTGTTAGACATTGCACATGAGAGTTCCAGGTCAGATGTTGGTCAATAATAAGACCTAGTGTTTTGTGCTCGCTAACGTTTTCTATTTGTGATGTTTCTGTACAGAGCCGAAGTGTTGTTTTTGTTGCGTTTTGTAGTTTCTGTCTTGTTGTTATGAGCATTATTTTGTTTTATCGGTGTTCATAATCATGCCGTTATTTTTGCTCCATCTAATTAAATTGTATAACTCGACCTGAAGAGTTGACTCTAGATTAACACAATCGTAGTCACTGGTGTAGACTGTGCAATCATCGGCAAAAAGGTCACAAGAAGAGTGTTTAAGATGAAATGGAAGATCATTGATATAGATAGCAAAGAGCAACGAGCCTAGAATAGAACCTTGCGGAACACCAGTGTCAAGAGGGAGAGAAAGAGGGAGAGAGAGGGAGAGAGGGAGAGAGTGGGAAAGGGAGAGAGAGAGAGAAAGAGGGAGAGAGAGAGGAAGAAAGAGAGGGAGGGAGAGAGAGAGAGGGAGAGAGAGAGATTTTGGCTCATTTCACTGAAACGATTCTGGTTTTGAACATTTTATTGCAGGAAATACGTAATTCTGAATCTCAAAAAAGGCGACATTGTGAAGATTGTAGCGCACAGAACGTCAGAGCTGTACGGAACAAGCGGGGAACTGTATACTTCGTTTACAGGGGAACTAACCACCACATATGTTCTTTGATATCAGAGCACAGCTTGTCAATGAAAGTGTATGTTTAACTTTAGTTTACTCACATACACTTCATTAATTAAAATCTGATTTAAAAATTAACGCTTGCATATTTGTTTTCAGTTGTTTCCTCCATGTTTTCTTTCTGTTTCTCTTCAGTTTATCATCGCTTTCTGTAGTCTCACAATGTCCGTAGTCTTAGATACTTGATCCACTTTAGACGAAAAGTGTCTACTAAAGTGTTTTCCTTTCATTTAGTTAAAGTACATTATGAGTGTCCAGACTTACTGGAGAGAGATTAAAGAGACAGATGTGAGAGGATTAAAAAAAACGTCATATATGCAGTGTCACTAGAACTGTAGAAATATAAGAGGATGTCGTCATCTCTTTCTTTTCTCCTTTCTCTTCCTCCTTCGTATCCTCCTCTATTTTGTTGCTGTTGTTGTTGTTCTTCTTCTTCTTCTTCTTCTTCTTCTTCGTCTGTCATATGCTCAGTCTTGACAAGAAACCGGATCTGTTTCATAAATCTGCGAAAACTCGGTGCATACAAATGGGTTACAAAATATTCGGTACAAATAATAACGTGTTACTCTGAAAACTTGTTACAAATAACAGCTCGCTAAAATTGAAATCTCAATGCAATTAAAAAATAATTCACCACACTGACATCTCGCTAGAAATAGAAACTCGTTAACTGAAATTTCTGTACACAGAACAATGCGAAAAGAACCACCTTACAGTAGAAAGTCTCGCTACAAATCTTGCAGAAAAACTTCCTACAGTACTGTACTAGGTTACAATCCAGCAAGTGACAGAATCCTCACTATCAGACTGAAGGGCGCTCCTAGAAATGTAACAATTATCCAGATATATCAGTTGACACCTAATCATCAGCTGAAGAATAGAAGTAGAAGTCTTTTATAACACACTGCAAACGACGATAGACCAGGTAGGGAAAAACGATATTGTATTAATAACGGGGGATTTTAATGCAGAGATTGGTACAGAAAGAACAGAAGATGAAGGACATGTTTCAGGGAAATTTAGCATAGGACATAGAAATGAAGCAGGTGACAATCTAATGGCGTTTTGCACGTAAAATGAGCTAATGATTGCTAACACACTTTTTAGACAACACCCAAGAAGACTTTACACATGGACATCACCTGATGGGAAAACCAAGAATCAAATAGATTACATTTTAGTGCAAAGAAGATGGAGATCAAGTATAACGCCAGCAAAAACTTTCCCAGGTGCTGATTGTGACATGGACCATGAGTTAGTAATAGCAGACATGAAGATAAAGACAAAGAAGACAGGGGATCAAGACCACTCCGCTTTGATCTTACAAAATTACCAGAACAATACGGTATAGAAGTGAAGAACCGTTTCGAAATCCTGATGGCTGTACAGGAGGAGATGACACCAGATGAATTGGCTATGCAGGCCAAAGATATCTTAATAACAGCAGCTAAAGGCGTGGTTCCAGTAAAGAAAACACAAAAGAATGGATGTAATACAGCAGGACAACAGGAACTGATAAAACGGGTAGAGAAATGAAGACGCAATGAAAAGTGGTGTTACTTGTGTTTTCTTTGCGTACAGTAGTTGGATGACGATCTGGTGTCACCTGTCACGTGTGATGGTCCCTACCCGAAGAGGTGATTCCACTGGAACCCCCATTAACGTCGTTATGATTCAAAGAATTGTAGATTGTCAAGATTGTTCTTGGGAATGTACAGTGTTCATTTCCCCTTGCCTTCCACCGGTTTGTTTATGGTTTACTCCACTAGCCATTGACTCTAGCCAGAGCCTACTCTACAAGGCGCAGGGGGTTTTAAATTTTTCCTTCTTCTAGATGAGCTACCAACCAAGACTAACGAGTCTCATCTACCCGAAGCGCTTGGTTTTCAAGCGCCAGATACTCGCCTTTCGCCCCTTCTCTTGTCAGTTTAAACAATTACGCCACGAGAAGGCCACGAGCTGGACTTGGACTGTCAGAGGCCATTTGAGACGCACGCCTTGGAGACGTTTAATTTGAGTGGAGAGCTAATCCTCCACCTCACTTCCGGCTATTGCAGTCCTTAGAACCTTAATAAGAAATAGAGACACACCATCGTGGAAACACAAGAGATATGTACAAACAAATAAAGGAGTTAACAAACAAAAGGACATACCACAAAACTGGTTGCCTGAAGTCAAAGGAGGGGTATACAATAATAGACAGAAATGAAACAATGGCACGATGGTACGAATACATTAGAGAACTCTATGAGGACAATAGAAGCGAAATAGATATAAGAAATAATAATGAAGGACCTCCCATATTAAAAGCAGAAGTGGAAGAAGCCATCAAAAACATGAAGAACAACAAAGCACCAGGACCAGATAAAATCACCAAGGAAGAACTGGAAGCATTAGGACAGCTTGGCATAGAAATAATTACCAGATTGCTGAATGACGACTATAACAGTAACTATGCCCCATCAGACCTTTTGCAATCAGTTTTCATTGCCCTACCATAGAAAAAAAGGTGCAGCTGAATGTGAAGACCATCGAACCATTAGTCCTATGAGCCATGTTACCAAAATCCTGCTTCGTATTGTCATGAGAAGAGTCAGGTGCAAAATAAAACCAGAAATCGCTGAAGAACAGTGTGGCTTCGTTGAAGGAAAAGATACAAGCAATGCCATATATATATATATATATATATATATATATATATATATATATATTGAAAACATTGATGGAAAGATCAATAGAAGTAAAGACGGAAATATACTTATGCTTCATAGACTACTGTAAAGCATTCGATAAAGTGAGACACAGAAATTATAAGAATGCTAGAAGATATCAACATAGATAGGAAAGATCTGAAACTCATCAAAAACATATACTGGCAGCAATCAGCAGCAATGAAAATTGAAAATCAAATAGGAGCATTCCAAGACATAAAATTGGGAGTGAGACAAGGATATGTTCTATCTCGTGACCTCTTCTCCTTGTACAGCGAAAACATAATGAGAAATATAGAGAGCTTGCCAGGAATATCAATTGGCGGGTACAACCTTAACAACTTAAGATATGCAGACGACATAGTTCTGATTGCTAAAAGTGAAGGGGAGCTACAGGCTCTTCTGGACGTCGTGGTTCGTGAAAGTAAAAGTAAAGGTCTCAGCTTGAACAAAAAGAAGACTGAAGTGATGGTCATTCAAAGAAAAGAATACCACCAAAATGTAGCATTACCATCGATGGCACAGAACTGAAACAAGTTGATAGATTTAAGTACTTAGGAACAATTATAACAGCTGATGGGAAATGTCACAATGAAATAAAAAGCAGATGTGCTCAGGCCAAGTCAGCATTCCAGAAAATGAGAAATATCTTGTGCAACAGATCCATATCAATGGAAACAAGATTCCGAGTACTTAAATGTTACATCAAGCCAATTTTGTTTTATGAATTTGAACCATGGTCCATGAATAAGAGAGTACAGCGAGAAATGGAAGCGATGGAAATGTGGTTCATAAGAAGGATGTTGAAGGTACCATGGAAGCTTAGAAAACCAACGAAGAAGTCTTAAAAGAGGCTGAAGTTAAAAGGGAAATTACATAAAGATCAGTGGCAGACAAACGAGATTTGTAGGACATTTTCTGAGAAGAGAAAAATTCGAATACATTGTGGTAACTGGAAAAATTGAGGGAAGAAGAGACATAGGAAGACACAGAGAGAGAGAGAGAGAAGTTACTGGATGGGCTGTCAGTGTGTTAGGAAGAAAGTCACCGGCGGATCTCATAATCAAGTCTAAAGACAGGGAATTGTGGAGAGAAATGATCACTTACGCCACGTGGCACGGCACTTGATTGATTGAGTGGAATGTGACAAACAAAGAGAAATATACATTTTTAACAAAATAAGTAAGAACAAACATAAGAAAAGACAAAAAACAATACGTACAAGATTGTTGTGAAAGAACAGAAGAACACCAGAAGTGTGGAAGAGATAGTGAAATGTTTAAAGAAATGAAGACATTGACGAGAAATGTCACACCTAAGCTAAATGTAATTTGTGACGAGAGGGGAATACTTTGACAGAGACAGAGGAAATTCTAGAAAGATGGAAGGAATATTGCAGAGGAATGTATGAAACAACTGACAGTGAAAGCAGAAATCAAAAGTGTGAATTATTATTAGAGCAGAAAGAACCCAAAGCAACAATAGAAGAAGTTTTATGGGCAATAAAGAAAATAAAGAATATGAAAAATGATGGATCACCAGGATGTGATGAGATAACAGCTGAATTTATTAAAGCAGGAGGAAAGGAATGTGCAACAATCTGTCATGCACTATGTAAAAAGATATGGCATTCTGGTATTTGGCCAAAAGAATAGAAAAGAACTGTATTCATACCATTGCCAAATAAAAAGGGTAACTCGAAATTATGCACAAACTACAGAACTGTTGCCCTGATTAGTCATGCCAGTAAAATTCTGTTAAAAATCATAATGGGTAGACTTCGTAAGAAAATAGAACAAGAAGAAGTCAATATGGTCCAAACTGGTTTCAGACAAGGAAGAGGATCAAGAGATCATATATTCAATATAAGATAAATAACAGAGAAATGCAGAGAGTTTAATGTGAATCTATATTTATCTTTTTAGGCTATCCAAAGGCATTAGGTTGTGTACAACACCAGAAACTTTGGGAAATAAAGGAAAAAATGGTATTTCCAACACATTTGATACAATTAACATCACTGCTGTATCTATACCAACAAGCAGCAGTAAGAATAAATGGTGAAACAACAACTTGGTTTGACATAAAACAAGGGGTCCGTCAGGGTTGCATATTGTCGCCTTACTTATTTAACTTGTGTACTGAAAATATAATGAAAAATGTTAGAGAAGATGTAGACAAAGAATAACAATTGGAGGTTATGAACTGCCAGAGATTAGATATGCTGATGACACAGTATTACTGCCCACAACAAAAGAAGGAATGGAAAAACTAATTATGTCAGCCCGTAAGAACAGAGACGAGCAAAACCTCTATATCAATGCAAAGAAAACTAAATTGATTATAAATCACAAAACAAACAAGGCAGCTGAAATAGCATCAATGAGAAAAATTTGAAAGAAGTTGAGAGTTTTGAATATCTTGGATCACTACTAACTAATAATGGAGATATAATGAGGGAAATTAAAAGGAGGACGTCTATCGCTCTTTAAGAAGTAAAACAACTACAGAAACTGTGTAGAGGAACAGACAGAACTACAAAAATAAGATTTTTTAAGGGCATGCATCTTTCCCATCGCAACGTATGCCTGTGAGACTTGGACACTTAACAAAACAGCTGAGAAACACAAAAATAAAAATGCCTTTGAATGTAAATGCTACAGAAGAGTTCTTCAAACATCATGGACATAAAAAAGAACAAATATACCCATACTTCAAGAAGTTAATATTGAAGAATAGCTTACTTTTGCTAAAATGTCAGGAAGAGGTAAACGCGGCAAGCAATTGGCAAAATTAACGTATTAACGTATCTTGGGTGTCGCGGAAAAATGGCCCGTACAAGGCAGACAGCTACGGAAGAATCCGTAGATCTCAAAATGGAAGACCTAGAGTCTGATTCATATCACCAACAAGGGACCCTGTTAATAACATTGACAGGTCCAGAGATAACAAAAGTCTCTTACACCTACCTGATGGGAGTAATCGCTGGCCCTTTAGGAGTGGGAGCCAACGGGATAGCCGGCCTGTATCATTTCCAGGACCAAACCCGATGGTATGCCAAGTTAACAGCGGCGGCACACGTGGTCCATTATGACAAGCTGCACGGGATAACCTTTGGGTCCGGTCAACCCAGAACCACAATAACCGTGGAACACCTGGACAAGGAACGCCAGAAGGGTACGGTACACTGGGTACCTCGGACTATCAAACCTGAGGGCATCAAAAGAATAGTGCAGCAAGTAACCGGAGACCCCGAGCCAGAAGTATTCAGGGCGGAAGTGGCGCTGGATAAGTGGAACTTCCTGTGTCGTCCCAGGAAACCAATTCCTCACTACGTAACCCTCCGGCCTGCGACGGAGAGCCTGAAACCCCACAAACTGTGGGTATCTCTCCCAGGGAGGAAAACTCCTTACCCGAGGTGTGGCAAGGATGATCGCTGGGCGAGTCAGTGCCCAGACAAGAAGAAGAACATTACGCAGGGAGCTCCCACAACCACAGTAGCCAACATGACACCAAAACCGCCTACACAAGGCAAACCGAGGTCGGAAACAGCCCAACTCAAAAGAAATGAGGGATGGCTTACCGCTGACAGCTACACCCTATATGGGAAAAAAGCCAGAAAAAACAGTCCAAGTCCAAAACCTCCTACACCAGCACAACCAGCACCGGTGACACCACCGCCACCTGAGGCGGATATAGATGAACCACCTACGCCGGAGCCTCGGCCGCTGATCATAGACGAAAGACCCGACCAAGATAACAGCGACACGGAAACTACTACCTACTTCCAGGAAGTCCGATCCTGGGCGGAAATAGCCCAGAGTGGATATGGGACAACAGAACTTTTTCATGGGACCAGACAACTACGGACTATCCTAGAGCAAGACAGCGACAACTAGAACGTCACCGAGACACCACGGACATTCTACACTAAGTTACGGTTAGTACGTCTCCTTATTTCACATGCTTGTCATGCATTTTTCATAACTCATACCATA
This sequence comes from Achatina immaculata, assembly GCA_009760885.1. Taxonomy (NCBI): domain Eukaryota; kingdom Metazoa; phylum Mollusca; class Gastropoda; order Stylommatophora; family Achatinidae; genus Lissachatina; species Lissachatina immaculata. The sequence goes on from CM019695.1 coordinate 42,208,764, forward strand.
ATAGGCGAAATGTTTTAGTTTTACTTACAACATACACCATAATAGGCAAATGTTTAGTTTTTAATTTTTTTTCTCTTAGTTTAGAATGGATTAAGAAATTAGAGTTTTGTGTATCAACATTAGAGGCTTACGCAAAAAACTACAGCACATAGTCTCTTTAACACTTCCACACAAACCAGACTTCATCCTAGTTCAAGAAACAAATATACATACAGACACACACGCAGCACAAATCACAACACAGCTAGGCTTCAAGCATTCATGTTTTAGCTTGGCTATCCACGACTCAGGATCGGGGGTAGCAATAATACAGACATCAGACAGGTGGGAGGTTTTTAAGACGAATAGAGATAGTAGAGGGAGAATTGCGATATGTGAGGTTAAAAACAACGCACACACATACACTATAGTTAACATACATGCACCACCTAACCGCAATCATCAGCCCGACTTCTATGAAGACTTAGAATCTCTACTCAGCCACAGATACAGAGGACACAACATTATATTAGGAGCAGATTTCAATGGTGTAACATCAGAGTTAGACACTATAGGAAGTCTAACTAAAACCACCACATATGATTTACATCATCTAGATTTTTTACAAGACATAATAAACACATATGATTTAGTAAATACATACAGATACACACACCCTCAAGGCAGAGAGATCACTCATGAGAACCACGGACACAATAGAGGATATAGGTTAGACAGAATTTATGCACCAAGTACATGCTACATAGCACAGGTAAGACATCTTCCTAGTACATTAACTTTCACAGACCATAAGGCAGTCATAGCAACAGTGAACACAATACCTACGGTTACACTTTCAAAACGATGACCACACCGGAAATTTAACAACACACTCCTCCAAAATAAACAATTTATAGAAAACATGGCGCAACTGATACACGCTTTCACGAATAACATACCCACACACACAACATCCAACAGCACTGGGAGAATTTAAAACATGCAATAAAAGACAAAGCACAAATGCTCTCAACACAAATACACAGAGAAAGGCTGAGACAGGAGAAAATATTAGAAGAGGCAATCACACTAACAAAACAGATGGACAAAACCTCACCACATTTACTCATGCTACAAGAAGAACTAGATAAACACAGACAACACAGATTTCAAGGTGCACTTCTAAGAACAAGACTCAATACCATTACACAAGGAATACCTACCAAGCAGTACTTGAACATAGAGCAAAACATACAACGAAGCAGACAGATAAGAGAGATAATAGATACCACAGGGAACAGACAAACAGACAATACAAACATAGTACAAGCCATTAGAGAATACTATAAACAACTGTACACCGAAGAAGAAACACAAGCACACATACAGGATAAATACATGCAGTACACTAAACAACTCACGGACTCGGACAAGCAAGCACTGGACACACCACTAACACTACATAACCTGGCGCAGGCACTACAAACAATGCAAGAAAACAAGTCACCAGGGCCAGACGGCCTCACAGCAAAATTCTACAAACACCTTTTTCTACTCTTAGGTCCTCTTCTCTTACAAGTATTCACAAAAGCTTTCCAAAACAAACAACTCCCGCCCAATCAAAACCTATCATACATCACTCTCATACCTAAGGGCAACGCAGACAGAACACAACTCAAAAATTACAGACCCATATCGCTGCTAAATGTAGATTACAAGATCCTCACAAAAGCGCTTACAAACAAGCTCAAACCATTCATGCACAAACTCATACATGAAGACCAGCAATGTAGTGTAGAGGATAGGAACATACACCAGCACACACATTTCATACGAGACATTATATATTACACACACCAGAAGAACTGCCAGTCGTCAGTTCTTTCCTTAGATCAGGAGAAAGCATTCGTCAGAGTGTCACACGAATACCTACACAAGACATTACTCCACTGTAACATAGGTGACTATTTCAGAGACTGGATCCACATTCTCTACTCTAAACCTGAGAGCAAAGTCTTAGTAAACCATATGCTTACAGAGACTTTCAGGCTAACCAGATCAGTGAGACAGGGCTGCCCCCTCTCTCCCTTACTGTACATACTCACTCTAGAACCACTTCTAGAGAAAATCAGACAAGACACAACAATAAAGGGAACTTTCGTACCTGGCAAGGGAGAGAGGAAGTTGCTCGCGTATGCGGACGACACGATCTTCCTTCCAACAACAGACAGATCAATAACCCACATTTTAGACACCTTCGCAGAGTTCGGCAAAGGTAGCGGAGCAAAACTCAACATACAAAAATCAGTCGTCATGGGCTTAGGCAAATGGCGAGATAAAAGGGACTTCCCTTTTCGTCTCACATGCACAGACAACATCCACGTGTATGGCATTACTTTCCCATCACACCCAAATAAAATACACAAACCCACATGGAACAACCTCAAAACGAACATTAGAGTTTGCAAAGATATAAATACAAAACATCAACGATTTTTAGAAGAAGCATCATAGTAAACACATACATAATACCAAAAATAATATACACCGCCACAGTACTAGAACTTCCGAAGCGGACAGCCAGAGAAATAAACAAACAAATCAGAAATTTTATGTTTACAAACACCGTTCACAGCATACAACATAAAAACCCTCATACAGGATAAAATACATGGAGGAATTGCCTTGCAAGACATACAGACAAAAGTACAAGTACTCAGAATAAGCCATGTAGGTCGCATCATCAAACACCCAAACCAACACCCGCTAGCTCACTACTACATAGGACTGAGACTATCAAACCTAGTCAGACCAAACAACTCGCAGGCACACCATTTTGGTACACTACCACCCTTCTACAAGAATTGCATACAAGCAATTCAAGGACACGAGACACTCATCCAACACAAAACAAACCACATATACAAACACTTGGTCAGAGAGCAAGCACCACCATTACACCTTAGGATCAAGAGGGGACTTGGATACCCCATATTAGACTACACCGACACATTCAAAAACCTCCATATCAAAAACATTACACCAAAAGCTCGAGAAATCACTTTCAGGCTCATATACAATATGACAGCCACGAGACACGGAGAAAAACACAGAAACACAAGACGATGTTACCTGTGCAGGAGAAACGTACTAGAAACAGAAGAACACATTTTATACGAATGCAAAACAATGGCAGCCGCCATAAGAACAATACAGGCCGCCAAAATTATGGGACGCTGGAACTACATGGGTTAAACTCGCTGTTTAGTTACACGTAACATCATCTTCTTCAATCATTATAGTACCTCTCCACTAAATCCACCCCTTCTTACTTTTCAAACTTCCTCACAGCATCACTCTGCAACCCCGCTATTTTCTCTGCAACACCTCTTCCCCAATCACCTGTTTCAAATTCTCCTAGCTAGGCCAGTAGTGCGTCACTCTCTCTCCCCTCCCTATTTCTTCGTCCTGTATGTTTTTGTATGATTAAGGCTCACGCCGAAACGTCACAACTTTGTAATCGTTAAGTAATAAAGCTGCTCCTACTTTTTTCCAACTTTATACATTCTAGTATCACAGCTTTACTGCAGTGTTTAGTGTATAGTTGTATACTTATACACCAATTATTGTGTTACTAAGAACAATACAGAATACGATAGAAACACACACGGCACAACAAGCAGACATCTATAGAGCCATAATGTTGAACACAATCCCCAAAACTCAGGCGGACACACACACCAAGTTACTGGTCCTGCTCGCGGATTTCAGGTATTTGGTGTGGACGTGCAGAAACAGGGCTCGTTTTCATTTCTGCACGTTTAGTCCTGCCACATTTTCGGGACTGGTCCAGCAAAGATCGAGCAAAATAATGGAATGAGAGAGAGGGAGAAAGAAAGAAGTAAGAGAGAGTAAAATTTAAATTCAAGAACTCATGTACATCCCAAGAGTGAAAGAGAAGGCTTTGCCAAAAACGTATTATGTACATCAACGGAGAGAAAGATGACTATGGGAGAGAGTGAGTGAAAAAGGGAGAGAGAGAGTATAAAAAGAATCTCTGACAATTAGAGAAATATTAAAACCCCTTTTAATTTGAATTCGGTTTAAAAAAAAAATTTCCCCCCCCCCCCCAAAAAAAAAGGGAACAATATGATGACAGCAACAGGGATCACTCACACGAGGTTCCCAAGTTGCACAGTGTAAGGTCTTGACAGACAAGTCACTGGGTCTGATTTGAAAAAAAAAATTAATATTGAAGAAGGCTGGCTAGTAAAGAGAATTAAAGAGAGAAAACTTAAATATTTTGGGCACATTAAACGTCATGATAATCTAGAGAAGACCGTCTTGGAAGGTTACATAATGAGAAAAAGAAAGAACAATATCAAGGCGAAGATGGTTGCAAAGACATCGTTGATGATCTGCAAATGGATGCATCGGCAGCATGGCATCTTGCTTACAGTAAGAAGGATGTTGAAGATACCATAGACAGCTATATGTAATTATATGTAATTACAACCGAGAGGCCTACAGGAGTGCTGTTAGAGAGGCAAAGTTCCGCAAGGTACATGCAAATGACTGACTGACTGACTAACATTACATGAAAGACTGTTATAATAATTCAACTGTTCATTACCATTACAGAAGCTCAGGAAGAAAGGCTGGAGTTATTTACTGTCTCAAAATCTGTCACACAACGCCCGAGATACTTGACCACATGCTTGTGGTATCTGTTCTTCGTCTTCCCCAGTTAATCTCCATTAATTACGAAGTATGTAACTAGTTTTGACAGTGATTCGCCATATTATAACAGACATTCATTATCACGTATTTTCAGCGGCATGTTTTCGCAAGGCAATGATTGATTGATCATTAACATAATGTTTTTCCTTGTTATGTGTTCGTATGTTTAAATCGTTCTAATATGCAGAGCTGTTCCAATATTTTGCCTTTTGTCTTATATCTTACTGTTTAAAGCTTTCTGGAAAAGAGAACTGTTGCGATTTGTTCTTACTTGTTATTATTATTTTTATATTTATTTATTATAACGAATTATGTTGTGAATGAAGAAGTTCTGAATGAAGAAGTGTTGATGAAGAAGTTCTTTGATATTGAAGATTGAAGACTGAAGAAGTTCTTTGATATTGAAGATTGAAGACTGAAGAAGTTCTTTGATATTGAAGTTTGAAGACTGAAGAAGTTCTTTAATATTGAAGATTGAAGACTGAAGAAGTTCTTTAATATTGAAGACTGAAGAAGTTCTTTAATATTGAAGATTGAAGACTGAAGAAGTTCTTTAATATTGAAGATTGAAGACTGAAGAAGTTCTTTAATATTGAAGACTGAAGAAGTTCTTTAATATTGAAGATTGAAGACTGAAGAAGTTCTTTAATATTGAAGATTGAAGACTGAAGAAGTTCTTTAATATTGAAGACTGAAGAAGTTCTTTAATATTGAAGATTGAAGACTGAAGAAGTTCTTTAATATTGAAGATTGAAGACTGAAGAAGTTCTTTAATATTGAAGACTGAAGAAGTTCTTTAATATTGAAGACTGAAGAAGTTCTTTAATATTGAAGATTGAAGACTGAAGAAGTTCTTTAATATTGAAGATTGAAGACTGAAGAAGTTCTTTGCTTAATGCGGACGTTATCTACACACACACAACACACACGCACGCACACACACACACACACACACACACACATCATGAACGGTCTAACAGGTTCTACGAGTTTCAATAAATCAAGTCTCTGCACAATTTTCAGATTCCATTTAGTTCGGTGTAGTAATTTTAAAATTCAGTAAAATTCAGTAAATTTCAGATACAATAGATGGTAACATCACTTGAACTAGAAAATGCATCTCTTTGGTTCACCACGGAATCACCTAAACAATGTTTCACAACATCAGATCTACCATATTCTAGATGCAGCACTTCAGCAATGTTCTCAACTTCCAAATACTCTGCACATGATGCGAGAACAATTCACAACCTACTATATTAGATGTGCATCACGCGGCCAACTAATCTCAGGGAACTTCCTCGTCCGAGTTACTTTACACAAAGTCTCAAAAGTATCCTACATTAGTCACGCAGTAATAATAAGCAGGTTTCTAACGTGAGACACATCTTCAGTCTGTCCTAAAACTCATCTTGAGTCTGTCCTAAAACGTATCTTCAGTCTGTCCTAAAACTCATCTTCAGTCTGTCATAAAACTCATCTTCAGTCTGTCCTAAAACTACTTCTGGTTCTTTTTCGTCTAGTTCTCTTTCTTATTCTCCTACTTGTCTTCTATGTGTCTTTTTTACTTCCTCATCCGTTTTATTCCTCTTCTCTGTTCTGTCCTCCTGTTCTTCTCTCTCCTTCAAAACTCCACGCCTGCCTTTATATGTCCTAAGTCTAGTGTCCAGTAGGACACACCTCTAGATCTTTCTAACCGGTCAGCTGGTTGACTACCTACTGATTGGTCCCTGATTGGATTTCGAGATAAGTCAGTCCACTGCCATTGTTTAAAAACAGTGTGGAAACTGGGTCCTAATATTAGCAAATATGTCTCACAGGTCAATAGCGTCAAATTCGTCTTCTCAGTTGTCTATTATCTAAGTCCACTATCTCTTTCATGTCGTAGGTTTCAGCGATTAGTTCGTTCTCTACTTTTATTGTGTCCTCTCTTTTCATCGTGTCTTGTATTTTTTATATCTACTTAGTCTGATTACTCTTCTGAGCTTCTTGTTGTAATATTGCTACTCATGTCGTGGGAGTGTTCCTCTCAAATTTTCCTTTGTTTTTGACCTACTTTCTACATATCAGTAATAACAATAACTATGATAAAAAAGCTTGTAGTAATAATAATCATAACATTAATAATAATAATCACAATATTATTATAGTCATAACTACAAGGGGCTGTGTCATATAATCTACCGGTGTAAAACTTTAATCTGTCACACTTTAAAAAAAAAAGAATGTACTTATTTTTCAAACCTGGTGTCACTTGTTTTTCTTGTTGTGTAAGTTATAATAATTTGTCAAATTCTCTTCTTATAAAGAGGACTGTTCCCAAACTGTGTTTAAGGCTCTTTTAAAACTGAAGTACTCAAAGAATCGATCATTTACAAAACTTGTTCTACTTCTTCTTCTTCTTCTTCGTTCGCTTCTACCACCAACACCGCACTGTGATCCTACTGAATTTACGCCTGTGGTCCTCGTTAGGTCTCGTGGTCTCCTGTGTGGTCCCCGAGAGGACCACACGAGATCCACGAGAGGACCACAAGAGGTTCAGAGTATCGCAGGGCTTTAGCCTGTATTCTTGGTGGGTCTCTGAAGCGGATTGCATGACACCGTGGTTTTCGTTGCACCAGTTTAGTCTAGAGTTGGACTTTCTCACCGGAAGACCTCGACGTGGTAAGGATATCAGTGCATCCCCGCTGGGTGAAAGGTGATAGCCCACCCAGGCCAGAGTTGGACCTTCTCACCGGAAAACCTCGACGTGTTTTGAGATATCCGTGTATCGCCGCCGGGTGAGAGGTGGTTGCCCATCCAGTCCAGAGTTTGACTTTCTCACCGGAAAACCTCAGCATGATTAGGATACGCATACATCCCCGCCGAGTGAGAGGTGCTTGCCAATCTAGACTACACTGGTCCAGTGTCTCCGACTTCAGCATTTTGTGGTAGTGGCCGCTACCCTTCCTAGCTGTGACTAGGATGGAGCTTTTGTCCAGGAGGACGAATCCTCGCAACTAGTGACTTCCACCCCTGGGTTGAGCCGGTTTAGGCAAATTAACCCAGTATGGGCGTGTTTGGGACGTGACGGACCTCTAGAGCAGAGGTGCCATGGCATGCGTAGCCTTCAAGATTCACCCCTGGTGTGAGCCGGTTTAGGCAAACTTCACCAGTATGGGTGTATATCAGGCGTGACCGACCTCTAGAGCGGAGGCGGCATGACATGTCTAGTCATCAAGTTCCACCCCTGGTGTGAGCCGGTTTAGGCAAACTTCACCAGTATGGGTGTATATCAGGCGTGACCGACCTCTAGAGCGGAGGCGGCATGACATGTCTAGTCATCAAGTTCCACCCCTGGTGTGAGCCGGTTTAGGCAAACTTCACCAGTATGGGTGTATATCAGGCGTGACCGACCTCTAGAGCGGAGGCGGCATGACATGTCTAGCCATCAAGTTCCACCCCTGGTGTGTGCCGGTCTAAGCATATTTCACCAGTGTAGGTGTATTTCGGACGTGGCCGGCCTCTAGAGCAGAGGTGCCGTGGTATGTATAGCTCTCGCAGCGATAATACTGGACATACCGATTAAACTTCACTTTATCCTTTCCACCACCTTTTCACATCGGCACCGCACAGCAACCTTTATTTCTTTTCCGCAATTTCTTCCTTGACTGGGAGGAGCTTAACTCCACGCGCGGCATTCGAAGAGTCTCGCCAGCAGTAACTTGTTCTAAAATCTCTCTTAGAACTGAACTACTCACCGGTTCCACCATGTATTAAACTTTCGTGTAAACTTAAAAAATAAAACAAACAATTCCGCCATTATAACTACCTGTCATTCCTGAGTTTTAATAATTCTGAAAACTATCAGATTCTTGTCACTTGTTGTTCGTTCTGCATAGTTTATTTAGCAAGCTCTGTGATTTCATGACATATATGAAGACGACCTATGGCAATGATGTGAGACTGTTATGGCTTTCTTTGTGTCCCATACACAAGGTCATGGAAACCTGTCTTACAAGACAGCTTCATTGCTTCACAGTTCACTAACACAAAGATGAGAATAGCAACGATCCCACTCTTCGGCCAGGCTGTTGTGCCACTGCCAATGAGTTCTGCTATAATGTGAGGTTCATCAGAGTGGACGACTCATTTGCTCTTGTTTACCTGAAAAATGCAATAAAATGAGACAAGACTTACACCTGGTCAGATAAACAACATTTATTCACGAGAAAGACGTAATTTGTTTCGTAAACAAGACAGCCAAGTGAAGTTTCTGGTGTTTTTTTTTTATTAAACTCAGTGCTTTTAAACTGGAATGAGTAAAAAATAAAATCTCGTAGTTCGAAGGCACAAACATGATACTTTAGTCATTTAGTTTTCCTGTGCTTTTCCTGTTTACTTTGATTTATCTCCCCTACATCCCGTGATTAGGGAGGTGATACAGTCCAGCTCGTGCACACATTCAGCCTCTCTCTCTCCCTCCCTCTCTTTCTCCCTCCTTCTGTCCCTCCCCCTCTCTCTCCCCCCTCTCTCTCCCTCTCTCTCTCTCCCTCCTTCTCTCCGTCCCCTCTCTCTCCCTCTCTTTCTCTCCCTCCTCCTCTCTCTCCCCATCTCTCTCTCCCTCCCTCTCTCTCCCTCTCTTTCTCTCCCTCCCCCCTCTCTCTCTCTCTCTTAAGAGAACATAACAAGTAAGTGATTCCAAAGACGAATTAACTCTTCCTGTGCCGGCGGGAATAACACGGACGTACCGTTCGGTGCTAAGCAAAAATTCGCGGGTGTTTAGATAATTGAGGGGTATCGTTGAAAAAGTGAATTGAAAATATTTTTTTTCCATATTTAAAAAATAGATAAATGAATGAAGTTTACAGAAATGTCTAGTTTTTGTAGGAAAAAATAACTGGTGAGAAAATAAGACAAAATATTTAGCCGTCCTCCCCCCCCCCCCCAAAACATCTCTAAAACACTAAACTAATGGTTGTCTACTTACCATGAGCTTTAAATATCCACTTGTTACACACAATTTGAAGATAAAATGAATTCCTTCCAAGAAATATCACTTTTTACACAAACTGAAAAGAAACAGGTCTAGAGCTACGTGAGGTACATTCAGTAAAATCTGCCATGTCGGAGACCGTGTCCACCGATCGATATACTTATAACAAATTGCACAAATAACAACAAATAGCTTCACAAAATGTCCGCTTTGCGCGTCCACGCTGAGTACAAAGGAAGAAAGTTATTTCTGACATGCGCAGTTAACATTCTAAGCAAAAGGTGGATTGGAGTGATTTTGAGAATTAAAATGATCGAATTATCGACCATTGGTAAGCACCGGGAAATCAGAAGGGAAGAAAATTCGACCAAAGGCACAGGAAGAGTTCAGCTGAATGTATGAACAGCCAGTGAACTAGCGTACATCACTGCTGATACTGATGATTAGTTTTCTTCTTGAGTACACTTTTCATTATAGAAATTACTTCTTACTGTTGATACAGTTGATTAGTTTTCTTCTGGAGTACACTTTTCATTATAGAAATTACTTCTTACTGTTGATACAGTTGATTAGTTTTCTTCTGGAGTACACTTTTCATTAAAGAAATTATTTCTTACTTCTGATACTGTTGATTAGTCTTCTTGTGGAGTACAATTTTCATTATAGAAATTACTTCTTAATGCTGATACTGTTGATTAATTTTCTTGTGGAGTACAATTTTCATTAAAGAAATTATTTCTTACTTCTGATACTGTTGATTAGTCTTCTTGTGGAGTACAGTTTCCATTGTCTTCTTGGTGTTGATGCTAATAGACCAGAAGGTATGGTCTAAATAGAAAACATAATTTCCTCTGCTAAACGCTAAGAAAATTCATCAACTCCCGGGCGTAGAACTCCACAGAAGAATATGGAGATACAACAACTTGACTAAACTTGGCATTAGCCCGACATAAACAAACTTGTCAACAGTGAGGGTTCCAACAACGTCAGTAATGTAGTTTTACATCAGACAACACAACTTTTATTAATGGATAGAATGAAGGGTGAAATTGTGGGAATGAGTAAACATCATTGCCACAAGGCAGGAAACACAGAATACATTGACAAGAAAAACTTCCCGGCGAGAACTAGTTCGCCAACTGGGAACATAGTCAGGTATGACAATAAGGAAAAATACCAACTCATATACTTACAAGTACAATTCAAATTCACAATGAATACAACTTCACTTCCGAAAACACCACATCACAATTCCTTCAGTGGTGAACATCACTCTTGTAACTATTTCATCATTCTATCTAGAATTCTTAACAAACTTGCAAGTCTGTTCTAAAAAAAGGGCACAATCTCCAGAACTACATAATAACAAGGCCAGAAAGAAATAAATGACATAAACTATTTCCTTAACCTGACTTAATCTCAAAGCAACTCCCAAAAAACTGGAGTAACTCAAAATACATGATTATCACATGATTACTAACTTGACTTTGACCTAACTCAATCTCTGCCCCGCTCTAACTCATACACTGCCCATTTCTAACTCATACTCTGCTCATCTCTAACTCATACACTGCCCATCTCTAATTCATACTCTGCTCATCTCTAACTCATACGCTGCCCATCTCTAATTCATACTCTGCTCATCTCTAACTCATACGCTGCCCATCTCTAATTCATACTCTGCGCATTACTAACTCATACTCCGCCCCGCTGTAACTAATACTCTGCCCATCTCTAACTCATAATCTGCCCATCTCTAACTCATACTCTGCCAATCTCTAATTCATACTCTGTTAATCTCTAATTCATACTCTCCCCCTCTCTAACTCATACACTGCCCATCACTAACTCATATTCTGCCCCTCTCTAACTCATACTCTGCCCATCTCTAACTCATACTCTGCCCCTCTCTAACTCATACTCTGCCCATCTCTAACTCATACTCTGCCCCTCTCTAATTCATACTCTGCCCCGCTCTAACTCATACTCTGCCCCTCTAACTCATACTCTTCCCATCTCTAACTCACACTAAAACCCATCTCTAACTCATACTCTTCTCATCTCTAACTCACACTAAAACCCATCTCTAACTCATACTCTTCCCATCTCTAACTCACACTAAAACCCATCTCTAACTCATACTCTGCCCCGTTCTAACTCATACTCTTCCCATCTCTAATTCATACTCTTCCCATCTCTAACTCATACTCTGCCCCGCTCTAACTCATACTCTGCCCATCTCTAATTCATACTCTTCCCATCTCTATCTCATACTCTGCCCTTCTCTAAATCATACTCCGCCCATCACTAACTCATACTCTGCCCATCCCTAGATCATACTGTAAGGAGGGGAAAAATAAGCAAGCAGTGACCCGGTTTTGATTGGAAATCCCACTGTCCAGAGACGGCCACGTGTGAATGGAAAATCCCCAGGCTTCCGGTCCGGCGCTGACCAGGTATATAAGAGAAGAAGAGAGAAGTTTAAAGGGGGATAAGTTGAGCTTGTGGAAGTCTAGCGACCAGTCGTGGACGAAGGTGGTCAGTTTTCGAGAGAAGGAGGCTGGCGTGTGTATTTTAGTTGTGCGCTTTGTAAGCAGTATTGAACTCATATTATTCAAGGAAATTTTATTTGTTTATGATTTTTTTTAGTAATGCCTGTTAGAAATATATGGACATCATGTGCATAGGATTTGTTGATTTGTGTTGCCTTATGGATCAGAGTTTTTTGTAAATACAAGGATCGTGATTTTATAAAAAGGATTGTTGTTTCGTGTTCCTGTTATTTTATATGTAAGGTGTGAACGTTGGTGTAGTCACTCTTCCACCACTCAGTACGACGGCGGCCAGACAAAATAAAAGAATGAATAATAATTCACATCAATCTAGAAACAAATATTAATTACTACAATACTCTTCCCATCTCTAACTCATACTCTGCCCCGTTCTAACTCATACTCTTCCCATCTCTAACTCATACTCTGCCCCGTTCTAACTCATACTCTGCCCCGTTCTAACTCATACTCTGCCCCGTTCTAACTCATACTCTGCCCCGTTCTAACTCATACTCTGCCCCGTTCTAACTCATACTCTTCCCATCTCTAACTCATACTCTGCCCCGTTCTAACTCATACTCTGCCCCGTTCTAACTCATACTCTGCCCCGTTCTAACTCATACTCTGCCCCGTTCTAACTCATACTCTGCCCCGTTCTAACTCATACTCTTCCCATCTCTAACTCATACTCTGCCCCGTTCTAACTCATACTCTGCCCCGTTCTAACTCATACTCTCAAATATCAGTTTTATAACTATCCCGTGATTCTCTCTTTCTTCCAGGCTATAAATAATCGCATGAATCCAACCACTAATTTTAACCTTGCTCTATTTTCAGTACAGAATCTCGTTTAACACTAAATTTCTCTAGTAAACTAAGTTACTGAAAACTTCTAAATTATTTATCACGAGATTTTTGTTCTAAATTTATGTAAGCTGTAAACAGACACTCAGGGGGGAAGTACTGCAGGTATTGGCACTTTACTTGGTTATGCCCCTTCACTGATGGCTATTCTGCCATAACTCCTTGTACTAGGTTAGAAAGAAAATGTCAACATTTTATTATCATATAGTCAACCATTTGATATTCTTCTAGTAAGGAAATACATTCTACCTCGAATCAAGCATACACTGCATCTTGATTTCTTGGTTATTTCACACATGGCTGGACCTTGCTTTAGTTCTAAGCTTCAATTTATATAAAGTTGGCATAAAATAGAATCCAGTGTTATATCAGGTTTTCAGCACAACAAAGACGTGTTCCCATATAATGTAGCACAACAAAGGCATGTTCCCAGATAATGTAGCACAACAAAGGCATGTTCCCAGATAATGTAGCACAACAAAGACATGTTCCCAGATAATGTAGCACAACAAAGATATGTTCCTATATAATGTAACACAACAAAGGCATGTTCCCAGATAATGGAACACGACATCACGTGGCTGGCTAGACTTACAAGGAATACGCCCAACAGACGCTTACGACCAGCCAGGAAATCAGTACACCATGACATAATAATTCGTATTAAAATGCTAGTCACTGGAGGACATAATGACCTGAATCTGCTTCATTGAAAATTCACGTAATTTCAAGTACAATAAAGGTTGCACGTCATCAAGTAGAAATATACAAATTGTCACACAAGGTATAATTTTGCCATAGTCCAAGTGAGACAAGAAACACTATTACATATAGAGAAAACATAACCCATTAGGTAATTATTTATACATAAAATAACATCATCATTTTGATGTGGTACGTCTTCATGACAGATCACATGGACATTAATACACAAACCAAGAAAATCATCCCAACAGCTCTATCTCGCTCCACTAGCTAAGTTCACTTTTACATGCCACAGAATAGCAAATACATTATGCTAGAAAAACATTCCTTCTTGTCCTTCCAACGTCTTTATTGCTGCCAGAGGAAGAACGTCATTTGAACTCAGCTCGTGCAATGCCATCTTTACAGCTCTACCAGCAGCAGCAAATAACAGCAGGACCAGTATCAACAGCGGGGTTCGTCTGTCTACTGAAGTTATAACTGCTGCAGTCTTTTTTTTAACAATGTCCTCTTTAGAGTTTCACATAGTCTGCCTCTTTTTCTTTGGCCTGTTGTGTTCCACTTGTTAGCTTGCTTTGGGATTCTCTGATCATTTCTTCTCATCAAGTGACAAACATATGTCCATCTCCTTTCCCTGATCATCCATGAGACTGGTTGTTGTTCAGTCATCTGTCTTATCTCTGCATTGTTCTTGAATTCGTTCCACTTGATGCCGAGTATTTTCCTTAAGCATTTGTTTTCAAAAGAGTCTAATTTCTTGTCTTTTTCTTTAGTTGTTTTCCAGCTTTCGCATGCATAAATGAGGGTAGATATTACATTTGAATTGAATAGTCTTAACTTGGTTTTTTTTGCTTATAACTTTTGAATTCCATATGTTCTCAAACGTCTTGAATTTTATGTTGCATTTCTAATTCTAACTTCATTCCCGGTGTCTCCATCTTGGTCTATGTAGCTGCCAAGGTGTGCAAATTGATTGATTTCTTCAATATCTGTCCCTTCTATGTGTATTTTTCGATTTAGATTCATGGAAAGTTCCATTATTTTTCTTTTGTACTTGTTTATTTGAACTTTTTAGTTGAAAAGCTCGCCGAAAACATGAAAAATTAGCGAACTACCTTGCCAGCCCCAAGTGAAGTTTAACTGCACGAGAAATATATAAGATATGGTGAAAGGGATATAACTTAAGTAAAACTTCGAGAGAACTGAAGTTTGATTTTAGTCCCTTGATTATAAGTACTTCTCAGGAATAGTCTAAAATTGTTTTCAGTGAAATTTCTGTTTAATTTGAGAACTGATGTGATGAAAGAACGTGTTAGAGATGTGGTTGTAGGATTCTTCTATCGTTAATTGTTGTTGCTGTATGATGGCTTATGACGAGTTTTGTGCTAGTGAAGCCTGTTATTATTCAACACCTGTGGCGGTGTAAGTACTTGTAGTTTCTAAGGCGTCTGGATTTATGTCCTTCTCGTTGTTACCTATAGTTTGAGATTCCATACCACAGATTTCATCTTCGTTCTTATTTGGAATGCATTATCATCAGAACCACATCATCAAACATTGTTTGCTCGAGATAGGACTCGCTTGCTAAAAGAATCAGATTTCGTGGATTATCAAATTCCTGGGTGTAACTATTCTGTAATATCTTGTTATATGGAAGTGAATCATGGACAATAGGCAAGTCTGCACAAAAATCATTGGAAGCAGCAGAAATGTGGTTTATTAGAAGAATGTTGCGAATCCCCTGGACAGCAAAAATAACTAATGAAGAATGTATGAGAAGAGCTGGAGAGACAAAAAACCTTGTCAAAAAGATAAGAGAGAGACAATGTACTTTCATAGGACATGCAATGAGAAGAGGGGGCATTGAAAATATTATAACAACAGGAAAAATAGAAGGAAGAAGATCAAGAGGAAGACCAAGAGAAATGATACTGGACAGTCTGACGGGATGGTGTGAGAGGAGATCACCAACTGAGTTGATGGCCTGCATGAAGGATCGTGTACTCTGGAGAAGCATAATAGCCAACGCCAGTCGGCACGGCACATGATGATGATGATGAACTATTCTGTAACTAGAGCTACTTCATAGGATCTTCTTCTACACATCTATGAAATAGACACTATCTTCTAAAGAGCTATATCATAGGCACTTCTTCTATAGAGCTACATCATAGACACTATCTTCTAAAGAACTATATCATGGGCACTCTCTTCTACAGAGCTTTATCATAGGTATTAACTTATACATAGCTACATCATAGGCACTATCTTCCAGAAAGCTATATCATAGGCACTATCTTCTACAGAGCTACATCATAGTCACTATATTCTACAGAGATACATAACATGCACTATATCCCATAGATCTACATCGTAAGCACTATATTCAACAGGTCTACATCAAAGGCACTATCTTCTACAGAGCTATATCATATGCGCTTCTTATACAGAGTTACAATGTAGACACTTTTACATAGCTACATCAGAGACACTATCTTTGGCAGAGCTACATCATGCACACATTCTACAGAGCCAAATCATAAGCACTATCTTCTACAGAGTTACACCATAGGCAATATCTTCTACAGAGCTATATAATAAACATTATCGTCTGCAGATCTATTTGCAACTTCTAAACCGTCTGGATTTATGTTCTTCTCGTTGTTATCTATAGTTTGAGATACCACACCACAAATGTCATTTTCATACTTATTTGGAATTTATCATCATCAATAGAACATCATCAAGCATTGTTTGCTCGAGATAGACTCACTTGGTGAATGAATCATCTTTAATGGGTCGTCAAATATCTGGGTGTAACTATTCTATAACTAGAGCTACATCATAGGTGCTATCTTCTTCAAAGCTACATCATAGACAATATCTTCAACAGAGCTATATCTTAGGCACTATCTTCTATAGAGGTACATCATACACACTATCTTCTACAGAACTGTATCATAGCCATTATCGTCTACAGAGCTATACCATAGACACTATCTATTACAAAACTACACCATCTTATACAGAACTACGTCACAGACATTATCTTATACAGAGTTATATTATAGACAGAAATGTATCCAGAACTATATCATAGACACTATCTTCTACAGAGCTAAAAATAGAACTTATCTTCTACATGGATACATCATACACATTATCTTCTACAGAACTACACCATAGACACTATCTTCTGCAGAGCTATATCATAGATACTATTTTCTACAGATCTAATTCATAGGCATATCTTGTACAGAGCTACATCATAAGCATTTTCTTCTACAGAGCAATATCATAGGTACTCTTATACAGAGCTACGTTATAAGCGCTTGTTCTACAGAGCTATATCTTAGCCATTATCTTCCACAGAACTATATCTTTGACGTTATCCTCTACAGATCTATATCATAGGCACAATTTTCTACAGAGCTATATCACAGGCACTATCTTCTACAAAACTAAACTATACGCATTATCTTCTACAGATCTGTATCATAGTCACTATCTTGTAGCGCCGGTGTTGACAGTACTATTACGCCTGCTTCCGTAACTGGCGGTCTGATTGGGTTACCAATCTGTTACATGGCGCTTGTCACTGAAATAACTCCGATTTGGATTATTTTATTGCAGGAAATACGGTAATTCTGAATCTTAAAGCAGGCGACACCGTGGAGATTCAAATGCGCAGATCGTCAGATCTGTACTGAACAACAAGGGATTTCTATGCTACTTTTTCAGGACAACTAACCACCACACTACATCCTCTTGGTATAACGAGTAGAATACGTTAATGAAAGTGTATGTTTTACCCTCATTTTACTCACAAACGCTTTGTTAATTGAAAATCCAATTTAAAATAAAAAAAATTAACGCTTGCGTTCTTTCAGTTGCTTCCTCCAAGTTTTAAGATTTCTTTCTGTCTTCAGTTTATCGTCCATTTGGGTATTCTCACAATCTGCAAAGTCTTAGACACCTGATAGACCTTAGACATGAAGTGTTTACTACAGTATTTTAGCTTCATTAAGTTACGGTATATTTTGGGTTTCTTGACTTACTGGAGATACGTTAAACAACCATATCTAAGAATATTAATCAACAAAAGCTTTCATATAATCAGTGCCACTAGGGAAAACTTAACCCATTAAGTAATTTTTTATACATAAAAAAATAACATCATCATTTTGATGTGGTACGTCTTCACGACAGATTGCATGGACACACAACCCAAGAAAATAATCCCAACAGCTCTATCTCTCTCTACTAGCAAAGTTCACTTTTACATGCCACAGAGCTACAAATACATTATGCTAGAAAAACATTCCTTTTCCTCCGTCCAACGTCTTTCGTGCTGCCAGAGGAAGAACTTCATTTGAACTCTACTCATCTCGTGCTATGCCATCTTTATAGCTCTACCAGCAGCAGCAAATTAACAGCAGTGCCAGTTTCAGCAGCAGGTCCGTCTGTCTTCTGAAGTTATAACTGCAGCAGTTTTTTGTTTTTTTTTTTTTGGTCCAAGGGAGATAACACAAGTAAATCTTCTATGAAATGAACATTTATTTAAGTCCCCTGATACAAACTTTTTCTGGAATAGTCTAAAATTGTTTTTCAATAAAATTTCTGTTTAGTTTGAAAATTTCTGGGAAGTTCTAATTCGTGCGACTGTTGGCTTACATTGGATAGATGTGATCAAATTTAGTCGTAGTCTGTCGTGGTGAAAGGACCTGTTAGAGATGTGGTTGTAGAATTCTTCTATCGTTAATTGTTGTTGCTGTATGATGGCTTAGTGCGAGTTTTGTGCTAGTGAAGCCTGTTATTATTCAACACCTGTGGCGGCGTAAGTACTTGTAGTTTCTAAGCCGTCTGGATTTATTTTCTTCTCGTTGTTATCTATAGAATGAGATACCACACCACAAATTTCGTCTTCACATTAGTTGGAATCTGCCATCATCAGGAGCATATTATTTGCTAGAGATGAGATATGACTCCCTTGCTAAAGAATCAGCTTTCGTGGATAATCAAATTCCTAGGTGTAACTTTTCTGTAACTATAGCTACTTCATAAGCGATTCTTGTACAGAGCTATGTCATAGACACTATCTTCTACAGAGCTGCATCGTACCCACTATCTTCTACAGAGGTAAATCATAGGCACTATCTTCTACAGAGTTACATCATAGACACTATCTTCTACAGAGCTATATCATAGGAACTATCTTCTACAAAGCTAAATCATACTCACTATCTTCCACTGAGCTAAATCGTACGCACTATCTGCCACAGAGCTAAATCATGCACACTATCTTCCACAGAGCTAAACTGTACGCACTAACTTCCACATAGCTACATCACAGACACTATCTTCCACAGAGCTATATCATAGACACTATCCTCCACAGAGCTACATCATGGACACTATCTTCTACAGAGCTACAACATAGGCACTATCTTCTACAGAGCTACAACATAGGCACTATCTTCCACAGAACTACATCTTAGAAACTATCTTCTACAGAGCTACAACATATACACTATCTTCTACAGAGAACATCATAGACACTACCTTCTACAGAGCTACAACATAGGCATTATCTTCTACAGAGCTACATCATAGACACTATCTTCCACAGAGCTATATCATAGACACTATCCTCCACAGAGCTACATCACAGACACTATCTTCTACAGAGCTACAACATAGGCACTATCTTCTACAGAGCTACATCATAAATACTGTCTTGTAAATTTAACCCGCCCCGTATGACAGTACTGTTACATCTGGTTCCACAACTAGCGCTCTGATTGATATCGAAGAGTTACCAATTTGTTCCATGGCGCTTGTCAATAAAATGACTCTAGTTCATAATATTTTATTGCAGGAAATACGGTAATTCTGAATCTTAAAGCAGGCGACACCGTGGAGATTCAAATGCTCAGAACGTCAGATCTGTACTGAACAACAGGGGACTTCTATGCTACTTTTTCAGGACAACTAACCACCACACTTACATCCTCTTGGTATAAGAGTAGACTACGTCAGTGGAAGTGTATATTTTACCCTCATTTTACTCACAAACGCTTTGTTACTTAAAATCCAATAAAAAATTAATGCTTCCACTCTTTCAGTTGCTTCCTCCTTGTTTTTAGATTTCTTTCTGTCTCTCCTTCAGTTTATCCTCCATTTGGGTATTCTCACAATCTGCACAGTCTTAGATACCTGACACACCTTAGACATGAAGTGTCAACTACATTATTTTAGCTTCATTAAGTTCACGTATATGAGTGATTTCTTGACTTACTGGAGATACGTTAAACAACCAGATCTAAGACGATTGTCAACAAAAGCTTTCATATAATCAGTGCCACTAGCGAAAACATAACCCATTAAGTAATAAAAAAATAACATCATCATTTTGGTGCGGTATGTCTTCACGACAGATTGTATGGACACACAACCCAAGAAAATAATCCCAACAGCTCTATCTCTCTCCACTAGATAAGTTCACTTTTACATGCCACAGAACTACAAATACATTATGCTCGAAAAACATTCCTTTTCCTCCTTGCAATGTCTCTCGCACTGATAGGGGAAAAATTTCTTTTGGAATTTCTTCAGCTCGTGCTATGCCATCTTTACAGCTCTACCATTCATTCACTTGCATGTCCCTTGCGGAACTTTGCTTCCCAAACAGCACTCCTGTAGGCTTATTGGTTGTGAGCAAGATGGCCTGCTGCTGATGCATCCATTTGCAGATCCTCAACGATGTTTTGCAGCCATCTTCGCCTTGGTCTTCCTCTCTTTCTTTTTCCCATTTTGTACCCTTCCAAGACTCTTCTCTAGATTATCATGACGTTTAATGTGTCCAAAATATTTAAGTTTTTTCTCTTTAATCCTTTTTACTAGCCAGCTTTCTTCAATATTAAGTTCTTATAGTATGGATATATTTGTTCTTTTTTGCGTCCATGATATTTGAATAACTCTTCTGTAGCATTTACATTCAAAGGCATATATGTGTTTCTCAGCTATTTTGTAAATGTCCAGGTCTCACAGCCATATGTTGCAATGGGAAAGATGCATGTCCTTAAAATCTTATGTTTGTGGTTCTGTCTGCTTCTCTTCACAGATTTTTAGTTGTTTTACTTTCTGAAGAGCGATAGCTGTCCTCCTTTTAATTTCCCTCATTGTATCTCCATTATTGGTTAGTAGTGATCCAAAATATTTAAAACTCTCCACTACTTCCAGTTTTTCCTTATTGATACATATTTCAGCTGCCTTGTTTGTTTTGTCAGTTGTCATCAATTTAGTTTTCTTTGCATTAAGATAGAGATTTTGCTCTTCGCTGTTCTTATGGACTGATATAATTAGTTTTCCCATTCCTTTTTGTGTTGTGGACAGTAATACTGTGTCATTAACATATCTAATCTCTGGTATTTTATAACTTCCAATTGTTATGGCATCGTAATATTCTTTGTCTACATCTTCTCTAACATTCCTCATTATATTTTCAGTATACAAGTTAATAAGTAAGGTGACCATATGCACCACTGACGGACCCCTTGTTTTATGTCAAACCAAGTTGTTGTTTCACCATTTATTCTTACTGCTGCTTGTTGGTCTAAATACAGCAGTGATGTTAATTGTATCAAATGTGTTGGAAATACCATTTTTTGCCATTATTTCCCAAAGTTTCTGGTGTTGTACACAATCAAATGTCTTTGAGTAGTCTATAAAGGATAAATATAGATTCACATTAAACTCTCTGCATTTCTCTATTATTAATCTTATACTGAATATATGATCTCTTGATTCTCTTCCTTGCCTGAAACCAGCTTGGACCATATGGACTTCTTCTATTTTTTACGAAGTCAACCCATTATGATTTTTAACAGAATTTTACTGGCGTGACTAATCAGGGCAACAGCTCTGTAGTTTGTGCATAATTTCAAGTTACCTTTTTTTCTTGGCAGTGGTATAAATACAGTTCTTTTCCATTCTTTTGGTCAAATACCTGAATGCCATTTCTTTTTACAGAGAGCATGACAGATTGTTGCACATTCTTTTCCTTCTGCTTTAGTAAGTTCAACTGTTATCTCATCACATCCTGGTGATTTACCATTTTTCAGATTCCTTATTGCTCATAAAACTTCTTCTATTGTCTGTTCGGGTTCTTTCTCCTCCAATAATAATTCACACTGTTGATTTCTGCTTTCACAGTCAGTTGTTTCATACATTCCTCTGCAATATTCCTTCCATCTTTCTAGAATTTGATCTGTCTCTGTCAAGGTATTCCCCATCTCATCACAAATTACATTTAGCTTAGGTGTGACATTTCCCGTCAATGTCTTCATTTCTTTAAACATTTCACTATCTCATCCACACTTCTTATGTTCTTATATTCTTTCACAACAGCTCTACCAGCAGCAGCAAATTAACAGCAGTGCTAGTTTCAACAGCGGGTTTCGTCTGTCTTCTGAAGTTATAACTGCAGAATCGTTTGTTTTTTTTTTTTGTGCTCGTCCAAGGGATATAACATAAGTAAAACTTCTAGAGAAATGAATTTTTATTTAAGTCCCCTGAGATAAAGTATTTTTCTGGAATAGTCTAAAATTGTTTTTCAATAAAATTTCCGTTTAGTTTGAAAACTTCTGGGAAGTTCTAATTCGTGCGACTGTTGGCTTACAGTGGATGGTTGTGATCATATTTAGTCGTAGTCTGTCGTGGTGAAAGGACCTGTTAGAGATGTGGTTGTAGAATTCTTCTATCGTTAATTGTTGTTGTATGATGGCTTAGTGCGAGTTTTGTGCTAGTGAAGCGTGTTATTATTCAACACCTGTGGCGGCGTAAGTACTTGTAGTTTCTAAGCCGTCTGGATTTATGTTCTTCTCGTTGTTATCTAAAGTTTGAGATATTACACAGCAAATTTCGTCTTCATACTTATTTGTACTCCATCATCATCAGGAGCACATCACTAAGCATTATTTGCTCGAGATAGGACTCGCTTTGTTAAATGAATCAGCTTTAGTGGATCGTCAAATTTCTGGGTGTACCTATTCTGTAACTAGTGCTACATCATAGGTGCTATCTTCTACAAATTTACATCATATGTAATATCTTATAAAGAGCTATATCATAGTCATTATCTTCTACATAGTTATATCATAAGAACTATATTCTACAGAGCTATGTCATAGGCATAATCTTCTATAGAGCTATGTCAGAGACACTATCTTCTACAGAGATAAATCGTAGGCAATATCTTCTACATAGTTACATCATAGACACTGTCTTCTACAGAGATAAATCGTAGGCACTATCTTCTACATAGTTACATCATAGACACTATCTTCTACAGATCTAAATAATAGGCACTAACTTCTACAGAGCTACATCATAGACACCATCTTCTACAGACCTGTGTCATAGGGACTATCTTCTACAGAGCTAAATCATACCCACTATCTTCTACAGAGCTGTGTCATAGGCACTATCTTCTTCAAAGCTACATCACAGACCCTATCTTCTACAGAGCTACATCATAGGCACTATCTTCTACTGAGCTAAATTATACGCATTATCTTCTGTAGAGAGCTACACCATAGGCATTATCTTCTACACAGCTACATCATAAGTGCTATCTTCTATAGAGCTACATCATAGACACACTCATCTAAAGAGTTACATCATAGGCATTATTTTCCATAGAGCTATAACATAGACACTATCTTCTACAGAGCTACATCATAGGCACAATGTTTTACAGAGGTACATCATAGACACTACTTCTACGGATATGCATCATGGGCACTAGCATCTACAGAGCTACATCATAGGCACTCTCTTCTACAGAGCTACATCATAGGCACTATCGTCTACAGAGCTACACCATAGGCACTTTCTTCTACAGAGCTACTTCATTGGTACTTTCTTCTACAAAGATACAACATAGATACTATCTTCTACAGGGCTACATCATAGACACTATCTTCTACTGAGCTACTACATAGGCACTATCTTCTTCAGAGTTACATCGTAAGCACTATCTTCTACAGAACTACATCGTAGATACTATCTTGTAAATGTTATCGCCCTGTGTTTACACTACTGGTACATCTGGTTCCACAACTGTCGCTTTGACTGACATCAATGAGTTACAAATTTGTTTCATGGCGCATTTCACTGAAATGACTCCAGTTTTGAATATTTTATTGCAGGAAATACGGTAAAATTCAATCTGAAAGCAGGCGACACCGTGCAGATTCAAATACACAAAACAACGTTGTACGGAACAACAGAGAACGTCTATGCTACCTTTTCAGAACAACAAACCACCACGCTTATATTCTCCTGGTATCAGAGTAGAGTGTGTCAATGAAAGTGTATATTTTAACCTCATTTTACTCACAAACGATGTGTTAATTCAAATCGAATGTAAAAAAAAAAAAAAAAATTAACGCCTAGATTATTTCATTTGCTTCCTCCATGTTTCAAGATTTTTTTCTGTCTCTCCATGAGTTTATCGTAGCATTGAGTATTCTAACAATCTGCACAGTCTTAGATACCTGATACACCTTGGACGTGAAGTGTATACTACAGTATTTTAGCTTCATTAAGTTCAGGTATATTATGAGTTTCTTGACTTACTGGAGAGATAAACAAACAGATGTACGTGTCACTAGGACTGTAGAAATATATTATGTCGTCTTCTTCCTCTTTTCTTCAGTTTTCCTGGTTCGAGGACAGGCTCATCCAATAGGACAGGATTATCACTCAGGACAGGCTCATCTCACAGGACAGGATTATCACTCAGAATAGGCTTATCTCCCAGGACAGGATTATCATTTACGATAGACGTATCTCCTAGGACAGGATTATCACTCATGACAAGCTTATCCCCCAGGACAGTATTATCACATAGGACAGGCTTATCCCCCAGGACAGTATTATCACATAGGACAGACAGATCTCCCAGGACAGTATTATCACATAGGACAGACTTATCCCCCAGGACAGTATTATCACATAGGACAGACTTATCCCCCAGGACAGTATTATCACATAGGACAGACTTATCCCCCAGGACAGTATTATCACATAAGACAGACTTATCCCCTAGGACAGACTTATCTCCCAGGACAGAATTATCACATAGGACAGACTTATCCCCCAGGACAGTATTATCACATAGGACAGACTTATCCCCCAGGACAGTATTATCACATAGGACAGACAGATCTCCCAGGACAGAATTATCACATAGGACAGACTTATCTACCAGGACAGGATTATCACTCATGACAGTCTTATCT
This sequence comes from Achatina immaculata, assembly GCA_009760885.1. Taxonomy (NCBI): domain Eukaryota; kingdom Metazoa; phylum Mollusca; class Gastropoda; order Stylommatophora; family Achatinidae; genus Lissachatina; species Lissachatina immaculata. Next base: position 42,233,885 of record CM019695.1, read on the forward strand.
CACAGGACAGTATTATCACTCATGACAGGCTTATCTCTCAGGACAGGATTATCATTCAGGACAGGTTTATCTCCCAGGACAGGATTATCACTCGGGACAGGCTTATCTCCCAAGGACAGGATTTTCACATAACAGGATTATCACTGAGGACAGGCTTATCTCCCAGGACAGGATTATCGCTTAGGACAGGATTATTTCACAGGACAGGATTATCACTCAGGACGGACTTATCTCCCAAGACAGCCTCATCCCTCAGGACAGCATTATTAATCAGGACAGACTTATCCCCCAGAACAGGATTATCACTCTAGACAGGCTTATCCCCCAGAACAGGATTATCACTCTAGACAGGCTTATCCCCCAGGACAGGATTATCACTCTAGACAGGCTTATCCACCAGGACAGGATTATCACTCATGACAGGCTTATCCCCCAGGAAAGGATTATCACTCTGGACAGGCTTATCCCCCAGGAAAGGATTATCACTCTAGACAGGCTTATCCCCCAGGACAGGATTATCACTCAGGATAAGCTCAACCCCCACGACAGACTTATCTCCCACGACAGTATTATCACTCTAGACAGACTTATCTCCCACGACAGTATTATCACTCAGGATAGGTTTATCCCCCTAGGACAAGATTATCACTCTGGACAGGCTTATTCCCCAGGACAGGATAATCACTCAGGACAGGTTTATCCCCATGACAAGATTATCACTCAGGACAGGCTTATTCCCCCAGGACAGGATTATCACTCAGGTTAGGCTTATTCCCCCAGGTTCATCTTCTTCCCCAGGACAGTCTTATCCCCCAGTACAGGCTTCTCCCCTAAGACAGGTTTCTCCCCAAGACAGGCTTATCCCCTAAGACAGGCTTCTTAAATAAGACATGCGTCTCTCCCCTAAGACAGTCTACTCTCCAGTATAGGCTTCTCCCCTATGACAGGCTTCTCCCCTATGACAGGCTTCTCCCCTATGACAGGCTTCTCCCCAGTAACGACTTCTCCCCTAAGACATGCTTCTCCCCATTAGAGGCTTATCCCCTTATATAGGCTTTTCCCCCTAAGACAGTCTTATCCCCTAAGACAGGCTTCTCCCTTAAGACAGTCTTATCCCCTAAGACAGGCTTCTTCACTAAGACAGGCTTCTCCTCTAAGACAGGCTTCTCCCCTAAGACAGTCTTACCCCGTAAGACAGGCTTCTCCCCTAAGATAGGCTTCTCCCTAGTACAGGCTCATTCCCTAGGACAGGCTTCTCCCCCAAGAAAGGCTCATCCTCCAGTAAGGCTCATCCCCCAAGACAGACTCATCCCCCTGGACAGGCTTCTCGCCCATGACAGGCTCATCCCCCCGACAGACTCATCCCCTTGGACAGGCTCCTCCCCTAGGACAGGCTCCTCCCCCAGGACAGACTCCTCCCACGGGACAGACTCCTCCCCCAGTGCTGGACAACTGTCAGTGATAAATGTTCATGAATATTTCAGATTTTGGTAAACAGAAGATAGAGAGAGAGATAGAAACAGAGATATAAGCTCAGACAGACAAAAGGACGAACGGACGGGCGGACGGACATAGATAGATAGATAGATAGATAGATAGATAGATAGATAGATAGATAGATAGATAGATAGATAGATAGATAGATAGATAGATAGATAGATAGATTTGGCTTTTTCAGTGAGAGAATTCTATTTTTCCATATTTTGCTACAGGACATATTGGTAACTCTGAATCTTGCATGGCCAAACTTTGGATATTCCAACGCTCAGAAAATCGAATCTGTACGGAGCAACAGCTGAAGTCTGTACCACATTATCAGGACATTTGATCAGCACAGCTGTACCCTGGTGATATTAGCTTGTCAGGGAAAGTATACGTTTAACTTGAGCTTACTCACATACGTTTCACTAGTTAAAAAATCCGAAGAGAAAAGTAAAGCTTGAATGTTTTTTCACCTGTTTCCTCCATGTTTTAAGAATTTTTTTTTTCTGTCTGTCCTTCAGTTTATCATATCTTCCAGTGATCTCTCAGTCTTTTGATATATGAGCCACATTAAGCGTACATTGTCTACTAAAGTGTTTTTATTTCATGTAGTTTAGTTACATATTATATTATATTATATTATATTATATTATATTATATTATATTATAAAACAGGAACAACAGAAGGAAGAAGAGCCAGGGGAAGACTGAGAGAAATGATACTGGACAGTCTGACGAGATGATGTGAGGGGAGATCACCAACTGAACTAATAGCAGAAGCATAATAACCAACGCCAGTCGGCACGGCAAATGATGATGATGATGATGATGATGACATAATTAGTTTCCTGAGCCATTGCAGAACTAGATTTGACAGGATTTTAAAAAAAAAACACTCTTACATCCATTTTAGACTGCCTGCGACAATGGTTCTAACTTCTGGTCGGCAGACGTGTCACTTATCATATATGAACGTGACTACAAACATTTTATGCTGTTCCCAAACATTATATTATAAGGTCTCTACTGTTCACAGATATTATATTATAAGGTCTCTGTTGTTCCCAAAAGAACATATTATAACGTCTCTCCTGTTCACAACCATTATATTATAAGGTCTCTGTTGTTACAAAACATTACATTATAATGTCTCTGCTGTTCCCAAACATTATATTATAAGGTCTCTGCTGTTCCAAAACATTACATTATAAGGTCTCCACTGTTAACTAACATTAGATGAAAATAATGTTATTAAAACAATGCGATCGTTCGATAACATTACATATGCTCATCAAGTATTCAGTGAACTGTTAACTGTAGCAACATCTGTCACCACAGCGCCTGAGTCACTTACCCTCATGTTTGTGTTGTTCGCTGTTCCTAGTTACAGTAATCTCCATTAATTACGAAAGTTATAACTGGACGACGAAGGATATAACTAAATTTGACAATGACTGTGCATACTACAACAGACATTTATTATCATGTACTTTCAGTAAAAAAAAATTCACCAAACAAATCTGGACTGATCGTTAACATAATGTTTCTCGTTGCTGTGTATTCGTATGTTTAAATCGTTCTACAATGCCGAACTGTCTTCATTTGCTATTCTTCCTTTTGTTTTTACAAGCATCCTAATGTTTAACTCTTTCTTTGTTGTAGATTGTTCTTACTTGTTATTCTTGGTTTTATATTTAATTATTCGTGTCGGTAAATCTGTATGGTAAACAGAACTACCGGAAATTTCTTTCATTTCTAATTTTTTGGTTTTGTCTACGCTTATTTCTGGCGGCCTGGTTGGCTGAGTGGTTAGCTGAGTGGTTGGCGGAGTGGTTGGCGCTCGGTTTACTAATCCTGTACTGTCGTGTTCAAGTCACAGGAGAGATTTCCCCAGTACACACCAAAAAGGCCCGGGGGTCTACCCAGCTTCTAAAAATAGGTACCAGAGAAATCTGGGAAGATAAATGCGGTCAAGCAGAAAACTGACAGCACTACACTTTCACGTGTCAGATGATCTTGGAAATACGGGCCTGATGCTGTATCCCGTATATGGTTTAGGTGCAAGGAAACGAGGATTTTACCTTACCTGTATGCTTGCTTTGTGGTTTGTGGAGAACCCTTGCGGAAGCCCCATGTGCACTGTGCATTTAAAGTTCAGAGAGAGAGAAAGAGAGAGATGCTTGCTTTACAAACCTACAATCAGAACTATTTCGGGTAATTGTTGCTTGATTTTCTCGTTTTGTAAGTTTTAATAATTCGTCAAATTCTCTTCTTATCAAGAGGACTAACCACAAATAGTTAGTAGTCTTACATCTTACATCTTTCCCGTGCCGTTCAAAATTACATAGGGCTCCCATCATAGTTCGCCAAGTTTTTCTATTTTTGGCGAGTTTTTCAACATCATCAAGGGATTTTATGCCTAGTAATCTGGCCTCTCTTAACAATGTCCTCTTTAGAGTTTCACGTGGTCGACCTTTTTTTTCGGCCTGTTGTGTTCCACTTGTTCGTTTGTTGTTGGGATTCTCTGATTTCTTCTCATCACGTAACAGACATGTGTCCATTTGCATTTTTCTGATCACTCATGAGACATGTTTTTGTTCGCTCTTCTGTCTTATCTCTGCTTTGTTCTTGAATTCGTTCTACTGTATACCGAGTATTTTCCTTAGGTATTTGTTTTCAAGAGTCCAATTTCTTGTCTATTTCTTTAGTTGTTTTCCAGCTTTCACATGCATAAATGAGGGTGGATATTACATTTGAACTGAATAATCTTAACTTTATTTTTGTGCTTATAACTTTTGAGCGCCATATGTTCTCCAGATTCTTGAAGGTCAATGCTGCTTTTGCAATTCGAATTCTAACTTCCTTCCTGATGTCACTATCCTGGTCTATGTAGCTGTCGAGGTATGCAAATTGGTGTACTTCTTCAGCAGCAGTTCCCTCTAAGTATATTTTTCCTTCTTGATTAATGGGAAGTATCATTATTTGTGTTCTTTCCTTGTTCATTTCAAGCCCTATTTTACTAACCAGTGAAGACAGGACATCTATTTTTTTCTTGCATTGATTTCAGATTGTCACTGATAAGATCAAAGATCTTTCAGTTGGGTCCCATGTACCCAATCAATGCCAGTTTTACCTGCGCAACATTTTTGTTCATTATAAAGTCTATGGCATTTCCAAAAAGCAAATGAGATAATATACATCCTTGTTTCACACCTGTTTCAATTTGAAACAATTCACTCATTTCTTCTGTGTTGTCTGCACAAACATATCCGTTGTAAAGATCTCTACTGATTTTCACAATTTTAGATGGTATTCCATATATTCTTAAAATTCTCCACAATAAATCTCTGTGTATGCTATGAAATGCCTTTTTAAAGTCTATGAAGTTTAGGATTAACGGTTTGTATTATTTTCAGAGTGAAGATCTGGTCGAGACAGATGGTAGTTTTAATCGCTTTTAAAACTGAAATAATCAAACACTCCATAACTTACTATAACTGTTTGTAAATCTCTCTTAACACTGAACTACTCAACGATTCCATTGTTTATTGCATTTTGTGTAAACCGTTGTAAAAAGAAACACCAACAATAATTCCACTATTCTAAATACCTGTCATTCCTGAGTTTAAATAATTCTAAAAACTGTCAGGTTCCTGTCACTCATAATAATAATAACGACAATGAAGACGACCTATGACAATGATATTGGGGCTATTATGACTTTCTTTGTGTCCCATACACAAGGCCACGGGATTATGTCTTCCAAGACTGTTTCATTGCTTCACAATTCACTAATACAAGGATGATAACAGCAACGATCCCACTCTTTGGCCAGGCTGTTGTGCAACTGCCAAAGAGTACTGCTAAAGTGTGAGGTAGAAGACTACCTTATGGTTCATCAGAGTGGACAACTCAGATCCTCTTGTTTATCTGAAAATTGGCTTAAAATGACCCAAGACACAAACAACATTTATTCATGAGATAGGCGTAATCTATTTTATAAACACAAGACGTTTTTTTTTTAAAATTTAACCTAGTGCTTTTAAAATGGAATGAATTTTTTAAAAAATCAAATCTTGTGCATTTCACATTTGGGGTTCTTAAGAAAAATGGAAGGAACTTAGAGATGGGAAAGGATAAGAACTGTAGGCTGCAATGTATTGTTAGTTCATGATCCGACATTATTTTTCTTATTATTAATTTAAATTTGCATTGAAACACTCCAATAAAAATATTTATATTAGGAGTATGTGCATTTATCTATTTCTCTCCTGTCTCCAGATTTGAAAACCTTTGATGAGCAACTCTAAGCAAATATTTGATGCACTTCAAGGTTTTAAATCTTGAGTTAACTCTTGGGGGTTCCGCGACAACAGCAAAAACAAAAAAATATTTAAAAGCGGGTCCGTGGTAAAGATAAATTTTAAGAACCGCTGATCAAAAGCGACCATCATCCAGCTACTGGTGGCTAAAAAACAATCAGATTAGCACCTGGATGTTAGAACATTAGTGTAGCCAGGTAAACTATGAAGGTCAAAATGGAAATGAAACAAATGGAAATAAACAGTTTAGGAGTGAGTGATGTAAGTTATGCTGGAGCAATTATGATTGTGTCTGATAAATATAAAATAATATATTCAGGGGCAAGGTGACAAAACGTGGAGTGGGTGTTATTATTGATGAAGAATATAACAACGCATTACCGGGAGTTGGGAACGTGTCAGATAGAACATTGGTGGGAAAGCTGAAAGGAAAGCCCAGAGATATGAATATTATTCAAGTGTATGTTCCCTATGTGTCTCTAAGGCATGATAGGATTACCTTTACCGTTACCTTTTACCTTATATGTTCCAACAGCAAGCAGCTGAGATGAAGATGTTGAGAAATGTTTACAACTACATGCAGACAGCCAGGAAACAAACCAAATCACGTGATGTAACCGTCATCCTAGGAGATTTTAATGTAAAAGTAGGAAACTTAAGAGACAAAGATGCTATTTGGAAATTATTGATTAGGAGAAAGTAACTAAAGGGGTAATAAATTAGTAGAATGGGCAATCATGAATAATATGATAATCGGGAACACCTGGTTTAAACAACATCTAAGAAGAATGTGGACATGGTAGAGCCAAGACAATAACAAACGCAACAAATTGACAACATAATGAAAAACAAAAGGCCAAGTAACACAGTGCTATCAGTTGAGGCATTACCAGGAGCAGACCGTAATAGTGAAGGCATAACTCTGAGGGCAAAATAAAAGTCAAACTAAAAACAAACACGAAGAAGTGTCAAAAATATCGGGAACTCCTACAGTCAAATAAAGACCTACAGAACAAATATTTAGTTATTCAAAATAGGTTTACGCTGTTGCAAAGATTCAAAGTATTGAGAAGCAATGGAATATATCTAAGGACTCCGTCCAACAGACAGAAAAGACAATTATACCTAAGATAAAAGAAAGGAAGAAAAAAGAAGTAGATGACACCAGAGGCATTACAATTAATAAAAAAGTTTTTAAAAAAGCCAAGAAGAGAATAAGAAATGAGATATAACTGCAAGACAGCAAAAGAATTATGAACAATGTAGAATAATAGAGGAACATCAGAACAAGGATATAAAAGATATGGTTAGGCGTATAAATGAATTAATTGGTAGGAAAGTTCGACAAAATACAGGGGATCTAGCAGTAAAGAGGGTCATATTATATTGGAGAAACAAGCAGTAGTGAAAAGATGGACCACATACTTGTATATTTCTGCTCTTTATGGAGGAGGAAGAACTGAACTAGTTAGTAGTACGCATCTAGAAGCTCCACCAGTACTTGAAGAAGAGGTTGCGAAGACAATCAAGAGCATAAAGAGAAGTAGAGCGACTGATCCTGATAATATTAGAAATGAAGAAATAGAAGCTCTCGGTGACTTTGAAATAAAACAAAACTATCATCAAAATGTTAAATAATGCATGGTTATTCATAAGGTCGTGAAACATTTTTAATAATTCGCAGCAAATAAACTGTGTAACGGATCATGATAATTATTACGCTGAGAGGGAGAGAGAGAGAGAGAGAGAGAGAGGAGAGAGAGAGAGGAGAGAGAGAGAATGAGAGAGAGAAAATGAGAGAGAAAGAGAGAGAGAGAGAAAGAGAAACTCTTCAAGTTTTTTTTTTATAATAAAGCCCGCGTGCAGAGCTCCCGTGGTTTGCTGCTAGGAGGCAGCAGTAGCAAATATGGCGCTCAGTAAACATGAGCAGTCATTTTGTGTTTTGGAAAACGCAAGAACTTCTTCCATTGTGACTGTGCAGCGACGATTTCGAGCGGAATTCCAGAAGACAAAACCTGTTTTCAACAGTATCAAGATGTGGTTTACGAAATTCTGGAATGAAGATTGTCTGCGCACAGCTCCTCGGCAGGGACCAAGCGACGAAACTGTGAACCGTGTTAAGAGAAGCTTACCAGCGAAGCCCCTGCAAGTCCTCTACACGTATATGTTTACATCTAGGAGCCTCGCAATCAATAATATGGCGAATTCTCCTTAAGAGATTAAAGATCCAAGTAAATCATCCCAGTGATGGTGGGCTCTTCAAAGAAAAATGATTCATACATCTTCTCTTTCGAAATAGCAAAGAAGGCACTCACCTTAGGTTAGTCTAGCATATGTACTGTGACTACGCAAGGGTTTTCGGTCCCCCTCCCCCCCCCCCCCCCCAAATGCGTACATTGCGAATTCACCTTTCCAAACAGATGGAAAGTACCTTCGACGCTAAAGATGAGCACGTCCTCGAAGCCGTCAATTTCAAAACTCTCTTGCATTTCAGTGCAGAAATTCAGACGCACGTCTTTGTCACGCTCGCTGAGATACTGACGCAGCTGAAGCTAGCAAGTTTTACACTTTAATCTCTCTTTTTTTCTTAGCAACATTTTGGAAAATTTACTTGCAACAACATATGGTGTATGAACATAACTTATGTAAATGATGAATGAGTTTGCAACTATCAGTTCAGCTCTAAATGAACTCGATAAACATTTGTAACATATTCTGGAAATGCGGGCTGAGAAATATATCTAACACTTTGATTATTGTTCCTCTGAACTATTTCAAAGCAAGCTATGACATAAATAGGGGAACATTCAATTATGTTCGAAGCAACAATTAGACGGAAGTCCTGCGTCAACTTCAGTCTACGAAACCACTTTTTAGTAAGTTATATACGTAGCTGAACTGGTAAGTTAGTTATGTATTCAGTGTTGACAGGATTAGTTAGTTGTACTACAAGACTAAGTTTTAGTAATTTATATATGTACTGTGAACTGGTACGTTAGTTATGGACTCAGTGTTGACTTGATAAGTTAGTTGTATATACATAATTGGCTTCGTAAGTCAGTTAATACAATATTCACTTGGTTAAGTTAAGACTATTCAATTCAAATGTAATATCCACCCTCATTTATGCATGCGAAAGCTGGAAAACAACTAAAGAAAAAGACAAGAAATTAGACTCTTTTGAAAACAAATGCCTAAGGAAAATAATCGGCATCAAGTGGAACGAAATTAAAAACAATGCAGAGATAAGACAGATGACTGAACAACAACCAGTCTCATGGGTGATCAGGAAAAGGAGATGGACATATATTGGTCACTTGATGAGAAGAAATGATCAGAGAATCCCAAAACAAGCTATCAAGTGGAACACAACAGGCCAAAGAAAAAGAGGCAGACCGCGTGAAACTCTGAAGAGGACATTGTTAAGAGAGGCCAAATTAACAGGCATAACATCCCTTGATGAGATTGAAAGACTCGCCGAAGACAGGAAAAATTGGCGAACTACTTTGCGAGCCCTATGTGACGTTTAACGGCACGGGAAGGATATAAGATATAAGATAAGATAAAAGCTCCAACTGTGTGCTCGTTTATTAATTAAACTACTCCTACTTAAAAAAATAGTTTTAACATTTTTTTTTATCATAGTGTTACTGCAGTAGCCTCAAGTATATTGATTCATTTAGTTATGTATATACTTAAACCCAGACTATTCATACTGTCCAGTGCATCAGTAGTTCTGTGAATTATCTATGTAAGTAATTTCTTACTTTGTCCCCTGTGTTATTGTGGTAAAGTTCTAAAACGGTCCATTGTGCTATCAAACATTTTATACATTACTAAAACAGTTATTAATTGCTTGAGTATCTGTGATTAAATTATATTCAGATTCTCCCCCACTGTAGCAGAAATACTCCGCCATGAAGTCGATACTTGGAGTTGCTCTTCTGATGCTCGCCCTATCAGAGGCCGTAAAGAGTAAGTTACACTTGAAAGTAGAAGTTGTCGTTTTAAACTAAAGCTGAGTATCTGACAGTATTTTTTTTAACTTTCAGAAATGAAGGAAATTTAACTTTTAAATTTAATTTTCACTACCATTACCTTTCAAAACAGCTTTAAAAATAAATAAAAGAATCAACAAAACGTGAAACACTTCATCTACTATTCTTTGTTACTTGCTGTGCAGTTTAAAATTCTACTTAACCTAAATTTATGGTCATTTCCCTGATAAAATAATTGGTAAATGGAGGTTGGGGGTGGTGGGAGAGGGCGCTATATTAATTGTCCGTATGCATTTGCACTTTTACTATCAAAGTGAAAGAGTTAACTTAACCTTTCCCCCACTTCACATTCAGGCACAGTAGAAAAATGCTAGACTGTGTCACGGTGTGTCTTCCTAGCATTCTTTGTTCTCCAGACTTGCCTGTCTGGCGGCAAAAGAGAAATAAGAAATCTCATCTGGTGTTGCGTCAAATGTGATCTTGTTTTTATTAATATTTGTTTCTTTTATCTTGCAGCGAGGAAAGGAACTGGTCACCCTACCTCATACGCTGATGACCCAGCATAATGAGGTCTCTAACGCTTCACCCCCTACGGCATTTGCTATGGGACTATCTTTACTTTTTTTTTTCTTTTATCTTATTATGTTTTTTTTATAAACTCCCTGGTGTATATATACTCACGGAAAAAAGTAAGTGTGCAGTGGTGTCAAGCTTATCAATCACGTTGTCATGAGTGAAATGAAATCAGATTTGGCACGAAGTTTTGTCTGAGTGTTGTCCACTTCTCCGTGCTGCACGAAGTTGATGGCACTATTCATGGGGGGATAACCACAGCTCCAGTGAAATCACGTGCGTGATCCATGATTGGTTACTGACCACGGATAAAATGTTCTCAGAAATCTCTTCACGTAATCGTTGAAGAAAGAAGTAGTAGAATTCCAATATAAACATCTTTTTTCATCATGCCAAGATTGAATGAACATCAGCGAGAAATAGCTGTTGGGATGTTAATTGCTGGATCAACAGTAGCAGCAGTATCTCAATATTTTAATGTTCACAGAAACACAATATCACGCCTTCAAAGTCGTTTTAACCAAAATGTTTCCGTTGCTGACCGCCATAGAAGCGGCAGACCACGAGTTACCACCCTTGCACAAGACCGCTACATCCACCTCATGCACCTTCGTAACAGGTTTCTCCAGGCAACATGGACTGCCTGCAACATTCCAGGTGTAAGACGTGTGTCGGGCAGGACAGTGAGGAACAGACTCAGAGAGGTACATCTCTTACCTCATAGGCCTGCAGTTAGACCAGTACTGACAGTTCGCCACAGACAAACCCGTTTGAACTGGGCCAGGCACCATGTGGCATGGCCTTATCATCAATGGAGACGGATCCTATTCACTTATGAGTCCAGATTCTGTCTGCAAGGCCATGATGGGCGTGCTTTAGTGTACAGGCGAAGAGGAGAACGCTTTGCGAATAACTGTGTGTTAGAGGTGGATAGGAAAAGAGGAGGCAGTGTAATGGTTTGGGGAGGAATTTCCTATGCTGGCCGAACAAACCTAGTCTTCCTCAATGGCAACCTTACAGGTTTACGATATAGGGACGAAATCATTACACGCCACGTAATGCCTTTTCTGGATGCTAATGGACAAGGCGTGATACTACAGCAGGATAACGCTCGTCCACATGTCGCACGTGTGGTCAGGGACCACTTTCAACAGCATCAGATTACTGTCTTGCCATGGTCAGCAGTTTCACCGGACCTGTCACATATCGAGCACATTTGGGATGAACTGGACCGCAGCTTGCAAAGACGACACAATCGTCCTGGAAACCGCCAAGAATTAGCCCAAGCGTTGCAAGAAGAATGGAATAACATGTCTCAACAACTGATACAACTTGTCATTGGCTCGATGAGAAGGCAGTGTCAAGCAGTGATAACTGCCCTAGGAGGACACACGATATTGAAACCTTGATTTTCTATTCTTGGGGTGGTGAGCCACATTAGGTGAGCTTTTTTTTAACTTTTTTGTGACATGTGACTGGCCTGAAAGTTATCATTTTATCTCTTATTGGATAATCAAACATAATGTGTGCCAAGTTTTATTTCAGTCATCACCTGAGCACGTTCATGGTGCTTTTTAAAGCATTGCACACTTAATTTTTTCCGTGAGTATATACACTCTCCCTGGAACTGAGAGCTGGTATTCTTTGTAGCTGATGTTCTGAAGACGTTGAGGTGCATCATCATGTTGGCCTGGCTGCAGGTTAAGTCGATTTTTTTTTCAGACTTTGAATGCAGCTAAGAAGCAGAGGATGTACAATGCTTCTTTAACGGATTCTACTAAGTCGATTCCTTCCCCTCAGACAAGCTGCGCCTTTTACTGAGTTCTGAGGCTACCAAAAGAGATCTGGAACAGGGTCTTGCTCAGTCGTGGTTCGCTAAGCTGAATCTGTCTGTCTGTCAATCTGCCTGTCTGTTTGTCTGTCTGTCAATCTGCCTGTCTGTTTGTCTGTCTGTCTGTCAATATGTCTGTCTGTCTAAATAAGAACGAGATTAAAGAAGTTATATCATGTAGGTAACAGCACAGACGTGTTTGCTGGCAAGGAACAAGTTAGAATTACGACAAGGATAAATCTAAAACTGAGAAATGGAAGACAAAGCTAGGAGATGGTAACATGAAGAAATAAGTAGCTGCAGCATCTAGACCTCGGCCATGTTCACATTTGACCATTCTTAAATTTTAAATCTCCAGTTAACGACGTGGCCTTCTCCGCTGTGCTGACCTCGCACAAGACTTACAACGCCGGGCAAACAGTTGTTTACGACACGGTTTACGTCAACGACGGTAATGGTTATAATCCTCTGACTGGAGTTTTCACCGCCCCCAAGGTAAATATTCGTTATTCAGTACAGATGGAGGTTACTAATTTCTGTTTGATCATCATATCTTAGTTTTTATGTTAAATATGTTCCACTTACTTCGTCACGGAACATTTTATAGTTGACCATTACTAATCCGGCAATCAGTTATCTGGCACTAATTTCCACGAGAGACACTGCAAGTTCCCCGGAGTCGCCGCGCTGACCTGGGACGCTTATGTGGTTTATACAGCCTTGGCTCGTCTACAGTTTATGACATGCAGAAACAGACAGAAAAAACTACATGTGCTTGTAAATTTTACAGTGCTTTACCTGCGGTTCAGTAAAAATCATTTGATTTCCATTAATTTGTTTTCTTTTTCCTTTATTGATCTACATTTGCTGACTTACAGAGTCTTTTAAAGGTAGCATGAAGTGGTTAGCTGTTGGGGTAAGTGTATTCTAACAAAACCGTCAATAATCCGCCAAAATCACTTATCCGGCATCCAGCAGGTCCAGATATTGCGGGTTAGTAATGGCCAACTGTACAGTCGTATGTATTCCAACATAGGAAAATGCTGCATTTAGCAAACAAACCTGTTAGTGTCAGTACAAAGTAGCACATAAACATATTGCAGTTTATAAAACTAACTTATCTTGTCTTTTCTTGCCTCTACCTTTCACTGTTGAGGGGATAAACAGACGTCTATATAGGGCTCAGCGATTTGATTCATATAATTAGAGGTAGAAGGTTTCTGTAATCTCCTCTATCCATGTGGTCGACCCCCCCTTCTCTCTCTCTCTCTCCTCTCTCTCTCTCTCTCTCTCCTTCTCCTAAAATTCTGGGCCATGAATGTTTTCTTTAGAATACCCTTTGGTGACAAACGTGAACATTTCAAAACCGATATATATATATAGTGCAGTACTGGTGTTATTCCAAACCTTATCCTGATGATGTAATTTTTTTATTTGGTCTGTTTTTGTTATATTTAGTATTCTCCTCAAACATCTCATTTTTGTCGTGATAATTTTCCTTGTACTTTTAGCTGTTGGTGTCCAGGTCTGGTATTGATAGCACAGAGTTGGAAGGAAGACTGTGTCGTATAGTGTGCTTTTCGTTTTTAAATGCGATGAATTTGTACTTCATTAAAGGTGTCATTTGTCTATTAACATTATGTGCCTTGTTGTATCTGTTCTTGTAATAGAATAAGGGTAGTGTTTGTCTTTTTACTGCAAGGCCATTTGTCGCCCTTGTGATTTTTTTCTTTTGGACTTCCAGGGTAGGGACAGTTTTGAGATTTTTGTAGATGGTCACGTGATGAAAGAGTCCCGTGACAGGTGAATTGTGGTAAAGACTGTTGAGTGGCAGTCAGTCTACATCTGGATGTGAAGCTGTGTGGATAGATTAGTGTTACTGTCGAGAACATTTGATATCCAGTCTTGAAGTTGTTGGTATGTTCGGAACGCGTGAATGGACTTACCATATGGCAGGGCATCCTGCCGGCAGTCAACATTTTAATCACCTTCTAATAAATATCATGTTAACTTGTCACACTGGACTGGCTTGGTCTTTGTATCCGTCTGTGCTAACACAAGAGTTATTTAAGGATCTGGGAGTGAATCTGAAGACAGTGTGTAACTAATTTAGGATAACTCAGTAATCGGAACAATTCTGTATCATTCTTAGCTAGTATTAATTTTTCCAGAAGATGATATTGGACACCCTGGACATCTCAAATGTTTTGCTTATTTCAGTGGCTGATTGTCCAGACAGATCTTCCTTGGGGTTTCTTCTCTGGCAATGGTTTTTTTTTCCAGCACGGATTTCCATGTTGTGGTTTTTTATGTGCCTTTACTAAATTATAAATGTTCTTCTGTTGGTCTTTCTTTCATGTGGCTTATAAGTGCTTGATCGTCGAGAAACAAGAATTCATGTACGGTTCAGCTATTGGGTGTTTTTTGAAGGGTATTAAGAGTTTAGCGGCATTTTTTCTGAAGTTGGGCTATCCGTTGTGGGATCATACTATGCATTGTGGCTTCTTTGAGTATGTTGTTAGTGCATGTTATGAATAGAAGGGGAGACAGTGTATAGCCCTGCCTCGCTCCAGATTTTATGATGGAGGGGTCCTCAAGTTCTGCATTTGTTTTAACTTTTCATCGGCTGTTTTCATGTAGGTTTTTGCTCAGGCTGATCAGCTGCATAAACTAACAAATAAACGAATGTATGTCTACACTAGAGTACTGGAGGCCAAGACGTTATCCGGTTAGGCAATCACCGACCCATAGGGTAAGGGTTAGCGAACCATAGCTGACCAAGAACCTGTCCCACCTCTCCGTTGGTACCTCCAGTAACAGGCCTAACCTTGCTAATAGGACAGGGATCGCCATAGTCCCCATGGTAGTAGAGTCTGCTAAAGAAGCATTGCACACCCCCAGCTTGTTAGCTGCACTCCCAGACTTAAAAAATAGTTACCATAGTATTTAGTACAGAGTGCCTCGACACCTTCATAGCATCGGCTGCAAAGAACACCAACTCACAGTTACAGCGTGATTGAAGAAGAAGAAGAGTGGAACATATAATCAAAATAAACTCTCTAATCGTGTACAGAGATACGCAGGCAGATCCGACAAGTAGAGTCTGGAACTAAACCAGAAGCAATGAGGGGCTAATCAAAGCCTAGACAACACTGAGAATATTAACCTGGCAAACAGGAATCATGACATAGCACAACCTAGAACTTCAGTGGTGAAGATTTAAGAACAGTACAGACTAGGAATGTATGGCCATGTTTTGTTAGGAACAGAATGTTATTGTACCTTATCTTTGTCGGAAGAGAAAATCTAAAATGCGTCCACTGATTTAAATTTTCTTTTTTCTTCTCGTGAACCATTCGCTACTTGGTTCTCACGTGTGACTTAGTTACGTCCCTTGTGTCTGAGTGTACCGCTGCCTGCACTGGACTGTGTCCAGATACCTCTCCGACCCATCCTCTGCCTATTTTGCGAGTTATAACCAGCATAATTTACTGTAAGCCTGCAACAATTTTATTAAAGAAATGTATTCTACACGCCTGCAATTATTGCCCGACAATGACAAATTAATTATGCGCTGTGTATTTTGTAGCATGACCTTGTAAGTAATGATTATAGTTGTTATTATTATTATTAATTAATATGTTTATGAATATGATTATTAATATTATATATATATATATATTAATATGATTATGAAAACAAAATAGATTATTGTAAACAACATAGTAACATCGAATAGCGACAGAGAACAGTAGGTAGGAAAAAAGGAAGAGAAAGGTATAGAACTTCCATGACACCAGAACAAGACGCGGACAAAAGTAAACAGTGGAAACGGTGAATAGAAAAACCTAGACTCAGTGACGCTGAGATTTAGGTAATACAAAGGAAGGACGCCAGAAAGAAGGATGGTCCAGTGATAACAAAACAGTGACACGTGTAGACAACAGAAAAGACGAATAGAAGAAACAGACACAATGAAAAAGCCATGACACAATAAAACCTCCGACATGAAAGAGCAAGATGACTTAGGTAAAACAGTTGTATAGACGAAACTGACACAGACTGACACGCGTTAGGACACTATTGCACACGGTTTTTAAATAAAGGAGTGACCAACTCGGCCAGCTGACCAATTAAATATTTAGAGGCGTAGCCTATTGGACAATTGACTTACGAGAGATAAGTCACGGGGCAGTTTGAATGACGGACAGTCAGAAGGCTCATGGGAACCAGTGGACATCTGAAGGTGGTGCCAAAATACGTATTGGTTAATCCATCAAGCTGATCTTGAAGATAAAAAGGCGAGCGGAGAGACATGGAAAAAACAAGAAGGAGAGACAGGAGAGGACGAAGAAGTACAGAAGTCCTGGAGAGAGGAAACAGAGGAGGGAGATCGTCAGAACACCGTCGGTCCGGCAAGTAGCGACTGACCAGAACTGCAAGAAGTATGGTCAGTGCACATGGACAGTCAAGAGTGAGGAAAGAAGGTCCGAACAGATCAGCCGAGAAGCCATCAGGTGAGAAATATGAACAGGAGTCCAGAGAAGAGGCAAGTAGACTTTGCTCGTTGGTAAACTGCGATTGTGAGACGGCCGAGGAAGACCGTTAGAAGAAATCAGAGAAGAACAAAGAAGGAGAACACACACCAGTGAAGAGGCAGGTAAGCTTTGTTCGTTAGTACGTTGCGATTGAGAGACGGCAGTGGAAGACCGTTAGAAGAAATCAGAAGACAGATAAGAGAAGAAAGAGGACGAGACGATATAAAATCAGAAGTAGTGTTAGACGGAAGATGGATTTCAAGTGATTCAAGTGATTAAGAAGAATTGACACTTTTGAAACTTTGAATACAGTGGGTTTAGACGAGAAACTAGTTGACCACGTGTTTCAGATGGAATATAGTATAGAGTTTAGAATTGTCCTCGTATCAAGTGTAGAATATTGTGAAGTTGAGGACATTGCCGAAAAGCTGCATGTAGAATATGATAGAATATGATAGAATTGGATATTGTGAACAAATGATTAAGTGATTCAATTTAAGTGATGTTATCAACTATACATCTTGAACTTATTTGTCAGAATTAAATAAATTCTGCAGAGAACATTTCATTGGACTTGATTTAGTGAATTGGCAATGTTTGTGAAACCTAATCTAAACAACAGAAATCTGGATGTATGTGAAGATAAAGTCGGTGTTAATCAAGAACATCTTCTTTATTCAGAAATATATAATTCACGTCCTCTACATTGTTGTATATTTTGCAACTGACAAACTGATTAATTACTGCATGTTCTGGGACTAAGAAAATAATTGATCACTTTTGTGACTTATAAAACAACTAACGGCTGTATTTTGTAAGACATAAGCGCTAAATCAGATTTAGTCTTTCTTACACCGTCATTTTGTATTGGTTGTTGCTCAGGCCGGGCGATACACATTCCACTTCAGCGCACTCAACCAGTCAGGGAAGGAGGTATGGCTGGAGCTCGTACACAACGGTAAACTGATCGTTTCAGCTTTCGCTAGAGATACACTTGGCTATTCTACTACCGGTAAGTGTTTTCAGTCTTATGAAAATGTCTTACTCAGATTCTTGAGGGGACCCAGTAGTCTTGGCGCCCCCCACCCCCTTTATTCTGATTAGAGACAAAATTATGCAGGAGTTAAGTCTCCATGTTTGGCTGGGGAACCCAGTAATAACTGGTCCTGGAGACTGACCTTCACTGCACAGCCGTGGCTGTCTGTTGAGGCAGGCTGTGTGGTCATGGACTGAATGAAGTTTGCATTGTGAGTCTGTGCAGTCAGAAACTGGTGTTCAACAAACTAAAGACAAAATGAACTCCAGTTTGGATGTGATACATGGATTATGTCCTTCCTATTCGGTGAGCACGAAACCAGGAGCTTGCTTTCTGCAGCAGATGCCGTGATTACGGACAAGCATAGCTACCGTATTTAATGCAAAAAAAAAAAAATAGGCACAGGTGCCATAGGAGGCACTGGGCTAGGTTAAAGATAATAATTTTCAACAAATTTCAGTAGTAAGATTTTCATGTCCACCTTCGTCTGTTTAACTTGGCTGAAAGTAATTAAGCCATCTATTACTTGGAACAAGGCTGTGATCACGGCTTTAACCAGGTCTGCATGGCTTGACCTAGTAATTGTGTATCATAGCCCAGCAAACAATCTTGGTTCGGCAGGAGCAAATAAGCAGAGAAAACAAAAATGTGGTCATTGAAGAAGTATTTTAACAGAGGATGATTTGGAGAAAGAAACAAAGTGTCTTGTGAAGAATCAATAGGAAGTATTGAAATATCTGTCAGGAATCTGTCAGGAAAGTATCAGCATTTCAAATAAAATTATCTGCATAATCTCATTTCTCTGAAAATATGAAAATAAAAGATAAACAAACGGCCTAGCATCCATGGAAAGAAATAAATAAAGGACGAAGACTTAGAGAAAGGCTACGAACCAGATGACCAAGAGGTATGAGTCAGATGACCAAGAAGTAAGAGTCAGATGACCAAGAGGTATGAGTCAGATGACCAAGAAGTAAGAGTCAGATGACCAAGAGGTATGAGTCAGATGACCAAGAAGTAAGAGTCAGATGACCAAGAGACATGAGTCAGATGACCAAGAGGTATGAGTCAGATGACCAAGAGACATGAGTCAGATGACCAAGAGACATGAGTCAGATGACCAAGAGGTATGAATCAGATAACCAAGAGGTATGAGTCAGATGACCAAGAGGTATGAGTCAGATGACCAAGAAGTAAGAGTCAGATGACCAAGAGACATGAGTCAGATGACCAAGAGGTATGAATCAGATGACCAAGAGGTATGAATCAGATGACCAAGAGGTATGAGTCAGATGACCAAGAGGTGTGAGTCAGATGACCAAGAGACATGAGTCAGATGACCAAGAGACATGAGTCAGATGACCAAGAGACATGAGTCAGATGACCAAGAGGTATGAGTCAGATGACCAAGAGGTATGAATCAGATGACCAAGAGGTATGAGTCAGATGACCTAGAGGTGTGAGTCAGATGACCAAGAAGTAAGAGTCAGATGACCAAGAGGTATGAGTCAGATGATCAAGAGACATGAGTCAGATGACCAAGAAGTAAGAGTCAGATGACCAAGAGGTATGAGTCAGATGATCAAGAGACATGAGTCAGATGATCAAGAAGTAAGAGTCAGATGACCAAGAGGCATGAGTCAGATGACCAAGAGGCATAAGTCAGATGACCAAGAGGTATGAGTCGGGTGATCATTTGGCATGAGTCAGATTACCAAGAGGTATGAGTCAGATGACCAAGAGGCATGAGATCTTAATAATTCAGAACTGATTTGCAATACAAAGGTTGATGA
This sequence comes from Achatina immaculata, assembly GCA_009760885.1. Lineage (NCBI taxonomy): Eukaryota > Metazoa > Mollusca > Gastropoda > Stylommatophora > Achatinidae > Lissachatina > Lissachatina immaculata. Next base: position 42,253,458 of record CM019695.1, read on the forward strand.
AGGTGGTAAACGACAAGTATTCACTTGATTTACTGAGCTGATGATCAAGTCAGAAACTTCCAGGGTGTTAAAATAATGATCAAGGAGGAAACATCCAGGGCGTTAAAATAATGACCAAGGAGGAAACATCTAGGGTGTTAAAATAATGATCAATGCAGAAAAATCCAGGGTTTTAAAATAATGATCAAGGCAGAAAAGTCCATGGTGTTAAAATAATGATCAAGGCGGAAACATCCAGGGTGTTAAAATAATGAGAAAATTAGAAACATCCAGCATGTTAAAATAATAAGAAAGGCAGAAACATTGAAAGTGTTAAAATAATAAGTAAGGCGGAAACATTCACGGTGTTAAAATAATGATCAACATGTAGAACTAAGTAAGTGAAAACATACACAGCGAACGAACGAACTTTAATTTAAAAGGATAAAGAAATGGGACCACAAGTTCGCTGACACTCTGCCTTCATCTTTCATTATTCACTTTTCCCATATCATTTCATCTAATTCCAATACACTAAGCACTAAGTACATAAGTAGCACAAATAAGGTGTAAACTAGGAAACTAAAATCCCCCATCCATACGTTTTTACAAATATAAAAGAACTAAATTCATTAATTTCGATTAATGCCATTTATCATTACTGAAATCGCCTTGTATTTTAAGACCTATGGATGGATGTATGGGTTGGTAGATGGATGAATGAATGGATGGATGGATGGATGGATGGACGGACGGACGGACGAATGGATGGGTGGATTGATGGATGGATGGATGGATGGATGGATGGATGTTTGTTCTGAAAACGAAGAAATGGGTAGGGCTGTTTAACATATTACCCTTCATTTCTCAAGGTTAACACAGTCTAAGACATCCACTAACTATACCTAGAAAGCTTACATGGCAGTTTAAATTTAAAAAACTCTTGCATGAATCTCTTTTTTCACATATTCATTAACTTGATTTTCCTGCTCAGTTCTTACCTACGTTTGCTCAGCGACATGACATGATCCTGTGCATGCAGCAACGTTCTCAAAGGCATGTTACAGCACTGCACTGCATTAGCAGCGTTACAGAGAAATTATATTAAACACTAGCTACTGGACACCTGTCTTAAGTCTACAACTATCAGGGAATTTTGTATTTTAGGAAAACATGTAATCGACATTAGATCTGAATTGATGAATTTTTAAAGCGTAGGATGGGATATCGGTTATGAACGTTAAAATGGAGGGTAGGGAATTCAACAGGTGTGCAGCAGAGTAAGCAAAGGTGTTCTTGTATAAGTAAAGTTTTGTTTACTAACAAATAAGAAAATGTACCTAAAATTTAGGAAATCAATATTACAGTTCTCTATAGAACCAATATTGCTATAAGGGTGTGAATCTTGGACAATTAATACAAATAAATTTGAAGCAACAGAGATGAGATTTTGGAGAAAGCTGTAATAATTACACTAGAGAGACAGAAAAACAAGTGAAAAAGTCCTCAGAGAAGTTTCAGAACAACGGACACAACAAGAGAAGATATAAGTTGGAGAACTCAGCAATGATTGGAAAATTCAATGGAAAAAAGAAATAGAAACAGCCAAGAGAAGAAAAAAAAATCTCAGTTCCCTGAACAGGTAGCTTGAAAAAAGAAAATCATCTCAACTAATCGGAAACACCCAGGATCGCACAAGATGGGGAGGCATGATCACCAACGTTGTCCGGCCCGGCACATGATAATAACAGAATAAATTCTTGTGGGACACCAGTATCAACAGTACATTAATTCGACACGCAGCTTTTAAAACATACAACCTGATGTCTGCCTGAGAATTACGATAAGATAAATTTTACTAAGTCAGGATGTAATCTATCAGTTTCTATTTTACAAGGATTTCATGGTTTATGAAAGGAAAAACTAATTATGTTAGTCCGTAAGAACAGCGAAGAGTAAAACTTCTATCTTAATGCGAAGAAAACTAAATTGATGACACATGACAAAACTAACAAGGCATATCATTGAGGAAAAACTGGAAGAAGTGGAGAGTTTTGAATATCTTGGATCACTACTAACTAATAATGGAGATACAATGACGGAAATTAAAAGGAGGACATCTATCGCTCTTCAGAAAGTAAAAGAACTAAGGAAGCTGTGGAGAGGAATAGACAGAACTACAAAAATAAGATTTTTAAGGGCATGCATCTTTCTCATCGCAACATATGTCTGTGAGACCTGGACACTTAACAAAACAGCTGAGAAACACATAAATGCCTTTGAATGTAAATACTACAGAAGATTTCTTCAAATATCATGGACACAAAAACGAACAAATATATCTATAGTACAAGAACTTAATATTGAATAAGGCTGGCTAGTAAAGATAATTAAACAGAGGAAACTTAAATATTATGGACACATTAAACGTCATGATGACCTAGAGAAGACTGTCTTGGATGATTACATAATGGGAAAAAGAGAGGAAGACCAAGGCGAAGATGGCTGCAAGACATCGTTGATGACCTGCAAATGGATGCATCAGCAGCAGGCCATCTTGCTCACAACCGAGAGGCCTACAGGAGAGCTGTTAGGGAGGCAAAGTTCCGTAAGGGACATGCAAATGGATGAATTCATGATGTATCATGTCAAATGCTGGCTTAATATCAACAACAAGAAAAAAAAACATAATTTATCCTCATTTCTGTTTCCGAACCAGTTTTCTGTAGCTTTAGTTGGATTTGTAATAGAAATGTTTGGAATGAGATTTTGAATGACTGTCAGTTGGTATAAGCTTATATATTATTTTATATCATACTTGTATATAGTCAAGTTATCTTCTATACGTATATTTCGCGAGTTTTTGGCAAAAAAAGATAGAATAAATATTGGCCTATTATTCTTTTATTGGACATATTCCAAGGTATGAGAGACATATTGCATACTGAGCGAGCGAGAGAGAGAGAGAGAGAGAGAGAGAGAGAGAGAGAGAGATTTTGGCGCGTTTCACCAAAACTTAAAAAAAAAAATTTTTATTGCAGGAAATACGGTAATTCTGATACTTGAAGTAGGCGACTCTGTCCAGATTAAATCGCACAGAACGTCATATCTGTTCGGAAATTCAGGGGAGTTATATGCTTCATTTTCAGGAGAATATACTACTAGAAATGTTTCTCTTTGATATCAGAGTACAGCTCGTCAATGAATGTATGCGCTTAACTTCAGTTTACTCACATACACTTCATTAATTAAAATCAGATAAAAAAAAATTAAAGCTTGGATTTTTGTTTTCAGTTATTCCTCCATGTTTTAAGATTTCTTTCTGTTTCTCCTTTAGTTTATCATCGCTTTCTGTAGTCTCACAATGTCCGTGGTCTTAGATACTTGATCCACTTTAGACGTAAAGTGTCTACTAAAGTGTTTTCCTTTCATGTGAGGTACATTATCGGTTCCTGGACTTACTGGAGAGATATTAAACAGCCAGATTTGAGAGGATTAAAAAAAGCATTCATGTATACAATGTTACTAGGACTGCAGCAGAAATACAAGAGGGTGTCGTCGTTTTTTTCTTTTCCTCCTCTTCTTTCTCCTCCTCCTCTTCCACTTCTTCTTCTTTTTTTTTTTTTTTTCATAAGCTGAATCTTTACACGAAACCAAGTCTATTTCATAAATCTATGAAAACTCTTTGCAGACTAATAGGTTACAAACATTTCTCTACATGGATGCCAGATAACGCTTTTTCGTTTCAAATAACAACTCTCTCGAAACGGTTAATAGCAACTCGCCTCACTGGAAACTCGCCTCAATGGAAACTCGCCTCACTGGAAACTCGCCTCAATGGAAACTCACCTCACTGGAAACTCGCCTCACTGGAAACTCGCCTCACTGGAAACTCGCCTCACTGGAAACTCGCCTCACTGGAAACTCGCTTCACTGGAAACTCGCCTCAATGGAAACTCGCCTCACTGGAAACTCGCTTCACTGGAAACTCGCCTCACTGGAAAACCGTTTGAAATAAAAACTCGTTAACCTGAAATCTCTGTACACAGAACAACCTGAAAAAAAATCCCATCTGACTGCAGAAATACTCGCTACAAAACTACCTTGCTGCAGTATTAATTATTAAAAACAATATTAACTTGCTGCAGTATCAATTATTAACAACAATAATAACTTCCTGCAGTATTAGTTCCTAACAGCGATAATAATTTGCTGCAGTATTAATTCCTAACAATGATAATAACTTGCTGCAGTATTAATTATTAAAAACAATACTAACTTGCTGCAGTATTAGTTCCTAACAACGATAATAACTTGCTGCAGTATTAATTATTAACAACAATAATAACTTCCTGCAGTATTATTTCCTAACAACGATAATACCTTGCTGCAGTATTAATTATTAAAAACAATATTACCTTGCTGCAGTATTAGTTCCTAACAACGATAATATCTTGCTGCAGTATTAATTATTAACAACAATAATAACTTGCTGCAGTATTACTTCCTAACAACGATAATACCTTGCTGCAGTATTAATTATTAAAAACAATATTAACTTGCTGCAGTATTAATTTCTAACAACGATAATAACTTCCTGCAGTATTGGTTCCTAACAATGATAATAACTTGCTGCAGTATTAATTCTTACAACGATAATAACTTACTGCATTAATAATTCCTAACAACGAAAATAATTTTCTGCAGTAATAATTCCTAACAACGAGTATATCTTGCTGCAGTATTTATTCCTAACAACGACAGTAACTTGCTGCTGTATTAATTCCTAACAACGAGTATATCTTGCTGCAGTATTTATTCCTAACAACAACAGTAACTTGCTACTGTATTAATTCCTAGCAATAATAATAACTTGCTGCAGTATTAATTCCTAACAACTGTAATAACTTGCTGCAGTATTAATTCCTAAAAACGATAATATCTTGCTGCAGTATTAATTCCTAACAACAATAATAACTTGCTACAGTATTAATTCCTAACAACGATAATGGTTTGGTGCAGTATTAATTCCTAACAACGATAAGACCTTACAACAGTAACAATTCAGATGTCAGAGAAGATGCTTTTATCTCCCACGTAAGTAAATAGAAAAGAACTGATCAAATTATTGTTAACTGTTCTTGTATTACATGATTATATATTATGGACACTTCTTTAAACATAGCACAGATAGATGGTTCTTCAATATGGCTTTTAATTTAGAAAATGTTTAAGCAAACTGTAACTGATATTGACAAAATAAAATCGAAGAAACTTCTCATCTTGCTTTGTAAAGCTGTGTTCTTATTTTTCGAATGGTTTTGTTTTATAGTTGTCTCGCCAGCAAGTGGTTAGAAGTTCAGTCTACTTACCTGTGCTACGAGGTTTGAGTCCCAACAGAGAGGTTTTGTTCTCCTACCACAAATCTCCAAGCCTTTAAAAATCTGGGAAAGTAAATGCGGCCTGGCGTGATACTGACCATATCACACTCTCATGTGCCGAAGGACGTAGAAATACGGGGATTTCATGACATGGAAACAGGGAATTTCTCGTTACATTTTACAGTTGTTTCGTCACCCACACATGCCTCACTTACTGCAGTATATTCTTCTTCTTTTTCTTCTTGCTCAGCTTTCTCCGCCACTTTCTACAAACAAAATTAATCTCAGTTACTGTCTATTCCTAATCTTCTCTCTTCGGCTGCTGACACCGACTTCTTGTACATTCTCTTCCGTGTTGTCTCTCTAGCTGCTGACACATATTTCTTGTATTTTCTCTTCTATGTTGTTTCTCTAGCTGCTGACATATATTTTTGGTATTTTCTCTTCTATATTGTTTCTCTAGCTGCTGACATATATTTTTGGTATTTTCTCTTCTATGTTGTCTCTCTAGCTGCTGACACATATTTCTTTTATTTTCATTTCTATGTTGTCTCTCTAGCTGCTGACACATATTTCTTGTATTTTCTCTTCTATGTTGTCTCTCTAGCTGCTGACACCGACTTCTTGTGCATTCTCCTCTATGTTGTCTCTCTAGCTGCTGACACATATTTCTTGTATTTTCTCTTCTATGTTGTCTCTCTAGCTGCTGACACCGACTTCTTGTGCATTCTCCTCTATGTTGTCTCTCCACACTTGGACTATCAACACATAATTATACCACGTGACTGCGCTACGAAACCTCTTGATCTTACAAGCTACATCAGACTATGTGAACCCTGGCATATTATACATATTATAGAAAATCTTGACACATAACATACACTTTTATACAAAACCATGATAGATAGCAGTTACTTTGTAGAAATAATGACAGATAACAGATCTTTTACAGAAAATCTTGACTATAGTTTTCGCGTGACTGAAATCTTAAAGAAAAAAGAGCAAGTATAATTAACTGATATTATACTAAAATAGACCAATTGTAGCAATCAGAGTTTTCCCGAATATTACCCTATAATTTGCAATCGATCGAATGGTAATTAAATTCGTTTATTCATTTTGGAAAACTATTCGGATTGTAAAATCTCAAATTCTTAAATATTTTTCCTGTTTTCTCGATATTGACACCAAAAGTAATGTAAATTTCAAAGAGATTATAAATAATAGGAAACTAAAATGTTGAGCTTATTAACTGTAGTAATCATCTTCCAGCTGTACAAACTTCTAAAATAATGGGGGTAAACATGTATGCCGGGAAAGTAATCTTAAATGTAATGCCATATTTCTTTTAAAAAATAATTACTCTATTATGTAGTTTGAATTTCATCACGCAGTCCTGTTTCCCGTCTTTTCATTATTTCTTCCTTGTCCGTAAAGATATTCCTTGTATTTTCTCTTCTATGTTGTTTCTCTAGCTGCTGACATATATTTTTGGTATTTTCTCTTCTATATTGTTTCTCTAGCTGCTGACATATATTTTTGGTATTTTCTCTTCTATGTTGTCTCTCTAGCTGCTGACACATATTTCTTTTATTTTCATTTCTATGTTGTCTCTCTAGCTGCTGACACATATTTCTTGTATTTTCTCTTCTATGTTGTCTCTCTAGCTGCTGACACCGACTTCTTGTGCATTCTCCTCTATGTTGTCTCTCTAGCTGCTGACACATATTTCTTGTATTTTCTCTTCTATGTTGTCTCTCTAGCTGCTGACACCGACTTCTTGTGCATTCTCCTCTATGTTGTCTCTCCACACTTGGACTATCAACACATAATTATACCACGTGACTGCGCTACGAAACCTCTTGATCTTACAAGCTACATCAGACTATGTGAACCCTGGCATATTATACATATTATAGAAAATCTTGACACATAACATACACTTTTATACAAAACCATGATAGATAGCAGTTACTTTGTAGAAATAATGACAGATAACAGATCTTTTACAGAAAATCTTGACTATAGTTTTCGCGTGACTGAAATCTTAAAGAAAAAAGAGCAAGTATAATTAACTGATATTATACTAAAATAGACCAATTGTAGCAATCAGAGTTTTCCCGAATATTACCCTATAATTTGCAATCGATCGAATGGTAATTAAATTCGTTTATTCATTTTGGAAAACTATTCGGATTGTAAAATCTCAAATTCTTAAATATTTTTCCTGTTTTCTCGATATTGACACCAAAAGTAATGTAAATTTCAAAGAGATTATAAATAATAGGAAACTAAAATGTTGAGCTTATTAACTGTAGTAATCATCTTCCAGCTGTACAAACTTCTAAAATAATGGGGGTAAACATGTATGCCGGGAAAGTAATCTTAAATGTAATGCCATATTTCTTTTAAAAAATAATTACTCTATTATGTAGTTTGAATTTCATCACGCAGTCCTGTTTCCCGTCTTTTCATTATTTCTTCCTTGTCCGTAAAGATATTCCTTTCTTTTGTTTTTAAGTAGCCTGTTCTGTGGCCTGTCTTGATGGTTGTGAGATTTTCTGTTTGTACATATTCACGTTGTTATCTCTAGGGAGTTTTTCCACTTCTTTGGATGGCCTATCAAACCATTCTTTTTTATCCCCGTAGTACTTATTCCTTGTTTCCTTGTTTATCTATTCAAAATTATATAATTTATATAAGGAATTTATATAATGAAAAGATGGGATGAATATATAAAAGATCTATTACTATAACGAAAGAGATGATATAGATTTAAGGAACAACATGAAAGGACCAAAAATAATAACAAAAGACGTGGAAGAAACTATTGAGAAGATGAAATACGGAAAAACCCCAAAGACTAGACGATGTGACAAAAGAAGAAATGAAAGAGGAGACCGTGGAGTGGAGATAATAACAAAAATAGTTAATGATATCTATAATGATGACCTGCTGAGACCCATGTTCATTGCTATACCAAAAAAAAACCAGAAACAGTAGACTGTGGAGAGACCAGAAACATTAGACTGTGGAGAGCACAGAACTACTAGTCTCAAGAGACAAGTCAATAAGATATTGCTGTGAATAATAATAATAATAATAATAACAAAAAGAATCGGAAACAAGATACCCACAGAAATATCAGAAGAACATTGCGGCTTTATAGCAGGAAAGTGCACACCAAAGAACACTGACAGAAAGGGCGATAGAAGGTGAAACAGACCCATAGTTATGCCTCATCGACTGCCGTAAGTCTTTTGATAAAGTGAAACACAATGAAATAGCTTAAAAAATGTTGTAGGACAAAAACATTGACGGCAAAAAAAACCTGAGGATCATCATGATAATGTGCTGGGAACTAAAGGTTAAAGCAGAGGGACACATAAGAGAATATCAGAAGTAAAGGCAAGCCGGAAGTAGCAGCAGGACGTATCAATGTTAAAAACTTGAGATACCCAGAGAGCACCGTGTTGACAGCCAAGACTGAAAGGGCGCTTCAATCGTTACTTAATACAGTCATCAAGGAAAGTGAGAAAAAGGGACTCAACCTTAACATATAGCAGACACTTGTTAGTTCAAAAGCCAATAACCCCAAAAGGTGCACTACGCAAGCAAAAATACATCAAAATGAACTAAGCTGGCAGATCTAAGTACTTAGGCCCCTTGCTAACATCAAATAAAATATTTGTATATTTTTAACCACTTAGGCCCCTTGCTAACATCAGGTGAACGATGTATATAGTTTTAACCACTTAGGCACCTCGCTAACATCAGATGAAAGATGTATATAGTTTTAACCACTTAGGCCCCTTGCTAACATCAGATGAAAGATGTATATAGTTTTAAACACTTAGGCACCTCGCTAACATCAGATGAAAGATGTATATAGTTTTAACCACTTAGGCACCTCGCTAACATCAGATGAAAGATGTATCACTTAAGTAAAAAAAAAAACAGAATTGCTCAAACCAAGGCCTCTTTTCAAAAGCTGAAATACTTTGCAGTAAATAATTATCTATGAGCGTCAGGAAGAGAGTGCTACAGTGTTAGACAGAACTAATCCTGTTCTGTGGTAATCATCTTCCAGCTGTACAAACTTCTAAAATAATGGGGGTAAACATGTATGCCGGGAAAGTAATCTTAAATGTAATGCCATATTTCTTTTAAAAAATAATTACTCTATTATGTAGTTTGAATTTCATCACGCAGTCCTGTTTCCCGTCTTTTCATTATTTCTTCCTTGTCCGTAAAGATATTCCTTTCTTTTGTTTTTAAGTAGCCTGTTCTGTGGCCTGTCTTGATGGTTGTGAGATTTTCTGTTTGTACATATTCACGTTGTTATCTCTAGGGAGTTTTTCCACTTCTTTGGATGGCCTATCAAACCATTCTTTTTTATCCCCGTAGTACTTATTCCTTGTTTCCTTGTTTATCTATTCAAAATTATATAATTTATATAAGGAATTTATATAATGAAAAGATGGGATGAATATATAAAAGATCTATTACTATAACGAAAGAGATGATATAGATTTAAGGAACAACATGAAAGGACCAAAAATAATAACAAAAGACGTGGAAGAAACTATTGAGAAGATGAAATACGGAAAAACCCCAAAGACTAGACGATGTGACAAAAGAAGAAATGAAAGAGGAGACCGTGGAGTGGAGATAATAACAAAAATAGTTAATGATATCTATAATGATGACCTGCTGAGACCCATGTTCATTGCTATACCAAAAAAAAACCAGAAACAGTAGACTGTGGAGAGACCAGAAACATTAGACTGTGGAGAGCACAGAACTACTAGTCTCAAGAGACAAGTCAATAAGATATTGCTGTGAATAATAATAATAATAATAATAACAAAAAGAATCGGAAACAAGATACCCACAGAAATATCAGAAGAACATTGCGGCTTTATAGCAGGAAAGTGCACACCAAAGAACACTGACAGAAAGGGCGATAGAAGGTGAAACAGACCCATAGTTATGCCTCATCGACTGCCGTAAGTCTTTTGATAAAGTGAAACACAATGAAATAGCTTAAAAAATGTTGTAGGACAAAAACATTGACGGCAAAAAAAACCTGAGGATCATCATGATAATGTGCTGGGAACTAAAGGTTAAAGCAGAGGGACACATAAGAGAATATCAGAAGTAAAGGCAAGCCGGAAGTAGCAGCAGGACGTATCAATGTTAAAAACTTGAGATACCCAGAGAGCACCGTGTTGACAGCCAAGACTGAAAGGGCGCTTCAATCGTTACTTAATACAGTCATCAAGGAAAGTGAGAAAAAGGGACTCAACCTTAACATATAGCAGACACTTGTTAGTTCAAAAGCCAATAACCCCAAAAGGTGCACTACGCAAGCAAAAATACATCAAAATGAACTAAGCTGGCAGATCTAAGTACTTAGGCCCCTTGCTAACATCAAATAAAATATTTGTATATTTTTAACCACTTAGGCCCCTTGCTAACATCAGGTGAACGATGTATATAGTTTTAACCACTTAGGCACCTCGCTAACATCAGATGAAAGATGTATATAGTTTTAACCACTTAGGCCCCTTGCTAACATCAGATGAAAGATGTATATAGTTTTAAACACTTAGGCACCTCGCTAACATCAGATGAAAGATGTATATAGTTTTAACCACTTAGGCACCTCGCTAACATCAGATGAAAGATGTATCACTTAAGTAAAAAAAAAAACAGAATTGCTCAAACCAAGGCCTCTTTTCAAAAGCTGAAATACTTTGCAGTAAATAATTATCTATGAGCGTCAGGAAGAGAGTGCTACAGTGTTAGACAGAACTAATCCTGTTCTGTGGTTGAGAAGCATGGACGGTCAGTAAAGACATACAGAGAAGCCTGGAGGGTCAGTAAAGACATACAGAGAAGCATGGAGGGTCAGTAAAGACATACAGAGAAGCATGGACGGTCAGTAAAGACATACAGAGAAGCCTGGAGGGTCAGTAAAGACATACAGAGAAGCATGGACGGTCAGTAAAGACATACATAGAAGCCTGGAGGGTCAGTAAAGACATACAGAGAAGCCTGGACGGTCAGTAAAGACATACAGAGAAGCCTGGACGGTCAGTAAAGACATACAGAGAAGACTGGACGGTTAGTAAAGACATACAGAAAAGCCTGGAATCAGCCGAAGCGTGGTTCTTAAAAAGAAAGCTGAAGGTAGCATGGACAGCGAGAAAACTGAATGAGACAGTTCTGAAAGATGCACAGGAAACAAGGAAAATTATAACAAGGATTAGAAAACGACAAATTAAATTTGTGAGGCTTGATTGGAAGAGGGGCGGGGCTAGAGCACCTAGTAACAAGATGGAAGGTAGAAGAGACAGGGGTAGACCGAGGGAAAAAATGTTTGATGGTTTGACATCCTGGCACGGGAAATACTCAACGACAAGTAACTACATACACATATAAATGAGTTACTACAGACACATATAAATGACTATCTACCAAACAAAATTTTCATTACTATTCAGAATAAATAATTAACCGAGTTCGGTGTCTGTAATAGCAGTCTAAAATAACTTTTTTTAAGTTTTACAATTCGTGGAGGCATGTAGTCGACATCAAATAGATATTGGAAAAGTGTGTAGTTATAGGAAGGAGTATAGTTTATATTTTTTATACAGGATGGGAGGGTATTTCAAAGATGAACAGCAGAATAAGTAAAGCTTTTCTTGTAAGAGAGAGAGAGAGAGAGTGAGTGAGTGAGTGAGAGAGAGAGAGAGAGTCCTGCTTCCATGAATCTACTGTTCGTATATGTATGTTTCGGTGTGTTAGAAATTAAATATTCGTATCTGGCCGAATACTCTGTGTTCAAGGAATGTCTAATAACTACACACATTTTTCAAGTTAAACTTTTCTAAGATTTCTTTTTTTTCGTTAAAAACATGAACGACTGTTATGTGATCTCAGCTCTTCAGTATCACATATGCATGAATCTAATAACATTTTATGCTGTTCGCAACATTACATTACATCATAAGGTCTTTGCTTTTCACTAACATTATATTACATATAAGATCCCTACTGTTTACATGAACTACTTGTATACGATTCTGCTAGTTATAAACATTTGATGAACAAGTATATTAAGATTTCTGGTCTTCATTAGCACTGTATGAACAACTGTTAAAGGCTATGTGATGTTCAGCAGCAGTGCATGAACGAATGTTATAATGTGTATTATGCTGCGTAGCAGGAAGTGAATGCTGGAAAATCACGAAAACCATAGAAAACAAGTTGAATTCTTTCCAGACTAAATGTTTACGAAGAATTAGAAAAATATTTTGGCCAAACACCATAAGAAATAATATCTTATTGGCAGAAATGCAGATGAAGCCACTGACAACAATTATTGAGGAAAGACGATGGCGATGGTTGGGACATGTGCTCCAAATGACTGACAACTCACTACCAAAAATAGCACTAAGATGGACACCACAGGGGAACAGAAGTAAGGGTAGACCAAAAGAGACATGGAGAAGAACAACAGAAAGGATGTTGAGCAATAGAGGACTCACCTGGGCAAGAGCAGAAAAAAAGGCGAAGGACAGGCATTTGTGGAAAACCCTTGCGGAAGCCCCATGTGCCCTGGGCACTTAAGGTTCAGAGAGAGAGAGAGAGAGAGAGAGAGAGATGCTGCGTAGCATTGCATGAACGAGTGTTATAAAATGTTTGATGGTTTGACATCCTGGCACGGGAAATACTCAACGACAAGTAACTACATACACATATAAATGAGTTACTACAGACACATATAAATGACTATCTACCAAACAAAATTTTCATTACTATTCAGAATAAACAATTAACCGAGTTCGGTGTCTGTAATAGCAGTCTAAAATAATTTTTAAGTTTTACAATTCGTGGAGGCATGTAGTCGACATCAAATAGATATTGGAAAAGTGTGTAGTTATAGGAAGGAGTATAGTTTATATTTTTTATACAGGATGGGAGGGTATTTCAAAGATGAACAGCAGAATAAGTAAAGCTTTTCTTGTAAGAGAGAGAGAGAGTGAGAGAGAGTGAGTGAGTGAGTGAGTGAGAGAGAGAGAGTCCTGCTTCCATGAATCTACTGTTCGTATATGTATGTTTCGGTGTGTTAGAAATTAAATATTCGTATCTGGCCGAATACTCTGTGTTCAAGGAATGTCTAATAACTACACACATTTTTCAAGTTAAACTTTTCTAAGATTTCTTTTTTTTTTCGTTAAAAACATGAACGACTGTTATGTGATCTCAGCTCTTCAGTATCACATATGCATGAATCTAATAACATTTTATGCTGTTCGCAACATTACATTACATCATAAGGTATTTGCTTTTCACTAACATTATATTACATATAAGATCCCTACTGTTTACATGAACTACTTGTATACGATTCTGCTAGTTATAAACATTTGATGAACAAGTATATTAAGATTTCTGGTCTTCATTAGCACTGTATGAACAACTGTTAAAGGTTATGTGATGTTCAGCAGCAGTGCATCAACGAATGTTATAATGTGTATTATGCTGCGTAGCAGAAAGTGAATGCTGGAAAATCACGAAAACCATAGAAAACAAGTTGAATTCTTTCCAGACTAAATGTTTACGAAGAATTAGAAAAATATTTTGGCCAAACACCATAAGAAATAACATCTTATTGGCAGAAATGCAGATGAAGCCACTGACAACAATTATTGAGGAAAGACGATGGCGATGGTTGGGACATGTTTTCCGAATGACTGATAACTCACTACCAAAAATAGCACTAAGATGGACACCACAGGGGAACAGAAGTAAGGGTAGACCAAAAGAGACATGGAGAAGAACAACAGAAAGGATGTTGAGCAATAGAGGACTCACCTGGGCAAGAGCAGAAAAAAAGGCGAAGGACAGGCATTTGTGGAAAACCCTTGCGGAAGCCCCATGTGCCCTGGGCACTTAAGGTTCAGAGAGAGAGAGAGAGAGAGAGAGATATGCTGCGTAGCATTGCATGAACGAGTGTTATAAAATGTTTCTTTCTGAGTAGCACTACTTGAATTACTGTTATAAGATGTATAATATACGGTAGCATTACGTGAACTACTGGTGTAAGGTGTATGATGATGTTCAGTAACATTACGTGAACTACTGGTGTAAGGTGCAGGATGTTGTAGCGTTACATAAATTCAGACCAACTTGTGATTCATTCCATCTGTTTAACGATGAGTGCAGATCCTGTTGCTCCTAAAACAAATATGGCAACATGTTCCACCACCAGGCCACAGCTATATATCCACATATTAGTGATATGTATCTCTTGTATTCGCCAATTAATCCTAACCATCTGTCGAGGTGCATGACGTAGCTTGATAATAGTTGTTAGTAATATAACAGACATACATTAATAAGCATATATCTTCTTTCGCAACAGATGGTTCACAAAACAATGCTCGATATATCACACACATAAGTTGTTGTTGTTGTTATTGTTGTTATTGTTGTTGTTGTTCTTGTTCTTGTTGATGTTGTGGTTTCGTATGTTTAAATCGTACTCACAATAAACCTTCTGTATATTGCTTTCAGTTGTTGTGAAGGATAATGCTTTAGATGGATCTAGTAAACTGAGCTGCATCAAGTGTTTCAATCTTTATTAATTCTTTCGCTGTAATTCATAATGTTCAAATATTTCTGCGAAAGAGAACTAATCCAGGTTTCTCTTACTTGTTACTCTTATTTTTGTGTTATTTATCCATATATGCTTAAATCGTTATAGAAACAGAACTACTACAAATGTATGTTATTTTTTATTCTTATTAATAATATTCTTATTATTCTTATTAATATATTCATACTTATTATGTTTATAGATTCTTATAAATCTTTTGTTATAAACAGAATTACTAACTTGCTCTGCTCATATGTTTTTGTTTTGACTGGTTTCTCTTTCTAAAAAAACATAACTACTCTAGATTTCTCATATTTGTTATTTTTGTGTTTCAGTAGCTCTTAAAACGGAACTACTCAAAATTTCTATTACTTGTTATTGTTGTTTTAAATAGTTCTAAAACAAAACTACCCACCATCTTGACTAGAGGGATGCTTATAACAGAGTTGATTACACAACATTCATCTGCCTTATGACGGAAATGGGCATTGACACCTGGATCGTACGGTGGGTAGCCTCATTGCTTTTAAAGAGAACTGTGGCACTCCGATGTGAATCGTGGACCCTGGAGCCTAGGATCATTGCGTCAGAACTACCTCAAGGCTTTCCACTGTCACCAGTGCTTTTCAACATATACACTGCAGGATTTTCACGGCTGCGCCAGACTAGCCCTGACTGAATACTCACATATGCAGATGACATCCTGACATATGTAAAGCAAACTGCAGACAAAAGATATTTTGCCAACTTTCAGGAAAATATTAATTATATCACGGGTTGTTGCGAGGAAAACAACGCCGTGTTATACCCCAGCAAGGCCGAGTTCCTATGATGCTAATTAGATAACAGATCAGCGAAGACCATCATGCCGGCAGTGCAATGTAACGACGAATATGTCGAGAGGGAACAATTTTTTAAATACCTTGGGGTCGTAAGGACCTCGTGGACATGGTTTTTCAGAAAGCAAAGAAAGGGCTCAGGGCAGTGAAGGCCATGGCAGGTGCTGGACTGCCACAGCGGACACTGCCTGCTGATGCGGACGTTGGTGGTGTCGTTGGCTGAATATGGCCTCGGCCTTCTGACTTCGTCCACGATTAAGATAATCAAGAGAGTACTTCCTGTGATAAGTTCTGACACTGATCCTATAATGTCACCTGCCTCCATCTCCCATGTTCTGACACTGATCCTATAATGTCACCTGCCTCCATCTCCTATGTTCTGACACTGATCCTATAATGTCACCTGCCTCCATCTCCCATGTTCTGTCACTGATCCTATAATGTCACCTGCCTCCATCTCCCATGTTCTGACACTGATCCTATAATGTCACCTGCCTCCATCTCCTATGGTTTCAGCTTCCTGGTCATTGTGGATGGAGTCGGTTCGGCACTGCTGGGTTTCACGTCAGCTGAAAATCATTCCTGGGATTGGTTGATTATTTTCATTTAAATCTGCCAGCTCAGCCAAACTTCAGCAAGATGAACGCCCCATCTCCAGCCGGTCCAGAGCCTTCGCCATAACCACATCCAGCATGAGGATGGAGATTTAAGAAACCACTCGAGCATCATAAGCCATAATATTATCAGCCCCACATTGCATGCTTAAGTGAAAAAAAAACAGGTGATGCGTCACGAGAGGCTGGCCAAACTAACAGAGCCACAAATCTCCTCCCTAACATGGATTTATTGCCCAGGACATCAAAGATAATGAAATGACAGATCAACTGTTTTTCAGTCAATGTTCCATTGGCACTACGACCCAAAACACTACGAACAACACTGAGGTTAAAGGTGAATACATATGGGAGTGTTCTGAGTGCAAGGAGACGTGTAAGAGGAACGAATGAAGGTGTCGAGTGACTGCGAGCGACTGACGGGAAGTGTGACGTCAGAGAAAGAGAGAGATGCATGGAGGCCACTAGCAATGTCTATCAGTTGTACGGACTGTTGTTAATCGTGAGTACTGGGCTAACAAAAAAACTCATAGGCCTGCACCAAGTACATTAAATAAAGTGACAGTTGAAGTAAGCAAGTGACAGTGTGTTCAGTAACTGATGAGAGAATAAATTGATCTGACACTGATATATGGAATCTTGTTTTATGTGACAACTACATGTCTGTGCCATGTTGAGAGCCTCCCTACAGGCCCATCTCTAGGCCAGCAGCAGAGTTTGGCCCTTCTTCAAGTTCAGTTTCAGGTTCATATAATCAGTGTTGAAAGAATCCAAAATGACGCAATGAGAGCAGTTCTAGGGTGCTCCAGGGATGCTCTGATCATAGATTTCCGCTTCTTGATGGATATGTCCAGCATGAAGGTAAGGCACAAGAATACCAAGTGAAGACGTACCTCAGGATTGTCAGCACGGCACACCTTTCTACCAGAGCTGTACTCAGTAAAGGAAAAGCGCACCAAACGAGGGAGATGGTAGATGGTGGAGACAAAAGAGACACTGTCAGCAGTCTGAGACCTAGAAGAGACACTGTCAGCAGTTTGTGACCCAGAAGAGACACTTTCAGCAGTCTGAGACTCAAAAGAGACATTGTCAGAAGTCTGTGACTCAGAAGAGACATTATCGGAAGTCTGCGACCCAGTATAGACATTTTCAGAATTCTGCGACCCAGAAGAGACATTGTCAGAAGTCTGCTTCACAGAAAAGACACTGTCAGAAGTATGCGACCCAGAAGAGACATTGTCAGAAGTATGCGACCCAGAAGAGACATTGTCAGAAGTCTGTGACTCAGAAGAGACATTGTCAGAAGTATGCGACCCAGAAGAGACATTGTCAGAAGTATGCGACCCAGAAGAGACACTGTCAGAAGTATGCGACCCAGAAGAGACATTGTCAGAAGTATGCGACCCAGAAGAGACATTGTCAGAAGTCTGTGGCCCAGAGCAGATCCCCTAGAACCCGAGTGGACCAAAGTGTCAAATAAACAGAACCTAATGAAGGTTGTGATCCAGCTTGGCCGTGAATGCCGAGAATGGGCTCTGGATTAAACAGAAGCCCAAGTGTAGTAACAGATTCAGCATCACTCCATACCTCATGACCCTGTGATCTTCTCAGACGGGTCAGTGACACGAGACTTAAAAGTGGGTGGGGCTATGTTGTCTGCTGTAACAGCAAACCGGTTGCAAGGTAATCAGGAGCTTATATGCAACCAGCACTTCGAGCGTGAGAACGGAGGTGCAGGCAGCATCAGAAGCAACTTCCTGGTTGGTGGAGCAGGGAGACTCACTTGAGATCATTGCAACAGACTTCCAAAGTATGTTAAGGAGGGAGAATCGAAAGAGATTCCTTCTGCAGAGAGTGGGTCCAGCTTCTACTGGGCTCTCGGTTATCCAGTTTGACGTCGACATACTGACCGAGTCATGCGAGAGTCAAGGACAATGAGAAAGCAGGCAACCTGACAGGCAAGGCATTAATTCAGGGAGTCTTCTGTATGTAGTGTTATCTTGGTAAGTCTGCTGTACATAGTGTTAATTTGGTAAGTCTGTTGTACATAGTATTAACTTTGTAAGTCTGCTATACATAGTTTTAACTTGGTAAGTCTGCTGTACATAGTGTTAACTTGGTAAGTCTGCTGTATGTAGTATTATTTTGGTAAGTCTGCTGTATGTAGTGTTATCTTGGTAAGTCTGCTGTACATAGTGTTAACTTTGTAAGTCTGTTGTACATAGCGTTATCTTGGTAATTCTGCTACTATGTATGAAGTAAAGAGATGAGTCAGGAGAGATTCAGAGATAGATAGAGGTGTCTGGTGCAGTTTTACAAAAAATAGCAAGCTATACAAGAGAGATTCAAAGATACAGAGAGGTGTCTGGTGCTGTTTTACAAAAAAATAGAAAGATAGTCAGGAGAGATTCAAAGATACAGAGAGGTGTCTGGTTCAGTTTTACAAATAATGGAAAGAGAGCCAAGAGAGATTCGACAACTATAAATGGAGACTTCAACACCTATCACGTGATCAATGAAGCGAAGAGGCGATTGTTATCTGCATCTTTTCCCACAGTCAAGGTAACCGCATATTTGATTGATTTGACATTGAGTTACCTGGGCTTTTTTCAGGATTGTACGTTAATAAAGGACTTAAATGTGAATCTTACTGACGCAGTAATGAGTTCTAAAGTTCATAAATATTGATAATTCCACAAAGCTAAAACAGGTTTTGGAATGATATGACTACATAAAGTCGACAGCACTGAAGGAAAGACTAATGTTATTGTTTATGTTTTCTGTGTGTGTGTGTCTGTCTGTTTGTCTGTCTGTCTGTCTGGCTACCACTCCTAGTGTAAGAAATTTAGCAAACAGGAAAAACGAACCACGCCCTGAATAAAGTGATAGAGCACATTGTGTATGGAACAGATTAAAATGCCGAAATGCTATTACCGCTCAGTCAGGGCTAATAATAGCTACTCCGTTCTAATACTTTAAAGGAGAGACTCAGCACCGCGGATGCACTCCGTAGTACCATTGAGAACCCTACAAATGGAAACGATGACAGTAGTGGGGCCTTGTAATCGCCTCTTGCTGTCCCAGAAACCTCACACAGACACACAAGTACAATGAACGCTCTCTTTCTTTCGTCTTCTGTTCTGCGACTGTCTTATCGGTGATGGTTTCAGCAAGACACCTTTATTTTAGTTGTTAAAAAAAAACAGAAAGAAAAAACACAGAAAAGCAAGCAGATATAGACTGAGACTTGGCACAGTGTTTTTACATAAGTAATCAGAAAGGAGAGGAAAAGAAAATCAAGTTTTTCTGTGTCTATCAAAGAAATTCTAGCCCAATCGCTTTAGAAAAGATAAAACAGATAAACCCACAAGATCTTCTCCTCCTTCTCCTTCCCACCCTCCTCCTCCTTCTTCGTTTGCCCTCAAAAGGGCGTTTGTTTTGCTATGTCCTCGTTATCCGCCTTATATGACCCCTCGCATCCAACTTCGGCTTGGTCTATTCTTAGGATCAGCTTCGCCCATACATTGCGACTCCTGTTCACTTAAACAGCCGTCAGTTTCCAGAATGGAAGGTGAAATAGGATCTTGCTCGCAAGCAGTCAGACATGGGTTGCTGAACAATGTCTCGTTTAGCCTGAGAACTGGATCGTCCTTTCTCATAGACAAAAAGTATTTTGTTATCATACAAATTACTGAAACTTTCTCTAGGATTTGTTGGACATGGCCAAGCGGGCACAAACTACTACTTCAAAGGAAGGTCATGCTGATGCAATCAAACAAGAGCATTTTAGTAGTAGCTGCATAAACTGAGGGACAAAAATAACAGTCTAGACTAGATACCTTCCACAATGTCTAACGTTTTACAAATGTATCTTTCGTAGACAAAAATCTATAGATCTCGCTTAGTGTCATTAGATTTTTACTAACAAAATCAAATTCGAATAATCTGTCGAGTTTGTTTTTTTTATCATTTGTTTACGGAAACTATTTCACATTTGCCTTTTAATAGAAACCGTCCATTTACGAGATTATATCATTACTCAGAATATTTACGATATCATTTAAATTTTTAAGAAGGAAAGATTTTCGTTCATCCATTAAACGGTTTGCTGTTATGATTACTATCTACGATTTGTTAAAGTAACTGAGGAAATAAAAGTGACAAATATGAAATCAGTTTGAACTGTTTCACCGTAAAGCGCTTAGCATGTATAATTTTTATCGTGCCTATCTTAAATATAAAAGCCGAATTTATAATCTTCCAGCAGTCGACCGTCTTAATCACGATGGACTTTACCTGCGGTATAGTCGCTGTTTTCCTGACTGTGGTACTACGAGGTGAGTACAGTCCTCTCACTGTCACTGCTGTAAGTATCATTTATAATATACAAGTATCGTTATAATATACAAGTATCATTATAATGTGCAAGTATCATTTTAATATATCATTCAAAGCTTCCTTATGGCCCGTAGCATTTGTATGCTGCAGATGTTTGAAGTGTTAGTGCCTTCACATTTCTAGGCCACTAGAGCTTTTGAGGAAGAGATACCAGCACCTGTCATAGCTGCCTTCGTTTACCTAGGGAAACCCCAGGTGCCCATTCTCCGAGGCCAAGTTCCCCCGGTACCGGCCGGAACAAATAAAATCCGCCCGAGTGCGAAATCGAACCAGACATCTTCTGATCGACATGCGAGTGCACCAACCGCTACACCACCGCGGCACATCAGTAAATCAGTCCTCGTCGTTGCTGCAGCTCAGTGGTGGCGAGGATGCCACAGTCAACATCGATCCTGCCATGTTTCTTTCATTTTCAGTTCTGCGACTGTCTTATCAGTGTTGGTTTCAGCAAGACACCTTTATTTTAGATGTTAAAAAAAACAGAAAGAAAAAACACAGAAAAGCAAGCAGATATGGACTGAGACTTGACACCGTGTTTTTACATAAGTAATCAGAAAGGAGAGGAAAAGAAGATCAAGTTTTTCTGTGTCTATCAAAGAAATTCTAGCCCAATCGCTTTAGAAAAGATAAAACAGATAAACCCACAAGATCTTCTCCTCCTTCTCCTTCCCACCCTCCTCCTCCTTCTTCGTTTGCCCTCAAAAGGGCGTTTGTTTCGCTATGTCCTCGTTATCCGCCTTATATGACTCCTCGCATCCAACTTCGGCTTGGTCTATTCTTAGGATCAGCTTCGCCCATACATTGAGACTCCTGTTCACTTAAACAGCCGTCAGTTTCCAGAATGGAAGGTGAAATAGGATCTTGCTCGCAAGCAGTCAGACATGGGTTGCTGAACAATGTCTCGTTTAGCCTGAGAACTGGATCCTCCTTTCTCATAGACAAAAACTATTTTGTTATCATACAAATTACTGAAACTTTCTCTAGGATTTGTTGGACATGGCCAAGCGGGCACAAACTACTACTTCAAAGGAAGGTCATGCTGATGCAATCAAACAAGAGCATTTTAGTAGTAGCTGCATAAACTGAGGGACAAAAATAACAGTCTAGACTAGATACCTTCCACAATGTCTAACGTTTTACAAATGTATCTTTCGTAGACAAAAATCTATAGATCTCGCTTAGTGTCATTAGATTTTTACTAACAAAATCAAATTCGAATAATCTGTCGAGTTTGTTTTTTTTATCATTTGTTTACGGAAACTATTTCACATTTGCCTTTTAATAGAAACCGTCCATTTACGAGATTATATCATTACTCAGAATATTTACGATATCATTTAAATTTTTAAGAAGGAAAGATTTTCGTTCATCCATTAAACGGTTTGCTGTTATGATTACTATCTACGATTTGTTAAAGTAACTGAGGAAATAAAAGTGACAAATATGAAATCAGTTTGAACTGTTTCACCGTAAAGCGCTTAGCATGTATAATTTTTATCGTGCCTATCTTAAATATAAAAGCCGAATTTATAATCTTCCAGCAGTCGACCGTCTTAATCACGATGGACTTTACCTGCGGTATAGTCGCTGTTTTCCTGACTGTGGTACTACGAGGTGAGTACAGTCCTCTCACTGTCACTGCTGTAAGTATCATTTATAATATACAAGTATCGTTATAATATACAAGTATCATTATAATGTGCAAGTATCATTTTAATATATCATTCAAAGCTTCCTTATGGCCCGTAGCATTTGTATGCTGCAGATGTTTGAAGTGTTAGTGCCTTCACATTTCTAGGCCACTAGAGCTTTTGAGGAAGAGATACCAGCACCTGTCATAGCTGCCTTCGTTTACCTAGGGAAACCCCAGGTGCCCATTCTCCGAGGCCAAGTTCCCCCGGTACCGGCCGGAACAAATAAAATCCGCCCGAGTGCGAAATCGAACCAGACATCTTCTGATCGACATGCGAGTGCACCAACCGCTACACCACCGCGGCACATCAGTAAATCAGTCCTCGTCGTTGCTGCAGCTCAGTGGTGGCGAGGATGCCACAGTCAACATCGATCCTGCCATGTTTCTTGTTTGTGTCTCTGCAGACATTATTCTTGGAATACTCTAGGTGTGACTAGGTTGATAAGTGTGAGGGTATTCAGAGTGTATACCAGTCTTCAGGTACATAATTTTTGTAAAAAAAAAGGGGAGGGGGTGCAGTTTGTAAAAGCGGGGGAAAGTCCATTTCTCCTTGTGTTAATTGTAATGATACTTCATTTCACATTTTCTTGGGAAGCCATTTATATATATCTGCGCCATCAGCGTTTGAAAACAAGACAATAATTTAACATTTTAGCGATGACATCATTCGCAGTAAATTACTGTCCTAGAAGTCACGTCATTGCCAGTAAATTACAGTCTTAGAAGTCACGTCATTGCCAGTAAATTACAGTCTTAGAAGTCACGTCATTGCCAGTAAATTACAGTCTTAGAAGTCACGCAATTACCAGTAAAATACAGTCCTAGAAGTCAGGTCATTACCAGTAAATTACAGTCCTAGAAGTCACATCATTACCAGTAAAATACAGTCCTAGAAGTCAGGTCATTACCAGTAAATTATAGTCCTAGAAGTCGCATCATTACCAGTAAATTACAGTCCTAGAAGTCACGCAATTACCATCAAAATACAGTCTTAGAAGTCACGCAATTACCAGTAAAATACAGTCCTAGAAGTCACGTCATTACCAGTAAAATACAGTCCTAGAAGTCACGTCATTACCAGTAAATTAAAATTACAATGCTATAAGTCACATCATTACCAGTAAAATACAGTCCTAGAAGTCACGTCATTACCAGTAAATTAAAATTACAATGCTATAAGTCACATCATTACCAGTAAAATACAGTCCTAGTGATCACATCATTACCAGCAGATTAACATGCTAGTGATCACATCATTACCAGCAGATTAACATGCTAGTGATCACATCATTGCCAGCAGATTAACATGCTAGTGATCACATCATTGCCAGCAGATTAACATGCTAGTGATCACATCATTGCCAGCAGATTAACATGCTAGTGATCACATCATTGCCAGCAGATTAACATGCTAGTGATCACATCATTACCAGCAGATTAACATGCTAGTGATCACATCATTACCAGCAGATTAACATGCTAGTGATCACATCATTACCAGCAGATTAACATGCTAGTGATCACATCATTACCAGCAGATTAACATGCTAGTGATCACATCATTACCAGCAGATTAACATCCTAGTGATCACATCATTACCAGAAGATTAACATGCTAGTGATCACATCATTACCAGCAGATTAACATGCTAGTGATCACATCATTACCAGCAGATTAACATCCTAGTGATCACATCATTACCAGCAGATTAACATCCTAGTGATCACATCATTACCAGCAGATTAACATCCTAGTGATCACATCATTACCAGCAGATTAACATGCTAGTGATCACGTCATTGCCACGCATACATGAATAACAGTTCTCATAATATGCTATTTCGTAACAGCAATCATGACACAACTATATGTGCTTGATGACTTAACATCATCTCCAGAATGAAATCACACCTAAAGGTGGCTAACATTTTCTTAACATTGGTAACATCTGAATATTCGCTTTCAGACAAAATAAGAAGAGGGTCTTGCTGGTTCATTTTTCGACTTCCCAGAGTTAATGGGAAGTTTTGTGTGCGTGTGTGTTTTGTGGGGGGGGGGGGGGGGCGGGGTGGGGCGCCGCAAGAGGCCTCCCTTGTTTTAATGACTGTATTTTAAACATGTGCTCGTTAATTCGTTTGTTTTAAATTGGCATTCCTTATCATAGCTTTACTATAGTGGCTTTGTGTTTACGTATATGTATAGTTTTAATATATTCTTGTGCCCAAAAACTATTCGTATTTTAGTCAGAGTCCGTATTAGGAGAGGGGGGGGGGCTTGTTCACTATCACATTATGTCTAATAATGCCCTGCCAGAAAATATCACATATGCCAAGATTATAGTATAATATATAGCAAATTATGCTATAATCTTCTCTCGCTCTTCTAACCCTACTGCACATGACTTAATCTCATCTGATCAGCTGACAAGGTCGTCTGCCAGTACGGTTCTACGTCCATTCACAATGCAGAGCCAGCATCCTCACCATCTCCTCACAAAGGAGACAAGAAAACATCACCCAATCATTTCACGAGCTTCCCGTCACGTGACTACTCCTACGAATTCAAAAATGACAATTTCGACGATGCTGGATATCCCAGAGTAATCGACCAAATACCTTCCCCGAAACTGTACGCTCCAACAACTAAATCACCACCCGTCTACCCAAATTCCCACGAAGAATCACCTCAGATGCAAGGTCCACTCTCACGATCAGATGAATCTTTGAAATATTCCCAACCGTCAAAGTATTCACAAATCGACGCTTACCCCGACGTGTATTCGCAGAGTCCACACTCTCCTCAGCTCTCTAATCTTCATTTCTCAAAGCAACGACAGTCAACATTGAGAACCAAATCCAGATACTTTGGGCCTCCTTCGTATCTTGAATCTCTGAAACTACAATCCATCACACGGGATTCTATTTATAATTCTAAAACACTTTCTCAAAATGATCACCCAAGGCCGGTCTCCTTCGGCACGAGGCCACTGTCTTCTTTGTTTAAGCCTCCTGGTTCAGCATATCAGCAGGCTCTTATGGCATCTTCCTACCATGAAATTTCAAGGGCGCATTCGCACTATAATCCCCCATATACACATTCACAGGCAAATCCTGAATCTCCATATGCCAAATCATCTAAAATTTATGATGAACGTCCATGTATCCAGCCATACGCAAATGCTGAATCTTCAAAAGCCCATTCGCATGCAAATCTTGAATCTCCATACGCCCAATCATCTAAAAATGATGATAAACGTCCATATTTCCGAATACATCCAAATTCTGAATCTGCAAGAGCCCAGTCACACGCAAGTCCTGACTCTCCATATACCCAAACAAATGAAAATCCTAAAAATCCATATGGACAGCAGCATGAAAATCCTAAAAATCCATATGGACAGCAGCATGAAAATCCTAAAAATCCATATGGACAGCAGCATGAAAATCCTGTTCCTTTGTACGACCAGTCATCTGCAAATTCTGATTATTCTCATATCGAAACAATTTCACATTCTATTTTATCAGCAAAAGACTCCGCACCTAAAGACTTATCATCCTACATAGACACTTCTAACTCATTGCAGTATCCCGAATCTTCCAAACCATCAGACCCAAAACTTCCTCGTTCTTCTAGCAATGATAAATCCTCAAGACGTTCACAAGCACCTCCCTACTCTGATCCTTCAAAACCACTTCCATACCTTTCCGAATCTTCGGCACCACCAACATATTCATACCCAGAAACCTTAAAATCACCACTTTACTCATTAGAAACTTACCCCTATCCTTCATCACTTTACTCATTAGAAACTTACCCCTATCCTTCATCACTTTACTCATTAGAAACTTACCCCTATCCTTCAGAATCTCACTCTCACACTGCCCAGTCGGATTCTTATTCTGAGCCTCAGATTTCTTCATATTCACAGCATCTTCCTCAGTTTGAGTCTTCACAACCGTATCCATCAGTTATCTACCCAGATTCTTCACCGACATTTTCTTATCCACAGTTCCCTGCCTACCCCGAATCTTCCAACCCATCTTCACACACTCAGTCACCTGCCTACCCCGAATCTTCTAACCCATCTTCACACACTCAGTCACCTGCCTACCCCGAATCTTCCAACCCATCTTCACACACTCAGTCACCTTCCTACCCCGAATCTCCCAAAGCCCATTCGCATGCAAATCTTGAATCTCCATACGCCCAATCATCTAAAAATGATGATAAACGTCCATATTTCCGAATACATCCAAATTCTGAATCTGCAAGAGCCCAGTCACACGCAAGTCCTGACTCTCCATATACCCAAACAAATGAAAATCCTAAAAATCCATATGGACAGCAGCATGAAAATCCTAAAAATCCATATGGACAGCAGCATGAAAATCCTAAAAATCCATATGGACAGCAGCATGAAAATCCTGTTCCTTTGTACGACCAGTCATCTGCAAATTCTGATTATTCTCATATCGAAACAATTTCACATTCTATTTTATCAGCAAAAGACTCCGCACCTAAAGACTTATCATCCTACATAGACACTTCTAACTCACTGCAGTATCCCGAATCTTCCAAACCATCAGACCCAAAACTTCCTCGTTCTTCTAGCAATGATAAATCCTCAAGACGTTCACAAGCACCTCCCTACTCTGATCCTTCAAAACCACTTCCATACCTTTCCGAATCTTCGGCACCACCAACATATTCATACCCAGAAACCTTAAAATCACCACTTTACTCATTAGAAACTTACCCCTATCCTTCATCACTTTACTCATTAGAAACTTACCCCTATCCTTCATCACTTTACTCATTAGAAACTTACCCCTATCCTTCAGAATCTCACTCTCACACTGCCCAGTCGGATTCTTATTCTGAGCCTCAGATCTCTTCATATTCACAGCATCTTCCTCAGTTTGATTCTTCACAACCGTATCCATCAGTTACCTACCCAGATTCTTCACCGACATTTTCTTATCCACAGTTCCCTGCCTACCCCGAATCTTCCAACCCATCTTCACACACTCAGTCACTTGCCTACCCCGAATCTTCTAACCCATCTTCACACACTCAGTCACCTTCCTACCCCGAATCTTCTAACCCATCTTCACACACTCAGTCACCTTCCTACCCCGAATCTCCCAACCCATCTTCACACACTCATTCACCTTCCTACCCCGAATCTTCTAACCCATCTTCACACACTCAGTCACTTGCCTATCCTGAATCTTCTAACCCATCTTCACACACTCAGTCACTTGCCTACCCCGAATCTTCCAACCCATCTTCACACACTCAGTCACCTTCCTACCCCGAATCTTTCAAACCATCTTCACACACTCAGTCACTTGCCTACCCCGAATCTTCCAACCCATCTTCACAAATTCAGTCACCTGCCTACCCCGAATCTTCCAACCCATCTTCACAAACTCAGTCACCTGCCTACCCTGAATCTTCCAACCCATCTTCACATACTCAGTCACCTGCCAACCCTGAATCTTCCAACCCATCTTCATACACTCAGTCACCTGCCAACCCTGAATCTTCTAACCCATCTTCACACACTCAGTCACCTTCCTACCCCGAATCTTCTAACCCATCTTCACACACTCAGTCACCTTCCTACCCCGAATCTCCCAACCCATCTTCACACACTCATTCACCTTCCTACCCCGAATCTTCTAACCCATCTTCACACACTCAGTCACTTGCCTATCCTGAATCTTCTAACCCATCTTCACACACTCAGTCACTTGCCTACCCCGAATCTTCCAACCCATCTTCACACACTCAGTCACCTTCCTACCCCGAATCTTTCAAACCATCTTCACACACTCAGTCACTTGCCTACCCCGAATCTTCCAACCCATCTTCACAAATTCAGTCACCTGCCTACCTCGAATCTTCCAACCCATCTTCACAAACTCAGTCACTTGCCTACCCTGAATCTTCCAACCCATCTTCACATACTCAGTCACCTGCCAACCCTGAATCTTCCAACCCATCTTCATACACTCAGTCACCTGCCAACCCTGAATCTTCCAAACCATCAGCTTACTCTCAAGCCTCTTACACATCGTCAATTTACACTCAGTTCTCCCCACCGCCCTACACAAAACCGTCACCTTCTTATCCTGAAAGTTATCCCGTTCCTATCCCATACCACGTGTATTATCCCAAGGTATATTCCCCATACTCGTCGTACAGTCCTCCCACGTCCTTGCCTCCAGCGTCTTACCAAGACGACGTCCAGCCCCCGTCATACGCTGACAACCTCGACAACCAATTGCCTTCAAGCTACCAAGATTACTCTCAACAAAAAGACCAACCTCTCTCAGATTCTGGCGAGATACCTTTCCCAAGGG
Organism: Achatina immaculata; assembly: GCA_009760885.1. Classification (NCBI taxonomy): domain Eukaryota; kingdom Metazoa; phylum Mollusca; class Gastropoda; order Stylommatophora; family Achatinidae; genus Lissachatina; species Lissachatina immaculata. The sequence goes on from CM019695.1 coordinate 42,282,401, forward strand.
GAGACTATTGTGGATCTAAATACAATGTACGTAGAATTTTCATTATTCATAGATTTATGAAGCATGATTTAACAAGTGAATGACGGTACGGCGGTGGTTGTCCTGTGTCTTCCATTCAGTTTGTATGTGCCTTTCTCCCCTAGCCTTCGATTAAAGAGACTGACGCGCCAGCCAACAGTGATGTGGTTTTCTCCCCTAGCCTTTTTTTTTTTACTTCGATTAAAGAGACTGACGCGCCAGCCAACAGTGATGTGGTTTTCTCCTCTAGCCTTCGACTAAAGAGACTGACGCGCCAACCAACAGTGATGTGGTTTTCTCCTCTAGCCTTCGACTAAAGAGACTGACGCGCCAGCCAACAGTGATGTGGTTTTCTCCTCTAGCCTTCGACTAAAGAGACTGACGCGCCAACCAACAGTGATGTGGTTTTCTCCTCTAGCCTTCGACTAAAGAGACTGACGCGCCAACCAACAGTGATGTGGTTTTCTCCTCTAGCCTTCGACTAAAGAGACTGACGCGCCAACCAGCAATGATGTGGTTTTGGAGAAAGATGGATTAAATACCAGGGACGGACATATACAGGAAAGAAGAGGTCCTCACAGAAGTTTCGGAACAACGGAAACTATATAATCAAAATGATAAGAAAAAGACAAGTCAAATTTTCATACACAAGTCACGAGAAGACAGAAGTTGGAGAAGCTAGTAAATACTGGAAGATTTCAGCGAGAATGGAAAGAGAAAGGCCAATAGAAAAATATATTAGTAGACTGAACAAGCATTATGGAAATAGAAAAGGATCTGAATTAATCGGAAACACTAAGGACCGTGCAAGATGGAGAAGCACGTTCGCCAGAGCTATCCGACACATAATAACAATAATAAAAAAATAATAATAATCTTTATCTTTCATGAGGAAATTTGAAACATTTAAAAGAATAAATCATTTGGTCACATTTTTACATGTGGATATAAAATACACGACATCCTAATTGCTATGGGGGACTTCAATGCTAAGGTAGGGAAGGATAATACCGACGTTGAAAAAGTGATGGGGAAAGAAGGAATTGACATGGTTAATCAGAATGGAGAAAGATTAATTGAAATATGTCTAACAGAGGGCATGGTCATTGGAGGCACAATATTCCCACACAAAGAGATACATAAAACAACGTGGATATCTCCAGATGATAGAACTAGAAACCAGATAGACCATTTTTGTATTAGAAAGCAATACAGAACATCTCTCATGGATGTAAGGGCTTATAGGGGTGCAGATGTCAACAGTGATCACAACCTGTGCATAGGGAAAATAAAACTAAAATTGAAAAGTCAACACAAGAAATCAGTACACAGAAAGATAAACATCCACAGCCTACAAGAAGAAAATACAAACATTAATTTCAATCAGGAACTTGCCAATCATTCCAAAACACCCAGTGAAGTTGAGGAGATAGGTATAGATGAGTTATGGAATTCGTACAGCACAGCCATAATCACAGCAGCAAAAGTAAGCGCTGGATTGGAAAAACCAAATAGAAAAGCATGGATATCAGATAAAACATGGAAGTATATACATGAAAGACGAGCAGCCAAATTAAACATGTTGAATGCAAAAGCAGATCATGAAAGAGATTCGTCAAAAGCAAAATACAAAGACATAGACAGGAAAGTAAAAGTTCAGCTAGAAGGGATAAAAGAGAATACATAGACAATATGGCGAAAGAGGCAGAAAAAGCAGCAAAAACAGGAGACAGCAAAACTTTATATAACATACAAAAGAGGCTAACAGGTACTATTACATCTAAAGAAAGACCAATCCTTAGCAAAACTGGAACACTATTAACATCAAATAAAGACCAAAAGCAAAGATGGGCTGAACACTTCCAAGAAATACTCAATCGACCACACCCAAAAGAATTGTTAAACCTTGAAACTGACTTACCAGCCCCACAACTAAATGTCAATCTAGATGAAATTAAATTGCATGAAATTGAAGCAGCAGTGAATTTAATGGCTAACAACAAAGCTGCAGGTGAAGATGAAATAACAGCCGAGATGCTAAAAGCTATCAATAGTGACAACATAATAATAATCTTTATCTTTCATGAGGAAATTTGAAACATTTAAAAGAATAAATCATTTGGTCACATTTTTACATGTGGATATAAAATACACGACATCCTAATTGCTATGGGGGACTTCAATGCTAAGGTAGGGAAGGATAATACCGACGTTGAAAAAGTGATGGGGAAAGAAGGAATTGACATGGTTAATCAGAATGGAGAAAGATTAATTGAAATATGTCTAACAGAGGGCATGGTCATTGGAGGCACAATATTCCCACACAAAGAGATACATAAAACAACGTGGATATCTCCAGATGATAGAACTAGAAACCAGATAGACCATTTTTGTATTAGAAAGCAATACAGAACATCTCTCATGGATGTAAGGGCTTATAGGGGTGCAGATGTCAACAGTGATCACAACCTGTGCATAGGGAAAATAAAACTAAAATTGAAAAGTCAACACAAGAAATCAGTACACAGAAAGATAAACATCCACAGCCTACAAGAAGAAAATACAAACATTAATTTCAATCAGGAACTTGCCAATCATTCCAAAACACCCAGTGAAGTTGAGGAGATAGGTATAGATGAGTTATGGAATTCGTACAGCACAGCCATAATCACAGCAGCAAAAGTAAGCGCTGGATTGGAAAAACCAAATAGAAAAGCATGGATATCAGATAAAACATGGAAGTATATACATGAAAGACGAGCAGCCAAATTAAACATGTTGAATGCAAAAGCAGATCATGAAAGAGATTCGTCAAAAGCAAAATACAAAGACATAGACAGGAAAGTAAAAGTTCAGCTAGAAGGGATAAAAGAGAATACATAGACAATATGGCGAAAGAGGCAGAAAAAGCAGCAAAAACAGGAGACAGCAAAACTTTATATAACATACAAAAGAGGCTAACAGGTACTATTACATCTAAAGAAAGACCAATCCTTAGCAAAACTGGAACACTATTAACATCAAATAAAGACCAAAAGCAAAGATGGGCTGAACACTTCCAAGAAATACTCAATCGACCACACCCAAAAGAATTGTTAAACCTTGAAACTGACTTACCAGCCCCACAACTAAATGTCAATCTAGATGAAATTAAATTGCATGAAATTGAAGCAGCAGTGAATTTAATGGCTAACAACAAAGCTGCAGGTGAAGATGAAATAACAGCCGAGATGCTAAAAGCTATCAATAGTGACAACATGAGACAACTACAGAGAATGTTTAACAAGATTTGGAAAGGAGAAAAGGTCCCTTCTAATTGGAAGAAGGGAATCATTGTTAAAATACCAAAAAAGGGCAACCTTAGTGACTGTAACAACTGGAGAGGAGTAACCTTAATATCAGTTGTGTCAAAAGTATTTTGCAAGGTCATTTTGAATAGACTCAAAGATATAGTGGATACTGCAATGAGAGAAGAACAAGCAGGATTTCGAAAAGGGAGAAGCTGTCTCGACCAGATCTTTACTCTCAGAATAATACTTGAAGAACATATTGAAAAGCAAAAACCATTAATACTGAATTTCATAGATTTTAAGAAGGCATTTGATAGCATACACAGAGATTCATTATGGAGAATTTTATGTCTATATGGAATACCATCTAAAATTGTCAACATCATTAAGGACTTATACAATGGATATGGTTGTGCAGTCAAGACAGAAGAAGGGATGAGTGAATGGTTCCAGATTGAAACAGGCGTGAAACAAGGATGTATACTGTCTCCTTTACTTTTTGGGATTACAATAGACTTCATAATGACAAAATGCTGCACAGGTAACACAGGTATTGACTGGGTACATGGGACCCAACTAGAAGATCTTGATTTTGCTGATGACATGGCTCTTATCAGTAATAATGTGAATTCCATGCAGGAAAAAACGGATAGCCTGTCTTCACTGGCTAGCAAAATAGGACTTGAAATTAACAAGGACAAAACAAAGATAATGAAAATTCCCATCAATCAAAATGGAAAAATACACATAGAAGGGACAGATATTGAAGAAGTCAATCAATTTGCATACCTTGGCAGCTACATAGACAAGGATGGTGACACTAGAAAGGAAGTTAGGATCAGAATTGCAAAAGCAGCATCAATCTTCAAGAATCTTGAGAACATATGGAATTCAAAAGTTATAAGCACAAAAACCAAGTTAAGACTATTCAATTCAAATGTAATATCCACCCTCATTTATGCATGCGAAAGCTGGAAAACAACTAAAGAAATAGAAAAGAAATTAGACTCTTTTGAAAACAAATGCCTAAGGAAAATACTCGGCATCAAGTGGAATGAATTCAAGAACAATGCAGAGATAAGACAGATGACTGAACAACAACCAGTCTCACGGGTGATCAGGAAAAGGAGATGGACATATGTTGGTCACTTGATGAGAAGAAATGATCAGAGAATCCCAAAACAAGCTATCAAGTGGAACACAACAGGCCGAAGAAAAAGGGGCAGACCGCGTGAAACTCTAAAGAGGACATTATTAAGAGAGGCCAAGTTAACAGGCATAACATCCTTTGATGAGGTTGAAAGACTCGCCGAAGACAGGAAAAATTGGCGAACTACTTTGCGAGCCCTATGTGACGTCTAACGGCACGGGAAGGATATAAGATATAAGATAAGATATAAAAGTTCCAGTAGAGTCTGGCACCTTGGTTACAGCAGATGGAATCATCATCATCATCATCATCCTCTAAGAAATCTACACCACGAAGTGCATACCATCTGAAAAAATCAAGAAGATATGGCTATATAAATCACCAACTGATTGTTGTGTAGTAATGTAACATCTCTCTCTCTCTCTCTCTCTCTCTCTCTCTCTCTCTCTGAACCTTAAGTGCCCAGGGCACATGGGGCTTCTGCAAGGGTTTTTCACAAACGCCTGTCCTTTGCCTTTTTTTCTGCTCTTGCCCAGGTGAGCCCTCTAGTGCTCAACATCCTTTCTGTTGTTCTTCTCCATGTCTCTTTTGGTCTACCCTTACCTCTGTTCCCCTGTGGTTTCCATCTTAGTGCTATTAGTGCCTTGCATATTAGGATATGATTATAATTATTATTTTTTTTAATGTTATTACCATTTTTTACTATCATCATTTTATTATAGTTATGACTATTATTAGACAGACTTGGTGGACAGGCTAAAATAAATGGCACACTGACAATGGACAAGGGGGACAATGGTAAGGCTTTATTGAACAGACTGCGCTAGAATGAAGAGCTGGAATGGAAGAACAATATATCTGTGAAGAGATTACTGGAGCTAGGACAAATTAAACGTGCTGGCAGGAAATCCGAACTGTGTGACAGAAAAGTCATCGTAAACAACCAATATTTGACAGGAACTATTAGCAAACCTGAATGTATAAACTAGGAAAAAAGTAGGAACAGCCTTATTACTTAACGATTACAAAGTTGTGACGTCTCGGTGTGAGCCTTAATCATACAAAAACATACAGGACGAAGAAACAGAGACAGGAGATAAAGTATAGTTCATGTGAATGCTACGTTAAGAAAAAAAGGAAATAAAATGAATAGGGCACTTAGCTGTAACTTGTAAGTAGATGTGGCTTGTCCGATGCTTGTTCAGAAATGGACATGGTGAAGCGTAGAGAATGTTTAAATGGAAGCTTGTGATGTGTGATGGGTGGGTCGTAACTGAGGGTGGTGGGTGGGGAAACCGTGGAGGGGAGAGAGAGTGGTACAATGTTAAGCGAGCCAGGAGAAGATGAAATAGATGATTATACTTGGGGGAGGGGAGTTGTAATATGATGCTGTGAGAAGGTTCTGAATTATGTGTAAACAAGTGAGAAGGCTCTGAACAATGTGTAACAAGTGAGAAAGCTCTGAACTATGTATAACAAGTGAGAAGGTTCTGAACTATGTGCAACAAGTGAGAAGGTTCTGAACTATGTGTAACAAATTAGAAGGCTGCTGCTACTGCTATTAATACTACTACTACGGTTACCACTAAGGTAGATAGAGGTGTATGGTGCAGTTTTACAAAGTGAGGGAGGGAGTGAGTAAGGTGAGAAAAAACAAATAGAAAGTATGAGAATGTATAAATGAAAAACATACAACATCCGATATTTCGGCGTGAGCCTTATTCGAGGATACATACAAAACAAGACAAAAACATGAAGAACTTATTTGAAATGTCTTCCTCCGAGTCAGGACAGAAAAGTGTGTAGTAGAAGAGAGAATGAAAGACCACGCTGCCTCTGAACAAAAGATGCCCGATAGAGCCAATCGTGATGTACGGTCTCGGAGGGTCCTAGAACAGCACCTTATTCTCCACCCAGCTGGAATTAACAATGTCTTCAGCTTTCTGTAAGTTCTTTATTTTTCCACTGGCCTTTTTTTTTTAACTCTATTTTCTTTCTCCATGCTACCCCTCCCTACCACCACCCTATTTTCTTCTCCGCCAACATATTGGTGTCTTTAGGGTCTTGTCCTATTTACCAATTTCACATTTTCTCCCTGCAGGTGTTTATATTCTTCATTCACTATCTCCCCGCGTCCCCTTTTCCCTCCCCCTCCTCCCCCCCCCCCCGACACCTCTAGCGGCCATCGTGTTTCTATTGCCTTCCCCCTACCCCTTTCTCCCACTTGTTCTCCTCCCCTCTCTCCACCTCTTCTTCACGATTGGCTCTATCGGGCATCTTTTGTTCAGAGGCAGCGTGGTCTTTCCTTCTTTCTTCTACTACACACTTTTCTGTCCTGACTCGGAGGAAGACATTTCAGATAAGTTCTTCATGTTTTTGTCTTGTTTTGTATGTATCCTCGAATAAGGCTCACGCCGAAATATCGGATGTTGTATGTTTTTCATTTATACATTCTCATACTTTCTATTTGTTTTTTCTCACCTTACTCACTCCCTCCCTCACTTTGTAAAACTGCACCATACACCTCTATCTACCTTATTTATTTCAACCAGTTTTACTGCAGTCGCCATCCCTTTTATCTGTTACCACTACTACTATTATTACTACTACTACTACTATTGCTACTACTAATAACATTACTACTACTACCACTACTACTACTATAACTACTACTAGTACTACTGCTACTACCACTACTACTACCACTACTATTGCTACTACCACTACTATAACTACTAATAATAATATTACTACTACTACTACTACTATTGCTGCTGCTGCTGCTCTTATACAAAAGATAATGCTGGGTAAAACACACAAAATCTCTGCCTGTTTCAGAACTCTTCTTAAATAAGTGCCAGTTATTATCACCATCATCATCATCATCATCATTATTAGTATGGAATATTTTAGTAATGTGTGATAGATCTATAAACGTCTGCTATGGAATGATTTTGAAAACTAAATCTCACAGTACAACGTTCCATCACCAACCAGTCGATATCTCTCGCCATTTTACTTTCTGTCAGTTAAAGATGGAAACTTGTATCAGGTGTACGGTAAGTTGCTGTAGTTTAAAAGTCAGTGTATAAAGTTGCTATGTTTATATGTGTCAAGTTGCTATGTTTATATATGTATCAAGTTGCTATGTTTATATTTGCGTAAAGTTGCTGCGTTTATATGTGTGTAAATTTACTACGTTTATGTGTGTGTACAGTTGCTACCTTATATATATATATATATATATATATATATATATATGTAAAGTTGCTACGTTTATATGTGTGTAATGTTGCTACGTTTATGTGTGTGTACAGTTGCTACCTTATATATATATATAAAGTTGGTACTTTTATATGTGTGTAAATATGCGCAGTAATTACTAAACATTAGGTTAGAAGGATTTTAGGAAGAAAAAGGAAGGAAAGAAACTGATATTTGATTAAAACTTTAGGAAGAAACTTAAAAGAAAGTGATATATGACCAAAACTATAGGAAACAAACACACTAGAAAGTGATATTTTACCAAAAGTATGAGAAACAAAACAAAAAGACATGATATTTGACTAAAATTATTTGAAACAAAACACAAGAAAGTCATATTTCACAAAAACATTGGGGAAAAACCACGGAAGAGATATTTGAAACAAATTGTAGGACAAGAGGCAGTTTTGTTCCAGTTGTGTATGTGTGTGTGTGTATGTATCTGTGTGTGGCGGGGGGGGGGGGAGAGAAACAGTGTCTGTACTCATATTTTTCTTGAGACCGTCTAGTAGTGGTTAGAGTACTCGTCTAGCAACCAAATGGTCGAGGGTTCGAATCCCCAGCTAACGGGATTTTTTTTCCCCAACCAATACGACCTCGAGGTTGACCCAGCCTCGTAAAAATGGGTACCAGGGAAAATCTGGGAAGGAAAGGCAGCGAAGAAAGGAACTGGCCCACCCTACCTCATACGCTGATGGCCCAGCATAATGAGGTCTCTAACGCTTCATCCCCTACGGCATTTGCTACCTTTACCTTTACTCATATTTTCCCTGACCAGTAATCATCATCATCATTAGTATGTAACAGTTTAGTAATGTGTAGTAGATCTATACGTGGAAAATGTAGATAAAAATACATAATACACAGCCGGTTCTCCTTTCCCAACTCCCATTTTTACAACTTGGATCACCAGTGTCGAACCACAGATCCATCGCTTCAAGAGGCGAATGATCTACCTATACGTTAAATGTACGGCTACTCTGAAGTTATTAAGTATGTACGCATAAAACTAAGTTCAACAGTTACATAATAATGGACGTGATGTATAGGGGGAAACAATGAAAGGGACTGATATATGATAAAAACTACAAATAACATATTAATGTGTGCGAGTGTCTATATATGTGTGTGTGGATAGGGACACAAATGCCAACAGAACACAAATGAAGTCTGATACAAAAACTGACTTCTCAGTTAAATATCAATCATTTTATTTCTCTCCAGTATCGATCACAAAACATTCAGGAGAACACAATGTCCTAGCTCCCTCAGTCTTCTCAGGTTCTCATAGATAGCCAAAAACAACTCACACTGCAAATAGTCTTGATTCCTTTCAGCAGTCACTAAGTCACAATGTGTACGAAGCAGGGCTTCCGTGTTAAACCAATACTCCAGACATACAAACTAACTGCTCACTGCGACTCGTTCTATTTTGGACTGCCTGTCCCAATTTTAGATAGATAAATAGATAGATAGATAGATAGATAGATAGATAGATAGATAGATAGATAGATAGATAGATAGATAGATAGATTATGTTTAAAAAGCTACTGAACTTTAAAAAAACACTCTCTCCTAAAGCTGAAATTGATTGACTGAACGCAGGTGAAGTTAATGCAGATCTTCGCTATGTAACCATATACTCCCATGACGGGCCAGCTCTTGCTAGACTGGGATTTGACGAAAGCAGACTTCTAGTGGACTTCTCCGACTCCACGCCGGTATCGTTGTTGTTGCATTTGTTGTTGATGCAAAGCCGAAGCTGTCTTCACTTTGCGTTATGTAACTGTTAAGCAGCATGTACTTCTTTATTTTTTAGTGTATATTATAATCTTCTCCTGCTTTCTTTTATTTAACCTGTAATTGTGTTACTTCTTTTGTGTGTGTGTTTTAGTATTATTGTTATCTTCATTTATATATCAGGTAATGTTTTTTTTCCATTTATGTATCTAATAATCTTGTTATTTCCCTTCGCGTACCTCGACTGCTGTTCGTGTATTGCATAATTTAACAAAGAATGTCTTGTTTATTTATTATTATATTTTTGGTATAAATACCATATCATCTGACTTTTCCTTTCTGTAACGTTCTCCCTCTCACTGCCGAAGTGAATGCAAGTTGACCAACATTCGCAATGACGTATTCACACTTTCGGTGATATCCTGAGTTTGTCTGCAGCGAGGTCATGCTTTTTCTTTTGTGGCGAGCACCATGTCTTCTACTATGGAACTCTCCAAAAACATTGTGTCTCCTGATGTGGTTGAAGTATCTCAGCTTTCTGACTTTGATGGTGTTTACAAGCCAGTTTTCAACCACACCTAATGCCGCCAGTATCTCTTTTATTTGGTTTTCTCTCTATCCATGAATAATATGATTCTTGGAAATACCAGCTTAAAAATCAGGCTTTTTAATACGATCCACCACGACAAGAGATTCCCTCTACTTGCAGTGGTGTTTATTTAGGTCATTACTTTATTCTAGTTTTACTCTATTATCTTTATTGTCGAGCAAAGGGGTCACCGAAGCGGAAAATTATTTCCCTCTCAAAGGACAATATCCACCGAGCTCCATTCTCCCCAGATATTTGCATAAATGTACCATGAAAATACTTCCAAATGGAATAATAAATAGCTGCAAGGCGCTGCACACTAGGAATGATCTCTCCGCACGATTATCAGTATTTAAAGTGGGAAAAGCTGAAATATATCTATAAATAATCTCTGGGGTTTTTTTCGGATTAACCTCGAGTTAGGAAAGACATTAATAAAAAGTTATTTTGCTGTTTTTTTTTTCAACTGTTATTTTATCATTTTAGACAGTAATTATTATTTTATAATTTTAGAAAGCTATTGTTATTTTATTTTGTTTAAACGACGAAAACAACGGGCCTTGGACCTGGTGGTACAGCAAACCGGTCCTACCCGTAACGAGATGTGGGCCTTACCCCCGGGCATCGAATGTGCAGGGCAGGCCTCGGGCATCTCGTAGTTAAAAAAAAAAACTAAGCTTTTGTCTTAACCAAAGGGCATGTTGATCAGGGTACCTGCAAGAGGACACTTTGATCTCAGCCACTTTGATCAGGGTACCTGCCAAGAGGTCACTTTGATCTCAGCCACTTTGATCAGGGTACCTGCCAAGAGGTCACGTTGATCTCAGGCACTTTGATCAGGGTACCTGCCAAGAGGTCACTTTGATCTCAGCCACTCTGATCAGGGTACCTGCCAAGAGGTCACTTTGATCTCAGGCAAAAGGCCATGAAGCGGTCTAGTAATCTGATACATGAAACAAAGTTCGTAGTATCTCAAGAATGACGAGAAACTGCTTCTTCTTCTTCTTCTTCGTTCGCACTGTCTGTCTATATCTGCAGTCCTGTCTCTTGGATAAATTTCACTGTTTTTTGTAACTCATGTATGGAACCGTAGAGCTTATCTTCTTTAGTGGTTTCACTGGGCCAGTAATTATTTCTCAGTGTCTCGTAGTTGATGCAGTTCTGGAGGATATGTTCCACGGTTTGGGGCACCTGGGCACATGTACATAGATTAGTAGTACCAACCTTAAACTTTGTATACATATGACTTCGGAGTCGGCTGTGTCCTGTTCGGAGACGGAAGATGGTGACTTGTTCCTTTCTGTTTAGCATGTGATAGTCATCATGTGGTGGTGTTTGTGGCTTCCTGTAGGTTTTTATCATGCTTTTCTTCTGATTATAGGTGACTGGTATGTCTGGTTGCTCCATTTCAGTGCCCTCTTTGGCCAGATGGTCAGCTTTCTCATTGCCTGGTATCCCACAGTGGGAGGGAATCCATTGCAAAGTGACTCCATGTTGTAAGCCAATTTTTGACAAGGCATCCTTAAGGTCTGGTAGTTTGTTGCACTGAAGAGCCTCCAGTACTGATCTTGCATCTGTGAGAATTACTACAGGACATGTATCAATTCTGGAGTCTGATAGTTTTTCAACTGCAGCAATAATTGCCCTAACTTCTGCATCAAAGTTGTTGCAGTATTTACCAGTGGGTATGGAAATCTTGTCAATGGTGTTGTTTGGATATTCAATATATGCTCCTGCCCCACCATTCTTTATGGCATTATGTGCAGATCCATCTGTATACACACGTATCCAGGTGTCACATGGATATTTGTCATCTAGAACACTAAGTGTGGCTGTTGATCTTACAAGACTGCTCTGCATCTCACCATTCTGCACACCTTTCACTTCAGTCTGAATAGTTATTTGTGTATAATCTGCTTCTTTCCATGGTGTATGCTCTGGTACAGATGATAATGGAGTGACTACAGTTGGAAGGTCAGGTATCAGCTTACGCATACGCTTGGCCTGATGAATGAAGCTGCTTCTTTTAAGCCGTCCTAATGCCAAGTTATTGAATCTCTCCTTCAGGGGATGGCTTACAGAGCTACGGAATTTTTCTCCCATGGTCATGACCTTTGTGTCTCTACGTTCCTTTAGCGGTTGAACACCAACTATTTTCTGCATTTCTACTATTGGTGTGGACCTCATGGCACCTGTGATAATCCGTAGTGACTGATTTTGAACCTTGTCTAGATTATGCAGCGTAGTGTTTGATGCTGTGCACCAAGATGTTGAGCCATATTCTAAATGTGGTAGAATACTTTGCTGATATACATTCTTGAGGATTCTTTCACTAGCTCCCCATGTAGTCCCACTCAATTTTCTTAATATGGCTAGTTTTCTTCTGGCTTTTGCTTCTGCACTGTTGATGTGTTGCTTCCAAGTCAGTTTTGAGTCAAGAGTCACTCCTAAGTAAGTGGGTTGGTTGTCCATCCTTAAGGGTATTTCATTTACAAAGATCTTACCTGCTTTCTGTTTAGATGAGAGGGTGAACAGAGTGGTACTTGATTTCTCTGTGTTGATACTTACACACCATTTGTTTGTCCATGATGTCAAGATGTCTGCTGCTCTTTGGAGTCTCTGTGTAGCAACTGTCGCATATTCATCTGTACACCACATGACCAGATCATCTGCATACAGTGCTGCTTTGATTCCATAGGGAAGTTCCTTGACCAGGTCATTAATGAATACAAGGAATAGTGTAGGCGAAAGGACTCCTCCTTGTGGTACACCGTGTCGCAGAAGTACTTTCTGGCTTTTGTGTCCATCCATTACTACTCTAGCTCTTCTATTGTGTAAATAGGACTTTATCCAGTTGTACAGTCTTCCATTCACATTGCAGTTTCTTAGTTTCCACAACAGACCTTTTTTCCATACTTTATCAAAGGCTTTCTTCAGGTCTATCCACGCTGCTAGTACAAGGTTTTTCTCTTGGAATGCATCCTCAATCTCTTGAGAGAGATAGGTCACTTGATCTTCCGTACTGTAGTACTGCCTAAATCCTGCTTGTTGTGGAACGAGAAGGTTTTCACTTTCTAGGTACCATTTTAGCCTCAGGTCAATGATGCGTTCCATCGTTTTGCATAGGCAGCTAGTGAGACTGATTGGCCTGTAGCTGGAGGCAGTATCACTGTTTTTCCCTGGTTTTAGCAGTGGTACCATGCTTGCTTCCTTCCAGATTTGAGGTAACTTACCTGTGCTCCAGCACATATTGAAAATATCCAACAGCTTTCCCATTGCTGCATTCCCAGGTTCTTGATCATTTCATTGGACACTCCATCTGGTCCTGGTGATTTCCTTGGTTTCAGTTTACTAACTGCTAGGTCTAACTCACTGCGTGTGATTGGTGCATCCATGACCTCCACTTTTCTGACTTGTTCCTCCTCTTTCTGTGGCTCGATGCGCACTGTACGCTCCTTCTCTGGATGGATATCAATGTTGCAGTCCTGTGCAAACATGCGAGCAAAGTGATCTGCTACCTGCTTACCTGTAACAGTTTTCCCATCCTCTATTATGTAATCTTTGTACTTCTTCCAGTACTCTCATCATTAACTGTTTGATTAGTTTCCATAGTTTCCTTCCATCCTTTTCAAAGTTTAGGGACTCTGTTTTCTCTCTCCAACTTTCCCGTCTGGCTTGCAGCTTTGCTCTCTGAAATTTGGCCTTAGAATGTTGGTAATTATTGTGGTGTTCTTGGCATGGTCTATTTTCTGCTTGCTTTCGAGCTGCTTCCACGTCATCATGGAGTTTTCCCAGCTCACTAGACCAGTATGGTTTATAGTCCCTGCGAGCTCCTCTGGGAATGGTTTCACGAGCGGCCTGAAGGATACAAGCATTGAATTCCTTCACTATGCTGTTAATATCCTTACCTTCTATGGACAGCTGTCCCACCAGGATACCTGTACGATGTCTGTACATTGTCCAGTTTGCTTTTTTATAGTTCCATCTGGGGAGAGGGTTACTAGTGTTAAGGAGTTCATTTTCTATTGTCAGGAAGACTGGTCGATGGTCGCTACCTCCAAGTTGTTTTCCAACTTCACGTGTAATGTTCCACTTCAGATCTGGAGAGTGGAATGCCAGATCTGGTGTTGATTTTGTATGCCAAGCCCTTGAGTAAAATGTTGGGGCATCCATTGGCTGGTTGATCAGGAGAAGTCCATTATCATCCTGCCAGCTCTCAACTTCCTCTCCTCTCTTGTCTATGTGGTCATAGCCCCAGCTCTGGGAATGACTGTTAAAATCACCACAGACCATCAGTCTCTCTTTGTGTGGGATTGTTCCTAAAGCAAGTGGGCGGTCATTAGGACAGTAATAGTTAAGGAGGTGAAATCTGTATTACTACTTTTTAGATGGATCATCTGGTATTCGGCTCCTTCCATGTACACTCCCACCTGACATGCGCTGATGTTATTCTTAACAAGTGTGAGTACTCCTCCTTTTCTTCTGTCCTGTCGGTCTGATCTAAAACACTGGTAGCCTCTGATTTTAAAGGCGGCATCTTTGGTTAGGTGTGTCTCCTGTATGCAGCATACTTACTGCTCTGCAAAAAGTATGTTCTCTAGTTCAACCTTTTTGCTATAGCCATCTCTAACACTGCTGACACCCTCAGCATTCCACTGCATTATTTTAAGTTCTTGCTTTTTGGCTATTTTCTTCTGTTGTATTTTTTGGCCAGTAGCTCTACTCTCATGTCTCCTGACTCCACAAGACGAACTGAGAGGACCTCCAGTAGCATTGGGTGGACCCTTTCGAGGCAGGGGGCCCGGCACTGCACCTGCCTGGTTAGTCTTCACAGGGCGAGCACCATGTTTGAAAACTGTAGATATAGACATTTCATTAGCGATAATGCGTGTTACCCTGATTTTTGCGATGCGCCTTTTGGCTGGGTAACTCCGACTTCAGCACCTTTCCTTGCTAGGGCAGACTGTGGTCTTGCTCGGACTGCCATGAAGACAGTGTGACTGGCCTGGCCAAAACTTTGTTTTCCAGCCTCTGGTGGCTGTACTTAAGCCCCTTCTCCATGTCAGATGGTTTGAGACAGTTCCACAAAGACACTCTGACTCTGAGATGAGGAATCTGATGAGTGCTTCAACGATATCCATTCCCCGCCACCTATAGTCTACTGGCTCTGTTTTGTTTACATCATTCTGATAGCCATTGTTGTAAAGACCCATAGGCTTGTCACGTCCTGGATTCATTGGTTTCACACCAGACTTCCCTCATCCCCGCCAGAGATCTCCATGTCCCCATCCGTCCACCAACCTGACATTACATTTTGCAAAAATAACAATTACAATTACAATTAGTGTTGATTGCTACAAGTTTCTGGGCTACAGAGGTAGGTCAGAGTTTTTAAGCAAACAGATCTATGTTCCCTGTCTCACAAACACTATGTTAAGATAAGTGTGCTCTTAACACAGTTGTTCCCAGGGGAAATATCTCTGTCTAAATCACACTGAAATCTAGTCACACACCAACAAGCTGACATTTTACTTAATAATTATTTCTCCTATAGAAGTCTCAGTTTAACTCTCAGTTATTCTCCATTTTCCTTCCTCTCATGTCTAAGTTTTTCTGTCTACAGTTCTTCCTGCCTAATCACATGCTTCTCCCAGCAGAGTTCAGTCCAAGGCTTGCTGTGGTAGTCTGCAGTTATGTGCCTAGCTTGAGATCTGAACTCTCCGTGGTCACTTTTATGACAAAATATGATTTTATATTCAGAATTTAACAGTAATCGCACTAGGATTTTTAAAAACTGGTACAGTTGTATCTAGTTGAATTCTTTCTAGACTAATTGTTTACGAAGAATTAAACAAATATTTTGGCCAAACACCACAAGAAATAACATCTTGTTGGCAGAAATTCAGATGAAGCCACTGACAGCAATTATTGAGGAAAGGCGCTGGCGATGGTTGGGACATGTGCTCTGAATGACTGACAACTCACTACCAGAAATAACACTAAGATGGACACCACAGGGGAACAGAAGTAAAGGTAGACCAAAAGAGACATGGAGAAGAACAACAGAAAGGATGTTGAGAAATAGAGGGCTCACCTGGGCAGGAACGCAAAAAAAAAGGCAAAGAACAGGCATTTGTGAAAACCCTTGCAGAAGCCCTGTGTGGCCTGGGCACTTAAGGTTCAGAGAAAGAGAGAGAGACAGTTGTACTTATTTTTCATCACACACGAAATACTTTTCAAAATAGCAGTTTTTATCATTACAACACTGGTATGTTGTGTGTGTGTTTTTTAAATGTAAAATTAAACATACTTTACAAACATTAGTGGGGATTAAATGTTTGTGTAAAATTTTTTCTTATCTTATTTGCATCAAGATTAATCTTTACAAACGAGAAACTGCTGTTTTATCATTTTAGAAATCACCATAACTTTTTAACAGAACAAAGTTCCCAGATTTCTGCTCTGGTTTGGGTCCTCAGATTTTCGTAATGAAAACAATGAGAGGTCTATATTCTGCTTGCTTCGTCTCTGAGATTAACTGCCAAACAGATTTCTCCTATTGGTCTTCAACAGTGAGCAATTTTATCGTGAGTACATTAAAAATGTAGGATAAAAAAAGTTATCTGTTTGTTTCCTTTGTTGTGATTTTTCTGTTTCTGGTACTTTTGTGCTCCCTTTCTTTTCGACAATGTAACTGATTAGACACATTTTGTGCCTTAATTCTCTTCAAGGTGGATGTGTGCAAATTGTATTTTTGTGTCTTTATCTGGTCTCTCCTAGTATCTGATAATAGCTTTCTGGCCGAAATATTGGTTTGTCTTGATGTTTTTTTGTTGTTGTGGTTGTTGTTGTTGTTTTGGTGTTCTTCTTGTTATCTTTTATTGCCTCTTTCTTTCTTTCCCTTCCTATTTTCATCTTTTCAGGACTTCGTCAGATATCTCTATCTACCTCTATTCTAAGAGTTTGTTGTTGACGCTGTCATCATTACATTCATCTCTCTGTCACACTGAGCGAGATTCCTACATTCTTCACAGCACTGACTTCACCTCTGAAAAAAAAATGCAGCACCTGTTCAAAATAAAGTCCTTTAAAATATGCCTACCTGTCCCTGGCTTCTAAATGTTATCGAAAATGTCCTTCTGTGTGATATCTTTTATATTTATTGGTGTTCTTTGTACGTGAATGCTAATACGTGAAATGATATTGAATGATTGCTTTAGATTTAAATTCAAACGATTAAAAATAGAGTGTCAGATGGACCTGGTTAAATTATTCATACATGTACTATGATAAATGAAGTTCGTTAGTTCTCTCGCGTTATCTCCCTTCCTAGGATGCGGGAAGATAGACCTCCCTTATGAGGACAGGCTCTCTTACATGGTAGACACAAAACTTAAACCTGACTCTTACAAGAAAAACGGCAACATTGGCCGGTTCTGTGAGGGCGCTTATGTGTGGTACCACATTAAACCCGGACGCGGTAAAGATCTATGGTGGTATTCTGTTGTTCTGTACACTTGTAATCTATGCCGCAAACGTTGCAGTGTTTTGTGCTCACTTTTATTGAAACACAAACTTCGCGGCAGATGAGGATAAAGATTTCTGTAAAGATAAAAGACGTAAGTGTGTGGCCATTGACATATATTATAGCATGGTCTTGTAAGTGATGATTATAGTATTATTGTTAATGAATAGGATTATGAATAGTATTATGAATAGGAATATGAGTGGGATTATGAATATGATAATGAATATGATTATGAGTTTGATAATGAATATGATTATGAAAGTGATTATGGATATTATTATGAGTATATCGTAGGCATGAGAGTAACATCTAATAGCAACAGAAAAAGTAAATAGGAAAATTAGAGCAAGGTTGAAAAACAAACGTCCGTGACACTAGTATGACTGGACGCTGACACAAGTAAACAGAATAGAAAAGACAAATAGAAGAGACAGGCGCAATGAAAAGCGAGGACACAATAAAACATCCAGCATGAAAGAACAAGATAATGACTTAGGTAAATGACAATTGTATAAACGAAGTTGACGCAGACTGACACGTATGACACATATTAGCTTGCTAATCTTAGGACGCTATTGCGAACGGTTTTTAAATAAAGGAGTGACCAACTCGGCCAGCTGACCAATTAAATATTTAGAGGAGTGGCCTATTGGACAATTGACTTAGGACATATAAGTCACGGGGCAGTTGGAGAGAAGGGACTATCATAGAAGAACAACAGACAGAGAGGGACGATCGTGTGGGGGATCGTCCTACCAACGACGATCAGTAAGCGAAGGCCGCCTCAGATGGCAGAGGAAGACTGTCAGAGAGAATCAAATAGACAAGAGGACGATCAGAGAAGAACAGCAGAAAAGGAACACACACCAGAGAGACACGGAGGGGACAGAAACAGAGAAGAACAATAAAGATAACGAGACGATATAGAATCAGAAGTAATATTAGGCTGAAGGCGGGTTTCAAGTGATTAAGAAGAATTGATACTTTTGAAACTTTGAGTAAAGTGTTTCAGACGAGAAATTAGTTGACCACGTGTTGCAGAGTTTAGAATAGTCCTAGTATCACGTGTAGAATATCTTGAAGTTGAAAACAGTGACGAAATGCGGCATGTAGAATATGATAGAGTTTGATATTGTGAATAAATTATTATGTGCTTCAACGACGAAACTAACGAAGTTTATGTCATATTAAATCTTATTTCAAGTGATGTTGTCAACAATAAATCTGATACTTTAATTGTCAGAATTAAATAATGCGGTGAACATTTCATCGGATTTAATTTAGCGAATGTGGTTAAGTTTTGAGAAACCTGTGATGTGTTAATCAAAAAACATCTGTAAGCTTCAATACTATAGAAGTATTCAGAACCCCTTCTTTAGCTAGAAATATATAATTCACAATCATCAATATTATAATATGAGGGATATGGTCTTAGTTTCCATGTATGCCTTCACTTGTTCCATGTCATTAAGAAATATAGAGCATACTTTGTTAACGATCATAATTTGTTTATCCAGTTTCAAGCCACTGAAGCACATATGAGAAACAACGTCAGTGTCCAAACATCGACCTCGTCTAGAGAACGTAATACACTAATCATCTCGCTCTCATACGTCCACACGTTTGAGCAGTTACTTCAGTTTCAGAAGAAGGTCGTTTCTTAGCAGGCTCCACCACAAGGAAAGCTTGGAATCCTTACCTGCCTAGCTAGGTGAAGAAATGTAGCAAAGTATTTCTAAGAGCATCATGAAAAGATTGAACATGGTTTTGACCAGTTCTAGTTCTCTGTTCCTTTCAATACGATGGTCTATGCTTCTAGTGTTCTTGTTCTCTCCCAAAAGTACACACAAAAAAAAGAACAATAACTTTGTCTTCATTGTCTCTAATTATCTAGACATATTCCATATCTATCAACAGATCAAACTGCACGGGTAGTTACAAGTGTTGTTAACCTTTTTGGATATGTGGACATTTATATGGGGCCTTTCTACAGATGAATCTAGTGTAAGTATGTTAACAAAGTTAAAGTATCCATATTTTGTTTTAAAGTATCATTATTAACGAGGGGCAGTTGATCAAAGTGTCATGATTCAGAATCTAAGCGAACGTCTGAGAGAAAGCGATCACGAGACAAGCAAAAACGGAAACAGAAAGACATTTAACACATCTGTGAGAGAATTCTCTATTAGTTAAGAGAGATGAGGATAAAGACCATGCCACACGGATTGTAACCTGTGTCATTTATAGAAAAAGCAAGCGTCAACACTGAAGACAAAACAGAAAAAAGACGTAGACGCAGAGAGACTGAACACTGCAACACATTCAAATTGTGCCTCCACTGTGGCCGATTAAGTGAAGCGAACATTGACAGAAACAGTCATAGGAGACTTTCCTTTGTGAAATAATGCTCAGCGCTTTAACATACAAGGCTGGATCAAAGGAAGGTACGATAATATTATTCACTCAAGACTTTTATTCAATACAGGAAAAATAAAACCCTTTTTTTCAAAACAGTCCCGGTGCTTTGCAAAGTATGTGCTTCACCTGTGAGCAAATGCTTGAATTCCAGTCATAAAAAACCCCCCTTGTCCTGACGACACAGCCACTGTTCACTGCGTCTTTCGTGTGCTTGCCCAGGATGGTCGGCTTAGTGTATGATTGCTATGCCTGTCTAGATCTTCATTATCTAGTTGTAGACTTCAGCCATTATTCGTGCTCTCATCGACTTACGCTGCAAATGTTTCATGGTGTATGTCCAAAGGGTTCAGACCTTTAGTGGACAGGAGTCAATTGACAAAAGGCACCTCTTCCTTGGTGTATGTTTGCAAGTAATCACCATTTTGACACGCGCTATTCTCGGCTTATTGCTTAGTGATGGTGATGCTATTTGCTCACTGACATCATCGATCTTTGTGGTTACAGCCGCTACTACTAAGGGATTTCTATTTGTTCTTTTGGAAATTTTATTAACATTTTCTTTCATTTGATTCACCCTCATAAAATTTCTAACATCCACCTACTTAAAAATTGAACTGAGCCCATACCCGAACATAGATCTCTGAACAATGCAATCAACATTTTTGTAAACTTTTTTTTTAAATAATGAAGTCGACTTAGTGGCAAAATATCGACAAAAGCAAATGTCTACATAATCAATATTGTTTGAAATATGCCCTACTGTATTAAGTTATTTATTTTAAAAGTTAAAAGAAAAAAAAAACGAAAAATGGAAAAGTCTCTATGATTATGTACCTATTGCATTTGTAAAATTAATTCTAAAGCCTTTCTCATAATCCATAATCATCCTAGTATGAGAAGCTCTGCTATTTATTAAGCACTAGCTGACTAACCGGCTTTGCCCGGGAATTTATTTATCCCAATCAACAAACTTCGACTCACTTCCACAACCTTCTAGACGGTTTTACAAAGTTCTATTCATTTCCACAACCTTCTAGAAGGTTCTACAGAGTCTAGACGGTATTACGGAGTTATATTCGTTCTGTTCGACTAAACGTGGGCTTAATTGTCATCAGGACTGTCACCAATCAGCTTAGCGACCCCGAAAACTATGGATTCGACACTAATCTCGGTCAGTTTGGACATTTTATTTCTCACACAACAATTAGTGTATAAATTTACGAGGCACTGCAGTAAAGCTGTGATACCAGAATGTATAAACTAGGAAAAAATGTAGGAGCAGCTTTATTACTTAACGATTACAAAGTTGTGACGTCTCGGCGTGAGCCTTAATCATACAAAAACATACAGGATGAAGAAATAGAGAAGAGGGATAAAGTATAGGTTCACATGAATACTGTTACAAAAAAAAATGAATAGAGCACTTAGCTGTAACTGTAAGATGTGGCTTGTCCGACGCTGTGTGTCAGAAATGAGCATGGTAGGGCGTAGAGAATGTTTAAATGGAGACCTGTGATGTGTGGTCGGTGGGTCGTAACTGGGGGTGGTGGGTGGGGAAACCATGGAGGGGAGAGAGAGTGGTACAATGTTAACCTAGCCAGGAGAAGGTGAAATAGATTATTATAGTTAGGATAGAGGGGTTGTAATATGATGCTGTGAGGAGGTTCTGAACTATGTGTAACAAGTGAGAAGGGAGTGGAGCTTAGTAGAGAGGGATTATAATTGTTGAAGAGCAGAATGTTAGGTGTAGCTGAGTCATCATCATCATCATCATCATTTTTTAAATAGTATTCATGTGAATCTATACTTTATCTCCTCTCTCTATTTCTTCGTCCTGTATGTTTTTGTATGATTAAGGCTCATGCCAAAACGTCACAACTTTGTACTCGTTAAGTAATAAAGCTGATCCTGCTTTTTTCCTAGTTCATACATTTTATTTTTCACTACTTCTCACCTCCCCCCTCATGCCGATAGGGGCTGAACTTGGACTTAAACGGCATCGAGAGTGTCACTATTCATCTCAGTGATCCCGAAAACTATGGATTCGACACTAATATCGGTCGTTTTCGATTATTTTTACATGTCACCCCCGTCCCACCCCCACCCCTAGGCTCCCAATGCCGACGGGGGCTGACCCTGGACTTAAACAGAATCGAGAGTGTCACTATTCATCTCAGTGATCCCGAAAACTATGGATTCGACACTATTATCGGTCGTTTTCGATTATTTTTACATGTCACCCCGGCACGATCCCCACCACTTAGGCTCCCATAGAGGTGCTAGGGGTGTATTGCCTCACAGTATTTTGTTCCAGATTGCAAGTCATATGTGTACCAAGTTTGGTTGAAACTGCTCCATGCGTTCCAGAGTTATATTGGAACATACATACATAAATCCGTATACACACACACACAACATATATATATATATATATATATATATATATATATATATATATTATATATATATATATATATATATATATATATAAACGAAAAAATCTTCAACATTTCACTAAAAATATTCTAAATATCGTCCACAGCTTTCTGGAAGCAGAGGTTCCGACATGAATTTGACAAACAACATGGCGGCACATGAAGTCGAAAAGAGGATATTTTCAAACTGTGGGATACTTTTGTCAGAATAAATAATTATTAGTGTTTGCTTTAAAATATCATCATCATCATTCATCATCATCATCAGCAGCAGCAGCAGCAGCAGCAGCAGCATCAGGTGCTGTGCTGAATGGCGTTGACTATTATGCTTCTCCAGAGTACACAATTCTTCAAGCAGGTCATCAGCTCAGTTGGTGATCTTCTCTCAGACTGTCCAGTATCATTTCTCTCGGTCTTCCTCTGGATCTTCTTCCCTCTGTTTTTCCTGTTGTTATAATATTTTCAATGCCCCCTCTTTTCATTGCATGACCTATGAATGTACATTGTCTCTCTTTTTATTTTTTGACAAGATTTTTTTTGTCTCTCCAGCTCTTCTCATACATTCTTCATTAGTTATTTTTGCTGTCCAGTGAATTTGCAACATTCTTCTAATAAACCACATTTCTGCTGCTTCCAATGATTTTTGTGCCGACCTGCCTATTGTCCATGATTCACTTCCATATAATAAGATAGGTTCAATATAGCATTTTAGGATTCGTTTGTTAACATTCATTGATAAGGATGTATTGGATAATATGTTTCTCAATCTCTGAAATGCAGTCTTTGCTTGGCCTGTTCTGTTCCTAATTTCTGTTCTGCATTTCCCATCTGAAGTTATTACTGCTCCAAGTTATTTGAATTTCTGCACCTGCTTTAGAATAATTCAGTTTAGTTTAATACTGCATTTTGGTGGATTATGTTTCTTAGATATACCATAGTCTCTGTCTTTTTGATGTTCAAAGTAAGACCTTTCTGTTCACTTTCTTTGGTGACTTTATCCAAGAGATTTTGCAGGTCTTGTTGGTTCTCAGCTATCAGTACTGTGTCGTCAGCATACCGAAGGTTGTTAATATTGTATCCTCCAATTTTTATTAAAATATGAATAATAAAGATTACATGTGTTTCGTGAATTAGAAAATGACATAGTTTGCTTAGTGTTTAATAATATTCATTAATTCGTATTTAGTTTTTAATTGTTTGTTATTAATTAATGTGTTCGATAGTATGTGTTTTAATAACATAGTAACTAAGTGCTCCTCATATTTCTATCTTTCTCTCTCTATCTTTGTCTGTTTATCAGGCATTACACTCATTGACATCAGTGCGTCATGCGGTGTCTTAACAAGCACCAGACTGTCATGTTTTGATGTGCTGGTTAATTTTCGAGGTTAATCCTACCTTATGCTCTCCTACTTTACTGCACAAGAAGCCTTGACCTTTCCCCCACAGAGCTGCACAGTTATACAACAGAAACAAGAATTACTACCGTTGCGAAGGTGAATAAAAAAAAAGTAAATGTAATGTACCCTTTAATACCAGTAATTGTTAGCAAATGAACATAGCGATTATATCATGCTTCCGCATAGTTCAGCAATTATATCATGTTTCGTTATAGTTCACCTGCAGATCGATGTACTTATGGTATCGTTTCACTAGCTTCTTCTTTCCTTGAATTCCTTCCGAGTCCAGGTCTGCACCAAGTGACCAAACCAGATTCTGTTGCCGAAATTAAAACGCAGTGTGATGGAAAATATGGATAATGTGCTGTGCTGAACTAGCACTGATAGTCGTAACTGCGGCTATTCACCGTCACCCGACGATTCTCTACTACAGCGAGTTCAGCTTTTATAACTTGACTCTGCTTTCACTTCTCGATGTACCTGACCTGGACGAGGAGAGTCAGATACAGACCTCTGGTCATTTCGGAGCTTCCAACCTTTCTCATAAACATACTGCAATGACAGGCATGGATCACTGCACTGGACCCTCATTCTCTGTTGATTGTCTATAGGTTACACACTTTCACAATGGGTGACAGAACGGTGTTCCGTACACGTTTCAAAAGGAGCGGCTATCTTTACATTGCAGGCTATGAAGTCATGTAACTCTTTGGCACAGTGCTGTCACCGGCAGGACGTTCATTACATTATTAGTAACAGCTCTGTCATCTTAATGATGATGGGGGCGGTGCTTAGAAATTGTAACGTAATTTTAAGATTTTCATTAGATCAGGCTCGTGCTGCCACTTCTGCAGAAGCTACACCTACATCACCATTTCTACAACTACCATCACCATCACCACGACTACTACCACTACTATTACTACTACTACTACTACCACTGCTACTATTACTACCACCACCACTACTACTACTGCAACTACTACTACCATTACTACAACAACTACTACTACTACTACTACTTCTACTACCACTACCATTACCACTACTATTACCACTACTATTATACTACTAGTACAACTACTACTACTACCACTTCTACTACTACTACCACTACTACTAAATATTACTTCTACTACTACTACTAGTACCACTACAACAATAACTAATACTACTACTACTACTACTACACTACTACTACTACTACTACTACTACTACTACCACTACTACTAAATATTACT
Organism: Achatina immaculata; assembly: GCA_009760885.1. Taxonomy (NCBI): domain Eukaryota; kingdom Metazoa; phylum Mollusca; class Gastropoda; order Stylommatophora; family Achatinidae; genus Lissachatina; species Lissachatina immaculata. The sequence continues at coordinate 42,307,475 of CM019695.1, forward strand.
TCTACTACTACTACTACTAGTACCACTACAACAATAACTAATACTACCACTACTACTACTACTACTACTACTACTACTACTACTACTACTACTACTACTAACACTATTTCTCATTCATTCATTCATTTGCATGTCCCTTGCCTCCCAAACAGCACTCCTGTAGGCTTCTCGATTGTGAGCAAGATGGCCTGCTGCTGATGCACCCATTTGCAGATCATCAGCGATGCCTTGCAGCCATCTTCGTCACTACTACTACTACTACTACTACTACTACTACTACTACTACTACTACTACTACCATTACTAGTACCATTACTACTACCACCACTACTACTACCACTACTACCACTACTACTACTACTACTACTACAATTACTATTATTACTGCTACTACCACTACTACTACTACTATTACAAATACTACTACTACCACTACTACTACCACTACTACTACTATTACTACTATTACCGCTACTACTATTACCATTAATACTACTACTACTACTACTACCATTGGCACTACCACTACTACTACTACTACCCCTACTACTACTACTACCATTACCACTACTACTACCATTAATACTACTACTACTAGTACCACTACTACTACTGCCACTACTTCAACTACTACTAATACCACGACTACTCCTACTACCACTAACACTAACACTAACACTACTTCTGCTACTACTAGTTCCACTACTACTACTACTACTAACACTACTTCTACTACTACAAGTACCACTAGTACAACTACTACTACTATCACTACTACAACTACTACTACTACTACCACTACCGTTACTACTACTATTAACACTACTACTACTACTACTACTATTACTATCACTGCTACTACTTCTACCACTACTACTACTATCGCTACTTCTTCTACTACTAGTACCACTACCACTACTACCACCACCACCACCACCACTACTACTACCACTACTAATACTACTACTACTACTACTACTACTACCACCACTACTACTACTACAAATACTACTACTACCATTACAACTACTACCACTACTACTACTGCTGCTGCTGGTCCTGCTGTTACTGCTTCCATAATAGAGAGGCTACCGTTACTAATACTACTACTACCACCACCACTACTACTACTGCTACTGCTTCTGCTGCTGCTGCTGTTAGATACTGCAGAAAAAAAATTGAAGAAATACATGAGAAATATTTGCTATTGACATAAAAGAGGGAAAACGCTGTAGCAAACGAAAGACTATCTGGAAAACATGAAAGAGAACAGTGTTGTAGTGTAGAATGACTGATCTATAAATGAAAGAAAACAACAGATAGGCACAGGAAAAATTAATTGATAACAAGATGACAAAAGTGTGGTATAGAAATGAATGGTTAATAACAAGAGAACGAACAACAGCGTAGCATAGAAAAGACTGACTAATAACAAGAGAACAATGGAGTGGTACAGAAAAAAAGATTGGCTGATAAACAAGAAAACATCCGGGCCCTTAGAAAAGTTTGGCTGATTACACATAGAACAGCTAAGCAACATAGAAAATTTTGACTAATAGCAAGAGAACAGCGAAGCAGCGTAGAAAACTTTGACAAATAACACTATGACAGCGAGGCAGAATAGAAAAGATTGGCTGATAACAAGAAAAAAAAAAGCGAGAAAGCATAGAAAAAAAATTGGCTGATAACCAGAAAACAGCAGGGCGGCATAAAAAATGACTGGATGATAACGTTGTTGACGCTGCTGAAACAGTATACAACATATAAAATACAATATAACATCCAGAATACTAATTTATTCCTCTTGCATTCATAAAGCGCCCATTAGACGTATTTAGTGTCCATTTGTCTGTATCATTGTTAATTACATATTCTTTTCTCATCAACTTTTCCCTTAATGTCAGTACTTTGGATCTCCATGGAAACGTGAATTCTTGTTCTATGCAGCCGGCATGTGAATATGTTGAAATCACATGCGTTGTATAGGACGGAAAGCGAACTACTACGGCTTGACTGAAAATTCCAGCTGAAATAAACGATTGAAACACCACTGATGCCCTACTCCATTAGCGATAACAAAAATGCGAGGAACAATACAAAGGTGACACCCCCCCCCCCCCCCCGCGAACAACTTGTCTAGATAACCGTACAGTCGCTGACATATATTCAACTTTGCTGTCAACATACACGGCGTAGCGAGATAACGAGACGTACTCGTTAAGTTGCTGCAGTTCCTAAATATGAGTTTCGAATACAATGGTAGATAAATTTGAGTGCGGTATACTCCATCAATCCTTCTTGCTCTTGTTCGCTTTCCCTGCAAATGCGAGCAGAATTTTTTTTGCAGCAGATGTAGTGAAGACGCCGAAGAACAACTTCATGCTGTGGTTCATCTGATAACAAAGTGCGGACTATGAAAAGGTTCCTAATGAGGTTCGCGTGGATCAGTTGCTAAGTATCGGCAGTACTGCCTGTTAACCGGTATTATTAATTATAAGGTAACTTTTTTTTTGTCAGACTCCCAGTAGAGCTCAAAAGCAGAAAAAAGTACAGTGCTTCCGTAGCAGACTCCACCACCATGAGGAATATAACGATCCCTACCAATTATTCAGGGTGAGCTGTTACGGGGGATAGCAATGGAGAGGCGGGACAAGATTTTGGGTTCTAACAGATCTAAAACACTTTCTGATGCATCTTCACGTGAATCTTAAGATAAGTACCCCCCCCCCCCTCCACCAGTTCTTTTTCTCATTCTTATTATTATCACGCATGAAAATCTAGACTTGCCCAGATTCTTCGTTCTGTACGTTTCTGCATGAATAAGGCGGAACCCGAAAGATTACAATCGTGTGGTCTGTTGGTGAATACGTTGCTCCTATCATTTTAAAAATGTCACATTAGTTGTTATCACAGATTTACTGCAGTGGTTTTGTGTATGTTTAGGTTGATATACTTTCTCTCAAAAACTGTTTGTGTGCTATAAATAGACCCCAAAGAGTGGTGAAAAGGCTGGGGGTTGCATCTACGAGGCCTTGGCTGTTGAGGGGTCTGGAAGCCCCGTTCCCCCCCCCCCCCCCCGCTTTTATTACCAGAGACACAATTCATGAAAACACTAAACGTTTTGCCTGTACTGAAGGCAGGTAGAGATCTATGGATCAGTTTTTACAACAAAAAAAAAGATACACAGAGTGAGGAAATATGGCAGAAACAAGACTGGCAGAAAAAGAAGATGAGCACTTAAAAATAAAGAACATACATACATTTAATTCATTCATTTATTCATTCATTTGCATGTCCCTTGAGGAACTTTGCCTCCCTAACAGCACTCCTGTATACCTCTCAGTTGTGAGAAACCTGGCCTGCTGCCGACGCATCCATTTGCAGATCATCAACGATGTCTTGCAACCATCTTCGCCTTGAAAGAGCATACAACATACCAGAAAGAACATACAACAGTCCAAAATTTCGGCAAAAGTATTCCTCAAGGATCACATATAGGAAAAAAAAAGATTTAAAATTAAACACTTATCTTTTTTTTTGCTCAATTTTTCAAATTTTCATCCATTTTTCGCTTTTCTTATATGTTGTGTTGCTTTTCTATTGTGATCATTAAAAAAAAGACTTCTGCCAAAATATTGGATTGTTATATGTTCTTCATTTACGTGCTCATCTTACTTTCTCCCAGTCTTGTTTCTGTCCACTTTCCCCACTCCGTATATCTTTTCATTAAAATGAATCATGCATCTCTGTCTGCCTTCATTATTAGAACCAGTTTTACGGCAGTCATCGTTTCTCTTACGTTCTGCCTGTAGTTTGGACACATGACATCACAGTAACTGGGGGAGGGGGGGACCGACTTGCTTCTCAGCGGCCCTGGCTATAAACATATTTACATGTGACGAATGTGGAAAATCGTTTAATGGAAAACTTCTCCCTAATATGGATTTGCTGCACAGGATATGCTGGTATCAAAGGCAATGAAATGACAGATCAGCTGGCAAACAAAGCAACAACACTGGGCATCCTACAAATGGACAAACCAGACATGATAACAGCCACACTAGCAAAATTACACTGAGATCAACAATTAAAAAATGTTGAATGTAGTACCTATCATCAAGACTATGCTAACGGGGAATAACAAAGGACCGTGGTAGACATTCTGAACTTTGAGGGGAAAGATCGAGCTTTATTCAGTCAATGTGACATTGGCACTATCACCTAACACACACTACGAACAACACAGGTTAAAGGCCGAGCACATATGGGAGTGTCCTGAGTGCAAGGAGCCCATCTGTAAACCATCAGCAGAACATGATCTTTCATCAAGTAAGAGAACACAGTTTTGTAGGATTTTCTCCCTCTCTGAACCTTAAATGCCCAGGGTACATGGGGCTTCCGCAAGGGTTTTCCACAAATGCCTGTCCGTTGCCTTTTTCTGCTCTTGCCCAGGTGAACCCTATATTGCTCAACATACTCTCTGTTGTTCTTCTCCGTGCCTTTTTTGGTCTACCCTTACTTCTTTTCCCCTGTGGTGTCCATTTTAGTGCTATTTTTTGTAGTGAGTTGTCAGTCATTCGAAGCACATGTCCCAGCCATCGCCAGCGTCTTTCCTCAATAACTGTTGTCAGTGGCTTTGTAGGATTAGATCTCGAAAAAAAATCGTAGACAACGCACTTTAGTGAGACGAGAGAAAGAAAAATCACAAGAGAAATGCGATTCGAACCACGGACTCCGGTAGGACGAGCAGCCGTATAGCCACGAGAGAACAAGGTAAAAAAAAAGCTCCTAAAACTATACCTGAAACTAACTTCATGTAAAAAAAAAGTATTCGTTCGTTTGTTGTTGTTGTTTTTGTTGTTCAAGTATGCACTAGGTAAGGCAGGAGACTTTGTGTATGTTTATCTAAAGGTGGTACCTGTTAGAGATACTGAATCTAAGCTATGGAATGTCTGTGTCATGACCTTTTTTCTTTCCAGGTGTCACGATCCTCGTGTCGATTGGACAGTTACTTCAATGACTTCAGTTTCAAACACCTGAGGTGCAAGATAGTGTAGTTCGTTAGTACGCTGTTCTCTCGTGGCTAGACGGCTGCTCGTCCTACCGGGGTCCGTGGTTCGAATCCCATGTAATTCTCTTGTGATTCTTCTTTCTCTCACGTTTCACTGAAGTGTTTTGTCTGTGATTTTTTCGAGGTCTAATCCTACAAAAAAAAAAAAAAGCCTCTTTGTTTCCTTATTAAATGGATTCGAATACAATTTCTCTCGCCGATATATATTTTTTAAAAATACGATACTCCCCTCCGATTCTGCACCGAAAGTGGAAGGAGGAAGCACGTCTGCTAGAACAGAAACAGAAAGCGGTCAAAGTTGGAAGATGTTCACAGAAAGACACAAAACTTAGCATCAACTTTTAACAGCCCACAGGTAATTATGCTATTTTCATTGTTGTAATCGTCGTCATCATTACAGCTTTCATTGCCCATATCTCTTTTATCTGTCACATTGTTCATGTCGTTTGTTTACGTCAGCTTCCACTATTCTTATTGTGATTGTTATTACTTCTGAGATAGTCAGGTCCGGGGAGAAGATTTGTAAATGTTTTAACAGAAATAACGAAACTGTGGTAGATTTTTGTCCGTGTAGACCACTTTGTAATCACATGTAGTATTATTATCATCACGTATAAATTAGGAAAAAAGTAGGAGCAGCTTTATTACTTAACGTAATTGGAGTCTGCTAAAGAAGTACTACACATCTGCTGCTGTGTACTTCCACTTGGAAACTGAAAAAATGTTTTCTGTAACCCGGTCCCAATTTGACACAGTGCTGTCCCTCAATATATTCACTGCACCAGCTGCAAAGAACATCAGGCTAACAGTTCCAGAGAGAAAGATGAAGAATTTTTTTTTTGTCAATTAGACAAAACAAAACATTTAAACATGTTTTTTAAAAAAATCTTGATTTTTTAAAAAACTATATTTATTTTAGATTAGTGTGCATGGTAGAAGCAGTTAGCAAAAAGATTCTTGGCAGTTTCCACAAGAGCTGACATCTGTCTGCATCACAATCATCTTTTATGGTGGAATTTGCCATTATTTCAGTTTGTTTACATTTCACATTACAGCCAGAATGTGAGTTGGCATATAAAAATAATTTTAAAAAAAAAAGATTAAAAATAGCCAAATGAATTTGGAGGTGTATTTGATTGAATATGTCGTTTTTAAAAAAAAATGAACAGGAAAAGGTTTCACCTAGTTTCACGTATTTACTGCAAAATCTCTTTGTGTAAAAAAGATTGTGATTTTTGGCAGAGGTACATATTAACTGTGAAAGTAGCTGAAATTGTAATCAGAGACTGGCATCCCCACACTCTGGGCATTCCAAACTGTGCTCCGCCTTCCATTCCAACACCCACTGAAGTGTGCACCTGCTGATGGAGCTAGTCACACACTGGTTGTGGGTAACACATGCTAAACCACTTTTTAAAAAAAAAAAAGCATCCACTTCCCCTCTTCTCCCCTAAATCAATCATCCTTCTGATGTGATTGTCGTCATTCAACCCAATATCATCTTCTGTATGCAGCCTATCCAAGGTGGCTCTTGCAGTCTTCTCTTTGTCCATTCTTGAGATTCCCTGAATTGATGTTGTGCCTGCCACCTTGTCCGCTTTCTCATTGCTTGACTCTCGCATGACCCAGGCAGTCTATCCCCGTCAAACTGGATAACCAAGAGCCCTTTAGAAGCTGGACCCTCTCCCTGCAGAAGAAATGTCTCTCGATTCTTCACTTGTTTTGGGAGTCTGTTACAATGACCCCATGTAAGTCGACCTGCTCCATCAGGTAGGAAGTTGCTTCTGATGCTGCCTGCACCTCCATTCTCATGCTCGAAGTGGTAGTTGCACAGGCACCTGAGTTACTCGCAACAGGTTTACTGTTAAAATAGACAGTTTAGGACCATCCACTCTTTAGGCCTCACTCCACTGACCCATCTTTGAAGATCACAGGGTCACGTGGTCTGGAGTGAGGCTGAGTCTGTTCTTGCACCTGGGGCTTCTGTTTCACCCTGAGTTCAGTCTCAGCATTCGCGGTCAAGCTGGATCACGACCTTCATTAGATTCTGCATGTTTGACACTTTAGTCTGAAAGTATCTGAGCATCACTGTTATGTGCACTTTCTTTTGTGGCTGAATTTATCAGTACCTAACTTTCGCAGTTGGTCATGGCTTCTTTTAGTGGTCATTTTAGCTAAATTCTAGCTACCATATACACACATGCACATACATGCACACACAACAAACACAGATTGATTGATCTTTATTTCAGAAGGGTTAAGAATTGGGCACGCATGCCCGTCTGACATTCTGCCCTTTATCATACATCTTTCACTCTATTCCAGACATTTTACAAATACGCTATTCATTTAACAAACATAATTAACATTGAAGCTGAGAGACATAAAATAAAATATAATATTTACGTTTCGCTCTTATCCATTCACTCAGTACAGAAGTAACTATCTTATCTTATATCCTTCCCATGCCGTTAAACGTCACATAGGGCTCACAAAGTAGTTCGCCAATTTTTCCTGTCTTCGGCGAGTCTTTCAACTTCATCAAAGGATTTTATGCTTGTTAATTTGGTATAATTATTTATATTTACATATATAAATGACTATCTACTAAACAAAAATTTCGGGACTGTTCAGAATAAAAATTAACTGTTTTCGGTTGCTGTAAGAGCAGTATAAGATAACTTTTAAGCTTTATGATTCATGGAGGCATGTAGTTGACATCAAATAGATATTGGGAAAGTTTGTAGTTGTAGGAAGGAGTATAATTTATATTTTTTATACAGGATGGGAGGGTATTCCAAAGATGAGCAGCAGAATAACTAAAGCTTTTCTTGTAAAGATCAAGTCTAGGTTTTGGAAGACATATGTTATTCAAGCGTTGACTGCACTTTGGGCTAAATTTAAACAGGTTCCATAGATAAGGCGGGGCATGCTGTGAAAGAATTTGATTTACCAGCTTGGCTTTGTTGAAGAGGAACCAGTTCTTAAGAGGTATTATTTTGATACGTTTGTGCTGGTTAGTTGTTTGTGCTTGATCTTTGTCACTAATAAGCTTTACTGCTCACTTTTGGAGTGAGCAAAGCCTCTTTGTATTTGACACTGAGCAGCCATCCCAGACTGTTGAGCAATAGTCTGAATGTGTTTGTATACATATGTAGTATGTCTTCCTTGTGTCTTGATCGATGAAGTGCTTAAAAAGAGAGAGAGAGTGAGTGTATCTGTAAAGTCTGTATACAGTTTTAAATATTAATAACTATGTATCTATATATGACCTGTCGAAAAAATTTAGGAGCCTGATGTGTCTAGATTTTTGTAATCTTCCAAAAAATATTATTATTAATAAATTACTATCTTCTTTTCAGAGCTGCTGTTTACCCATAGCTTGACTTGAAGGGAAAGTAAACTATGTACTTTGATTGGCTATCTCAGTTAACAGTAGTCTTTACATGTCCCCATTAACCCTTAGAAAACAGGCTTTTCAGCATTTTTATTACCCTAGTGGACATAAACTTTGTTACAGGTCTTGAGCTCCTTATACAAAGTGCTGCTACATCTTTATTATATTATTATATTGTTTGAAATTGGATATAGTTTGGTATTCTAAAGCATAAAATGACATTTTCAAATCTATGTGACAAAATGTGAATAAAGTCACAGTATAAAATTGTAACAAAAATACTGACAGTACACTTTCATATGGTAGGGGAAGAAAGAAGTAACGGAATACTGGAGAATAAACTGATTGTTTTATGAAAAAAATATAATCATTTTTACACATTATATTCAAATTATGAAGTCAGTAATAATGAAATGACAGGGTTTTTACATTGTCAACACTCGGAGTCAAATTGTTAGAAAAAAAAATAAGAAAACTGCCCAATTCTGAAACTTGACTTCAAAACATAAAAAAAACATTTCTGTTTGACATAAATGACACCATAAAAATGAATAAAATAAAACAAATCATTTGTGTACTGAGTTCTCTGAAAATACTGAGGAATTATTTCATAATTATACCATGTGACACATTATCAGGTGACAATTCCAAATGTAGTAGCATTATGGTTTATGTCATAGAAATATATAATTTCTCCATTTCTGAAAGCATAATTGTCACATTTTTAATATCTAATGCTTGTTTTTACTTCTCTTTTATTAATCTGATAACAGAGTTTGCATTCTTACCGAATGTCTGTGATTTCAGGATCAATTTGCTTGGCCAGAAAAGAAAGCCATAGGCTTTGTTGTGACAGGTACATTATCATATAATTATCCCTATATTTCCTAACTCTCCAACAAGTTCTTCAGTCAAATTTAAATGCCCTTGTTTAGAGCCTTTGTAATTCTGTATGACTGGGTTCTTGTTCATCATATCCTGAAATAAATAAAATATATGCATTTACCCTTGTAGTGTGTAAAAAAAAATGAAAATAAAAAAAATTTTCCAACATATTCACAATCCTTGGCAAGTTTTGGCTGTGTGACAAATATCTCACTAAATTTGTGTTAGCTCTTCTACTAACTAAATTATGTCCGTCAGTTTTGTGAATTGTTGACATCAACACTGCAGTCTTGTTATCCCTCCTCTGTACTGTGAGAACTTCATTATTCCTTATCCACCGCATATCCCCTCTGGCAGAATTCTTCCTTTCAGAAAACATAAGTAAATGTCACATTTTTGACATCTAGCACCTGTTACTTCTTTTACTGGTCTGGTGACAGAGTTTTCATGGGGGTGCTGCATTCCATTGTCCTTGTCATAACTGAAAGTTCTGAAGTCAAATAAAATATTCCTAATAAATCTAATTTGAATGCAGAGATTACTTAGAGAATAAGTAACATACAGCTATTTCAGAGCAGAGAGCATACAAATACTGCCAGAAATGTAGGTGCAAGTTAGCAACAACTTGATACTGCTGAAAGACATTGCAGAAGCTCATTCAACTTTCTCACTTTATAACTAAGATTCTACACTCACTATCAGTAACAGACTGCTCACAGTTACCAAACTATGCATTCTCTACCTTAATTTATTGTAAATAACACCTTAGTTTATTGTTAAAACAGCCTACATTTATTAGTTATTATGAAGTTAGTTTTATAATATTAAGTCCCAATTCCTCCCCTTCTCACTGACTCAGAAGTAAACTTATCTTGGCACATGTTTCTGTTTTGTATTTGTTTGTCACATATTTTCTTTGTCAAAGCAGTGGCTGTCATCTGATGACTTCTCATGTTTCCACCCCCCTTCAACACTTGAATTCAGATCAGTTTCAGGCTCTTAATCTGAATTTGATTACAGATTAGTGAAATATAAAGTAGACACTCATACTTTGAACTAACTGTCAACAATCCAAGATGGTGGCTGTGACATCTTTTATTTATGTTTTTCCACTGTAATTTTAATTGCAAAATCTTACAAAACATCATTTTCTTTCCTGCATAAGAAGTGATATTGAGAGTTTCTTTGATAAACAAAACTGTTTAGTATACTTAAAGTTAAAACAAATACTGATTTTATAACACCAAAGCCACTGGACGCAAGTGTCCGAAATTCAGTGTTCATGTTTTTTAAGGGTTAAAAGAAATCAGATGGAATCATATTTGGTGTTTGTGGAGGCTAAGAGACTGGTCCACCAGCTGGTAGGGAATTTTGAATTTAGAATCTGTCTAACTCAGAGCACAAAGAGACAAAGAAATGTCTGTGTGGTGCATGTTTATTACCAGTATAATGGTTTCTATATCTTCTCTGAACAGCAGTGACGGATTTTACTCAGTCAGTCAAAGAACACAGTTTGCTTTTTCTTCAGTGAAGCCATGGGCTAACAGCAACTCTGAAAATAAAAACATTAATTTAAAATGTTGTTTTAAAAAAAAAGGATAATAGTAATATTGATAACATAATAATCAGTTTTTGGAATATGACAAAAAAAAATAGACACATCAGGCTTTTAAGTGTACTTTACAAATTGATTCTGTCACATACGATGCATAATTGGATGCTGGCTTTGCCAGCACCCTGTATATACATATCAGTAATATCATCAGCCATTTCCTATTGTTTGTGTGCCACAGACAGGGCTGTGGAGTCAGTCTTGTTGTGGGAGACAGGGCTGTGGAGTCAGTCTTGTTGTGGGAGGCAGGGCTGTGGAGTCAGTCTTGTTGAGGGAAACAGGGCTGTGGAGTCAGTCTTGTTGTGGGAAAAAGGGCTGTGGAGTCAGTCTTGTTGAGGGAAACAGGGCTGTGGAGTCAGTCTTGTTGTGGGAGACAGGGTTGTGGAGTCAGTCTTGTTGTGGGAAACAGGGCTGTGGAGTCAGTCTTGTTGAGGGAAACAGGGCTGTGGAGTCAGTCTTGTGGGATTCAGGGCTGTGGAGTCAGTTTTGTTATGGGAGGCAGGGCTGTGGAGTCAGTCTTGTTGTGGGAGGTAGGGCTATGGAGGAGTCAGTCTTGTTGTGGGAAACAGGGCTGTGGAGTCAGTCTTGTTGTGGGAGCAGGGCTGTGGAGTCAGTCTTGTTGTGGGAGACAGGGCTGTGGGTGGATTCAAAGTTTGGACAGCAGAAAAATATTGTTTAGCATAATGACAACACAGCCCTGGCTGTAGATGTGACATGTGTAACATGACATTTCTGGATTAGTTTTCAGAATGCCAAAATACTGTAAAGTGAAGAATTCCACTACTTCTAGGCATCAAATAGTTAAATCAGAAACTGGTGGATGCTATGAACAGTGAGTCTATTTCTGTTGTAATGCACCTAAACATGCATAATGAATTCTCTTTCTTCTTGTGTTTGTTATGTTCTTACTGTAATTCATTCATATTAGTTAAAAGTTTTTAAAAAATTCAATTTATTTTGCATTTTATTTACATTTTTTTTGTTGTCTTGGGAGACCATTGTCCCCAGCTCAGAATGTTGAGTACCATTTTCTTTAGTTGAGATGACTGGAGGCTGCCAGTACTAGTCCTGAAATCCTAACCTTCCTTGTGAGAAGACATCACTAATCTACTTGTGTTTCCACAATGCAATATTTAACAGTTTCAAATTTTATTAATAAGGAACCTCATAGAAACCAGGAAGTAATATATTATTACTAATTTCCCAGAGAATGTGACAACAATGCAAAATATTTTGCCACATGATGTTTGTTGAAAGTTTTCAAGGAAGTTGATCATTGTGTCTGACAACTCTTTCCACCCAGCAGAAAGGAAATGATTACATTTATTTCAAGTGCATGATGGCCACATTCTACAAGTAAAATGTCAAGAGTATTCTGGATGTAAAATCAACCTTCACATTTTCAGCTTATAAGTTTGCAAGACATCTGTGAGAGACTTCTGCAACAGCCATACAAAAAAAAAAAAAAACAACTGAGATGACCTAAGGCAAGACGTACCATATGTACACATAATCTTTAAAGTGGTACTTTATCATTGAGTAAGGGTATGGCGTCATTAGGTGAAGGTATTATATTATTGAGGAAAGGTGTCACATCATGGGTAAGGGAATTGTATCATCAGAAGATGGAAACAAAGACAAGAAAAGAGGAAGATAGATGATGCAGGCTCTTGAATCATTTTGAGGAGAAAATGAGGTCAGAATTGAACAAAATTGTGAAGAGACAGCACACTGAAACACAGATATGTTATGATATTACTGAAGCCAGGCATGTTATTAAAATATTAATAGATTCACCCGTGCGCTGACAACTCACTACCAAAAATAGCTCTAAGATGGACACCACAAGGGAATAGAAGTAAGGGTAGACCAAAAGAGACATGGAGAAGAACAATAGAAAGGATGTTGAGCAATAAAGGGCTCACCTCGGCAAGAGCAGAAAAAAAGGCAAAGGACAGGCATTTGTGGAAAACCCTTGTGGAATCCCTATGTGCCCTGGGCACTTAAGGTTCAGAGAGAGAGAGAGAGAGAGATTCACCCGTGGGACAACTTTCTCATCAAAAACAATGCTTGGCAGCTTCCACAGATTGCTGACATTGATCTGCACAGAAATCATCTCTGGAAGCAAAATAGAAAATGTAATATTCATAAAGCTGTTATCATTGTTTCATGATCATTTTTTTAACTGTTTTTTCTTTCAAACCACTTAATCGAAGCATTTTGCCTTGTAAGTCATCAATGAAAAAACATAGTCATGCGTCATGTATTGGTGTTTAGTGAATTATTAGTACAGTCTCTAGGGATGTCAATCAAGTCATCATTGTTTTATTCATTTCTTCTAGTGTCGTGATTGGTCTGTCCTTAGCAGCCATTCTCCTGAGCATCATAGTGTTTATATTTGGTGTTGCCGTAATGTACTTCCATGTGGGGCTTTTAGGGGTGAGTATTTTATCAATGAAAATGATAAATTTGGTTTATTGGTAGCTTTAATGTTGTATGAGTGCAGGCGTCCTCTGCTTTTCAGCTGCTTATTTTTCAGTTGCCCACATTTTTTTGTTTTACTGTTTCCAGAATCAAAACAGTTGAATTTGTGGTCCATTCTTTCTATTGATTATTTCACTCATTTTGCAAGAAAAGCTTGTCATGCCCCTTTCTCACATACCTTCCAGTGTTGAGGGGACAAAAAAAAGAGACATTGTTGCAAATAGATTTCTGTAATTTCCTCCCTTACCTCTTTTGTGGGTGACCTCCTCTTCTGTAATTTCCTCCCTCACCTCTTTTGTGGGTGGCCTCTTCCTCTGTAATTTCCTCCCTCACCTCTTTTGTGGGTGGCCTCTTCCTCTGTAATTTCCTCCCTCACCTCCTTTGTGGGTGGCCTCTTCCTCTGTAATTTCCTCACTCACCTCTTTTGTGGGTGGCCTCTTCCTCTGTAATTTCCTCCCTCACCTCTTTTGTGGGTGGCCTCTTCCTCTGTAATTTCCTCCCTCACCTCTTTTGTGGGTGGCCTCTTCCTCTGTAATTTCCTCCCTCACCTCTTTTGTGGGTGGCCTCTTCCTCTGTAATTTCCTCCCTCACCTCTTTTGTGGGTGGCCTCTTCCTCTGTAATTTCCTCCCTCACCTCTTTTGTGGGTGGCCTCTTCCTCTGTAATTTCCTCCATCACCTCTTTTGTGGGTGGCCTCTTCCTCTGTTTCCTAAAGTTCTTGGTATGAATGTTTTCTGTGACTGTCTGGTGGTAGTTGTGTTATGTGGCCAAACCATTTGTCTTGTTGTTTTTGAACGTACTGTACTGCTGGTGTTATTCCACCCCTTGTCCAAATGGTGTCATATCTAATTTTGTCTCTTCTTGTTACATTTAGTAAGAAAAGCTAGAGCTAGGCATCCATCAGTCAGCAGTAAGTAAAGTTCCTAAGGCTAAAACCAAAGTATAACATTATTCATGTACATACTAAAGTCATTAGGATACAAAACAGTTTAATTGCTGATATGGGGGGGGGAAAAAAAAGCTGTTAAATGTGTGGATTCAAGACCATATCAGCTTAAGTATTCCTGTTAGTACAGCCATTATTCAAGATAAAGCCTTAATACTAATGCAGTGTAGGCTGAAAGAAAGGGACATCATCATCAGGTGCTGACAGTCATGCCTCTTCACAGATCTCAGTCTTTGATATTTTTCATCATTCCAAATGGTGGCTTTTAATTGTGCCTTTGCATTAGACTTTCCATGATTTTTTTTTTCTTTCGTCTTCCTCTTGCCTCTCTTCCCATTTATCTTTCCTAATGCTATGATGTTTTCAAGTCTTCCTGTTCTCAGGGAGACATCAGCAGAAATTTAAGGCTAGCTGAGACTAGTTTAACAGATTTAAGGCAATGTTGCACACTGGAAAAGGATCAATTCTAACTCTGAACAAAACTCTGAAGTAAATACAGGCCTCAGAACCTAATGGCCTGGCACAGAGAAATTCTTAGAGAAAGGAGAAATCCCTGTATGCAGCAAACTGCAATTCTTTCCTTTTTAAAAGTGCCACTGTCATAGCCGTCAATAGTAACCCCTAATTTTTCAGATTCATAGCTGTCAGCATCAGCTCCTGTGAGATCTCATTCAGAGCTATCAACATCAACTCCTGTAAGATCTCATTCAGAGCTGTCAGCAACAACTCCTGTGAGAACTCATTCAGAGCTATCAACATCAACTCCTGTGAGTTCTCATTCAGAGCTATCAACATCAACTCCTGTGAGTTCTCATTCAGAGGTATCAACATCAACTCCTATGAGTTCTCATTCAGAGCTATCAACATCAACTCCTATGAGTTCTCATTCAGAGCTATCAACATCAACTCCTGTGAGTTCTCATTCAGAGGTATCAGCATTAACTCCTATGAGTTCTCATTCAGAGCTATCAACATCAACTCCTGTGATTTCTCATTCAGAGGTATCAGCATTAACTCCTGTGAGATCTCATTCAGAGCTATCAACATCAACTCCTGTGATTTCTCATTCAGAGGTATCAGCATTAACTCCTGTGAGATCTCATTCAGAGCTATCAACATCAACTCCTGTGAGTTCTCATTCAGAGGTATCAACATCAACTCCTGTGAGATCTCATTCAGAGCTATCAACATCAACTCCTGTGAGTTCTCATTCAGAGGTATCAACATCAACTCCTGTGAGTTCTCATTCAGAGGTATCAGCATTAACTCCTGTGAGATCTCATTCAGAGCTATCAACATCAACTCCTGTGAGTTCTCATTCAGAGCTTTCAATATCAACTCTTGTGATATCTCAATCAGAGCTTTCAACATCAATACCTGTGAGGTCTCAGTCAGATCTGTCAGCATCAGCTCCTGTGAGATCTCAGTCAGAGCTGTCAACATCAGCTCCTGTGAGTTTTCAATGAGAGCTTACTTGTAAAAAAAATTGAGATTCGATAAATTTTCTGATAAATGAGCTTTAGTTTAGTGCTGATGATTTTATTTAAGATCCCCCTAAATCACCATCATTCAAATACTAAATATGCATTGTCCAACTATACAAGAAAAGAAAACTAATGTTTATTTTTGTTTATTTAGTTTTATTTATTTATCTTTCTTTTTTTGCTAATGACAACATCACTTTTGCTAGTGTTATGTAGTGTGTCATTCACATTTTCTGGCAGCCAGAATGTGGTTACAAGCTAAAAAAAAACTTGATTCCACTTTGCTACTAAATTAGTGGGAAATATCTTTATTGATAAATATGTTTATTAATTGCTTTAATGTTGTAAAAATGACTAAACATCTTGAGGCATTGACACCAAATTCTATGTATACTCAAGATCTTGAAGCACTAACATTAACTTGTATGTAGACTCAAGATCTTGAAGCACTAACATTGACTTGTATGTAGACTCAAGATCTTGAAGCACTGAAACTGAGTCTGCAGCAGGTAGGAAAAAAAGAAACCTAATTTATTTTTTCATTAAAAATAATTTTTAAAAAAATTGTTTCTTTTTCTAATTTTTTTTTTCAAAATAATAAACACATTACTAAATTGCCTCTTTGAATGATATATTTCCATTCCTCTGTTGCAGGACAAGTTTAAATCATTTGCAAACCCTCCCATTGCTTGTGTACCTTGTCTGTCATTGGTTGCTGAACAAATTTCTGGACAGAACTCTCTCGTGGAGAAGCTGGACAATATGACTGATGGCAATGTATCAATGTGCTGTGCTCATGATGAAGACCAGATGTCTGCTTTATTGAAAATGGTAACTGACACTTGACTACCTCACTGAACATGAGGGCCTTAACCAGAAATGTTGATTGGCAGCATCATCTGAGCTGGCAGTCAAAGATTGATTATGTTGCAATCTTACTTCCAAACTGTGGTCTTGACATATTGGTTACCATGGTAGATTTGTAATGTTTTTTTTTTCCTTGAGGTGGAGTCTTCTGTGAGAGGTGAAGATCCATCATTGTCCTTTAGTAGGGTGAGGGATCAGAGAAATGATGACTGGTAAAACTGGTTCTAGTAGCGGAGGTAGATAGATAGGTTTCAGGAAAGGTTGTGGGTGGATTGGTCATGATTTTGTTTTATGGATGTGAAACATGGTCCATGAATAAGAGAGTACAGCGAGAAATGGAGGCCATGGAAATGTGGTTTATAAGAAGGATGTTGAAGGTACCATGGACAGCTAAGAAAACCAACAAAGAAGTCTTAAGAGAGGCTGGAGTTAAAAGGCAAATTACAACAATGATCAGAGGCAGACAGGCGAGATTTGTAGGACATTTTCTAAGAAGAGGAAAATTGAAATACATTATGGCAGCTGGAAAAATTGAAGGAAGAAGAGACAGAGAGAGAAGTTACTGGATGGGCTGTCAGTGTGGCTAGGAAGAAAGTCACCGGTGGATCTCATAATCAAGTCTAAAGACAGAGAATTGTGGAGAGAAATGATCACCTACGCCACGCGGCACAGCCCTTGATTGATTGATTGGACTGGTCATGACTTATGTGTAAATGGTGTTTTTTCATTGAAAAGTGAATGTATATGTTACCTTGTGGTTTGTGTGATTTGCTGTGGATGTATCAAGAAATTTTTACTTCTTACTTACATCCATCCCATGCCATTTAAATGTCACATAGGGCTCACATGTTCACCAAGTTTTCCTGTCTTCAGCAAGCTTTTCAACCTCATCAAGGGATTTTATGCTTACTAATTTGGCCTCTCTTAACAATGTCCTCTTTAGAGTTTCACATGATCGATCACTACTGAGACGGTAAACACCACCAAAATAGCAATGGAAGCACCACCAGCAAAGCCTCAGTGACACAATCAGCAAAACATTGACAGAGCAAGCCGACATGACGGTTTCACTGAACAGACCACACCAACTGGAGGAAGTAACGTAAGAATTTTTCATGCTACAGGGCGCATCCAGTGGAAATGACTATGACATCGGGGTCAAATCAAGCATCCATCAAAGAGCACCTCAGTGAACAATAGCAAAGCAACTTCTTCCAAAAGTTCCAGGCAGTGGTAGCAAATGCCAGTTAAGTGCTAGATCATCTGCAACAGACAGTCAACACAGCGTTGGACTCATCTCTCTAAAAACTGAAGAACACCTTGATGTCAAAGGCTGAGCACATGTGGCCATGCCCTGAGTGTAATGGAGCCCCCTCCCCAGGGCCAGCGATAGACATAGGCCTTTTTTTCACATTTATAGTTAAGAGGTGTGTGGTTCAGTTTTACAAAAAGATATACAGAAGAAAGTGGGCAGAAACAAGAATGGCAGAAAGTAAGATGAGCACATAGAAATGAAGAACATACAACAATCCAATATTTTGGCAAAAGCCTTTTTCAAGGATCACGTACAAAATCAACACAACAGTTAAAAACAGGTGAAAAAGGAAACACTGAACCATTTGGGCTCCTCCTTGTAAGAAAGACAGGCACAAAATGTTGTCCTCCATGACCTTGGGTACTTTTGAGTAAAACAGTCACCATGCAGCAAATATTATGGTGTCTTTCAGGACAGCAACAAATTGATGCTAATTCGTATGATTCACAGCCAGTCTTTGTAGGGTTCTTCAGCAGCTTTTCGCCAGATTGTCCTTGGTCTTTAATCAGATAACTAATGTAAGTTAGATACATTAAAAGACATAATGGCATACTAGAAACTGCACTGAAGATTAAGACAGAGAAGAGAGCTTGTCTAAGTGTGCATTAAAGGGAAAAAAATGTAGAGAGCTAGGAAACCACTGTCTTCAGTGTGGTGATGGCACATAATGATGATGTTAATGAGAACATCACTGGTTTATACCACAGAATAATGCATGGGATTTTTTTTTTTCAGAGTATGAGGAAAACATCATTCTTTAAGAAGCGTAAGTGTTTTGTTGTGAAGTGAATTATTTTTGTACGCTACATCTTACAATGCCAAAGGGAGACAATATATAAAATATTTAGTATACAAAATCTTGTTTCCATTATTTATTTCATCTGCTCGCTTGTTTTGTCCATGTCTAACAAATGTTGGGTGTTACATGATATGTGAGGCATCATTTTCTTTTTTTTTTGGTGGGGGGGGGGTTTATTGCAGTAATGTTTATGCTACAAGAGACACTGTCATCAATATTACATGTTATTGGTATTGGCATTGGTATGGGGTGGGGTGAAGAAGCGGTTTGTGAGACAGCAGACAGCAACCCAAAGCTGACTGCTTGCATCAGGGTTGGCAAACTATAGCTGGAAAAGACCCTCTTGTGCCTCCCAGTGGTGCCCCTAGAAACCCAGTGGTCTGGCAAAGTAAAAGGCAAACTCAGTCTCAAGAATATACCAAACTGAAGTGTGATGTGTTGGACAGGAAGGTGTACATGTGTGATGTGTCAGACAGGAAGGTGTACATCTGTGACACAATGCAACTGGAGTCTTTTTTTTTTTAGGTGAATGCCAAAGAAGGAGAATAAGAAGATATTGACACTTTTCATCAATATGATCTTCATCAGTGAAGATGGTTTTGAAGTGTTTAGATATTGGTTTTGTAGATTTTTGCTGTGCATCATCTTGCTGAACAGCTGTTCTCACGGCTGACTGTGTCAGTGTGGAATTTGCATAATCAGCCACAGTTAGAAGCAAGCAATATTTATCATGCTAGGTCCAGTTTCTTTTTCACTCTCCATGTGAGACAACCATGTCCTAACCCTCACAGCTAATAGCAAAAATCATTGACACCTTGTGGATATTCCTGTACCTAAGTTTTGGCTAATACTTCTACTTTGGCTATTACTAATTATTTTACCATTATTTACGATCACAGAAGTCATAATCCTCTGCTTTCATGACCTTGAATTACCTTTGGCTTTGCAGGATGTTAACTGTCCCATGATGCTTATAGGCAGATCTTCATTGTTCTGTCCTTCTTCCCTCTCAGTCTTTCTTATATTGCTTGTTCCATGGACTCTTATTGATTCATCTTATTTCAGCTCCTCTTGCTGAGATGGAACTTACAAAGTCAGACTTCAGCCTTGCCCTAGCACACAAGCTGCTGCACATTCCACCTGCGGCATCTCAGAAATGTGTGCTGGCTGAAGTTAAACATGACACCAGCAGCAGGGAACTGCTGAAGGGTGTCAGTGTTTCTGGCAAAGGTCTGAAAATTGAAACCGAAGGAACCTATTTAATTTACAGCAGCATACATTTTGATTCCAAGCAGTTTTACGGTGAACATTATAAACACGTGAGTGAGTTAAGTTTTGTATGCAAACACTTGTGATTTGTGGCTTTGTGTATTTTTACAATTTTTTTTTTTTTGCCATTTGGGGTTCTTAACAGATTAGACCCTGAAAGTTTCTGCAGCTGAAAAAAAGAAAGTGCAGTGGATTGTTAATCCCTTGAAATGCTTCCTTGGCTGCATAACATAAAGTGTTTGCCAAGTGAAGGCTACGTCCTGACCATCTTGTCTTTTGCTTAACAGAATAAGTAGTGAATGCGCATCTTAAGTTCAAGGAAAAAAAAAAAAAGAACCACTGATCTCTCCTCATAGTTTTTTCTGGCTCTTTTCACCTCAGAAAATAGTTTTTTTCATCATCATCATCATCATCAGTCTTCTGTACTCCCAATGGAGCATAAAGGCTTCAACAAAGGTTCCTCAGCCAGTCCTGTCCTGAACAAGTCAGGATACCTCAAACCATGTCTGTCTTTCCTGCTTTCTTTAGTTCTTCCTGCAGTGTGTGTCCTCATACCCTCAATGGCCTGTTCCTTTTCCTTTGAAGTGTCCCAAGTCAGCATGGTATGGGGGTATCTTTTTCTTTCCATTTGTAGTTATTGAAATGGTTTTCAAGCAGGCAGATATTAACCAGTTGTGGAAAATGCTGAACATTTAACTGCTGCAGGTTCTGTTATGGTTGGATTGTATTGATTGTTGTTGTTGTTGCAACTCCCTGAAACTGCACATAGGATTTTTTTTTTTTTTGCAGCCTGTGTAATGAAGATGTAGCATAGGGAGTGAAGATGTAGCATAGGGAGTGGGTCACAGCAACTGGGGCTTTTGCTTTCAGTCCCCCTGGTGGAGATGAAGAAGAGGGATGCAGTGTTTCTTTAGCAAACTGTCATAGGGGCTACAGCAATTCCAGGCCCCATTAGCTAGGCTGTGCCTGTTCTGGAGGCAAACTGTGCTGATATTTGTTTTGCCTAACTGGCCACAGTAACAGCAGGCATGTTTGTGTTATATTGTCCAGTCATAACTCAGGTACAGCATGACAAGGTTTTTGACTGAATCTAATCAAAGAGATTAAGAACTCAGACTTCCAACCTCCCCTATGCCTTTTACAGCAGAGGCTTGATAAGCAGTGATACGTTTCTCCTCCTAGATAGGTTTAGACCATTTTCGGGTTTAGGCTGCTAGCATGAATATATAAGACTAAAACATCTAAATGTACTGTATTGTGACTTAATTGTTGATTTGTCTTATTACTGCAGAACTGGACTCATATGGTGAAAGTAAATGATACAGTTTCTCTCAACACCACCTATGGTAGCAGTTTTTTAAGTGAGTATATTCATTCTATGACTTTTTTTTTTTTTAAAGTACAATCTTTATATGATTTTTCTTTTTTGTTTCGTGACATCTTATTATAAAAGTGCATTCATTCAATGACATTTTGTTATGAAAGCTAATTCATTCTATGACTTGTTTTGTGCAACCTTTAATGTATCTTTCATATCTTTTGTTAAGAGTGTTTTTTTTTGGTTTTTTTTTGTTCAAGGAAAATGGCATTTCTCACAGCTTTGCTTATTACTTTGAAACATCTGTGAGACTTAGATGTCCGTTTGTTTCACTACCCTGGAAATGATTCCTTCTTCTCTTCTTCTTCGTTCGCATTGTCTGTCTATATCTGCAGTCCTGTCTCTTGGATAAATTTCACTGTTTTTTGTAACTCATGTATGGAACCGTAGAGCTTATCTTCTTTAGTGGTTTCACTGGGTCAGTAATTATTTCTCAGTGTCACATAGTTGGTGCAGTTCTGGAGGATATGTTCCACAGTTTGGGGCACCTGGGCACATGTACATAGATTAGTAGTACCAACCTTAAACTTTGTATACATATGACTTCGAAGTCGGCTGTGTCCTGTTCGGAGATGGAAGATGGTGACTTGTTCCTTTCTGTTTAGCATGTGATAGTCATCATGTGGTGGTGTTTGTGGCTTCCTGTAGGTTTTTATCATGCTTTTCTTCTGATTATAGGTGATTGGTATGTCTGGTTGCTCCATTTCAGTGCCCTCTTTGGCCAGATGGTCAGCTTTCTCATTGCCTGGTATCCCACAGTGGGAGGGAATCCATTGCAAAGTGACTCCATGTTGTAAGCCAATTTTTGACAAGGCATCTTTAACTCATTCCATTTGGTCGATATAGCGACTCTTCCGG
Organism: Achatina immaculata; assembly: GCA_009760885.1. Taxonomy (NCBI): domain Eukaryota; kingdom Metazoa; phylum Mollusca; class Gastropoda; order Stylommatophora; family Achatinidae; genus Lissachatina; species Lissachatina immaculata. The sequence goes on from CM019695.1 coordinate 42,329,839, forward strand.
TGTCCCGAAGCTACCATATGGTCATTATAGTGACAATTGTTTGTTTCATTAAAACAAGCGGTGTAACATTTAGATTGTGCATATTTCGTCCTCGATTCCGGTGACACTTTTCAAAATGGCGAAAGAGTGCCTAGTTACGAGCGATGCCGAGCGATAAAAAGGAAGAGAAAGACTGAAATTTTTCAATTTTTGATGATGTAGATAGGGGTATGGACATGGCCTCTGACCACCCCACTGCTCTTGAATGTATCCCAAGTAGATCTAGACATATTTAGACGACTGGAGAAGTAGTTAGGAGTTATTTCAGACATTAATTTAGCGAGAATGCAACATAGAATCAAACTACAAGATTGACAAGTAGATCTACACATCTCAGATGGTAAATAGTGCAGATCTAGACCTAGCCGATGGTGAGCTGGCCACAATCAGTGTCTAAAAACATCACATTACATCTTTTTTCCTAAAAAAACTCTGCATTTATGAAATTTTCATTCATTTAGCTATACTTTGAAACATAATAAGTATACGGAAGTACATGGAAATACTGTTTTCCATTCCATTTTATAACTATACCCCCTAACATGTCAAGACTCGCGTTTTTACTCCCACACTCCAGAACACGTCCGTGTTTCTTCCTCCAGCACAGGAAGAGTTAAGGTCTGGTAGTTTGTTGCACTGAAGAGCTTCCAGTACTGATCTTGCATCTGTGAGAATTACTATGGGGCACGTATCAATTCTGGAGTCTGATAGTTTTTCAACTGCAGCAATAATTGCCCTAACTTCTGCATCATAGTTTTTGCAGTATTTTCCAGTGGGTATGGAAATCTTGTCAGTGGTGTTGTTTGGATATTCAATATGTGCTCCTGCCCCTCCATTCTTTATTACATTATGTGCAGATCCATCTGTATACACACATATCCAGGTGTCACGTGGATATTTATCATCTAGAACACTAAGTGTGGCTGTTGATCTTATAAGACTGCTCTGCATCTCACCATTCTGCACACCTTTCACTTCAGTCTGAATAGTTATTTGTGTATAATCTGCTTCTGAAATAATTCCTGTTCGGTGCCATTTAGACCCTAGATAAGAATATGATGTTAATACCACCATTTTCTTTGTATTGTTCCACACATTAGAGCAGTGATTGTTAACTGTTTCAATTCATGGCACAATGTTAACTGCTTAGACTCGTGGCACATTGTTAACTGTTTCAATTCATGACACAATGTTAACTGCTTTGACATATGGCACAATGTTAACTGCTTTGAAACATGGCACAATTTTAACTGTTTCAGCTGATGGCACAATGTTAACTGCTTAGACTCATGGCACAATGTTAACTGCTTTGACTCATGGCACATTGTTAACTGTTTCAATTCATGACACATTGTTAACTGCTTTGACTTATGGCACAGGTTAACTGTTTCAATTCATGACACAATGTTAACTGCTTTGACTCATGGCACAATGTTAACTGTTTCAATTCATGACACAATGTTAACTGCTTAGACTCATGGCACAGTGTTAACTGCTTCAACTCATGACACAATGTTAACTGCTTAGACTCATGGCACTCTTTTAACTGTTTCAGTTTATGACACAATGTTAACTGCTTAGACTCATGGCACTCTGTTAACTGTTTCAATTCATGACACAGTGTTAACAGCTTAGACTTGTGGCACAGTGTTAACTGTTTCAATTCATGACACAGTGTTAACTGCTTAGACTTGTGGCACAGTGTTAACTGCTTCAACTCATGGCACACTGACCAAGGAAAAAAATAAAAGCACATCAGTTCTTGAGTGGATATTTCATCATTTAAAAAAAAAACAGTAAAACTTTTTTTTTCAACACTCCACAAACTTTCATAAGCACACTGTCAGACCCTTTATGGCACAGCTGTAGGCAGTGTCTTCACAAAAATGCAGTGCCCTCAGTATCACCTCTGGCCACCTTTCCTTCCCTAATCCCAGAAGGGGTCAGATTCTTATTTTTTTGGCGGGTTGGTTATGATTACCCTGTTTGATCAAACCACAGACTGTCATCATGTGACTATAAACTTGTCATGTGACTATAAACTGTCATCATGTAACTATAAAATTGTCATGTGACTATAAACTGTCATCATGTGACTATAAACATCATGTGACTATAAACTGTCAGCATGTGACTAAAAACTGTCAGCATGTGACAATAAACTCATCATGTGACTATAAACTGTCATCATATGACCACACACCATCATCATGTGACTACACACTGTCATCATGTGACCACATACCATCATTATATGACCACACACTGTCATCATGTGACTAATAGAATTGAGATAGAGGTGTAGATGCAGCTTTACAAAAAAGATAGAAGTAAAGGCAAAAAACAGTGGCAAAAGAGACAGGGGCATAGGCACATACAAATGTAAAGCTAACAAACTATTATTTCAGCAATATGCCTTTGTAATGAACAGCAAAAATAATGAAACAACAAATGAAAGAAAAAAAGAAGGGGTTGGGGACCTTAACTTATATTTCTATATGCTAATCTCATTGCCTCTTTTGCCATTCCTTCTCACTTTTACTTCTTTTTTTGTAAAACTATATAGCATAGTCCCTTGTAACCTAGAATTATGATTATAATCATGTACATATTTTAGTTATAAGGGTTAACATTAAATAAGAAGAGAAAAGTTAGATCCAAAATTTAGGGAACAATTCAAATTCCCACAACACTAGTGAAAGACCGTTATGACTAGATACTCACAAGTGTAAACAGAAGAAACAGATGAATAGAAAGCACAGACAACAGTGACACAGAGGAAGAGATAGGCTAGAGAAAGATGGTCATAAGTACAATAGGTTGTCTATACCATCTGGCAATAAGCATCCTGCAGGTGAAATAACAGGTGATGACAGTCGACGCAGAGAATGCAAAGAATAAGAAGACAGACAATTATTTGCCCGACAGATCCCAAGCGCTGAAGAAGATGTGATAACTGGACAGGAATGCTAGAAGGATTTAAGAAAAGTCTTGTTGGTGACTGATGGTCTGCGAATTTGACACAACAAAGAAAGAAACCAGACCAGTAATCAGTTAGTAGGTACAGGTATAAAGTACCAGGTGTAAGGAGTGGACACTCATCACCACTAAACTGGCAGGTTATGACTTGGGAACCAGTTGGTACACATATCAAAAGACTAGTGGACCAGTTAGAGGCGGAGCAGAAATACCAATGGGTCAGTTCACCAAACTGGACTCCAAGATAAAATGAGGGACTGAGAGAGGCAGGAGGATGCGCACTAAGAGATAAGCACAGATGTACGCACACAGACTCAGGGGCAGAACTAAATCTCTTGACACCAAGCTACTCAGGGGCAGAACTAAATCTCTTGACACCAAGCTACTCAGGGGCAGAACTAAATATCTTGACACCAAGCTACTCAGGGGCAGAACTAAATATCTTGACACCAAGCTACTCAGGGGCAGAACTAAATATCTTGACACCAAGCTACTCAGGGGCAGAACTAAATCTCTTGACACCAAGCTACTCAGGGGCAGAACTAAATCTCTTGACACCAAGCTACTCAGGGGCAGAACTAAATCTCTTGACACCAAGCTACTCAGGGGCAGAACTAAATATCTTGACACCAAGCTACTCAGGGGCAGAACTAAATCTCTTGACACCAAGCTACTCAGGGGCAGAACTAAATCTCTTGACACCAAGCTACTCAGGGGCAGAACTAAATCTCTTGACACCAAGCTACTCGGGCAGAACTAAATCTCTTGACACCAAGCTACTCAGGGACAGAACTAAATCTCTTGACACCAAGCTACTTAGGGGCAGAACTAAATCTCTTGACACCAAGCTACTCAGGGACAGAACTAAATCTCTTGACACCAAGCTACTCAGGGACAGAACTAAATCTCTTGACACCAAGCTACTCAGGGACAGAACTAAATCTCTTGACACCAAGCTACTCAGGGACAGAACTAAATCTCTTGACACCAAGCTACTCAGGGACAGAACTAAATCTCTTGACACCAAGCTACTCAGGGACAGAACTAAATCTCTTGACACCAAACTACTATGAAACAAAGATAACAAGATACTCAGAGATGAAGATACTTGGACACTCAGACAGCTACTCAAGATAGGTAAATTGAGATCAGGAGAGATATGCAGATAGGAATAGACAAACAAGATAGATATAGTAGGAGATTTAGAGAGATTTAGTTGAAGTGCACCTTGCGAAATGGACAGAAAGATCTAGAATCAGATAGTCATGCTGATGTGATGAAACTGCAAGCTAGACTGATATGCAGATACTAAGGAGAGCTAGTGAATAGATATCAAGATAATGTATAGTGAACAAAAAGAATTCGAATTATATTTAGCCAAAGATTCATGAGAGAGAAAGAGAGAGATTATCTACAAATGCTCATGTAGTCCAGTTGATATGCACTTTAAGAATTAGCTGTCCACTGTTTATGGCTTTTCTACTGAACCATTGGAAATTCTACACTCATTTTTACAAGAGTTGACTGATATAAATAAACTGTAATTCTTGCCATGGATGAATGGAGTCACAGTACTTATGCAACTGTAATTCTTGTCATGGATGATTGTAGTCACAGTACTTTTGCAACTGTAATTCTTGTCATGGATGATTGGAGTCACAGTACTTATGCAACTGTAATTCTTGTCATGGATGATTGTAGTCACAGTACTTTTGCAACTGTAATTCTTGTCATGGATGATTGGAGTCACAGTACTTATGCAACTGTAATTCTTGTCATGGATGATTGGAGTCACAGTACTTATGCAACTGTAATTCTTGCCATGGATGAATGGAGTCACAGTACTTATGCAACTGTAATTCTTATCATGGATGATTGGAGTCACAGTACTTATGCAACTGTAATTCTTATCATGGATGATTGGAGTCACAGTACTTGTGCAAGACTTTTCTGTGTCACAGTATTTAAAATCCAGCACAAACAGCTTAATGTTATAAATGCAGCACAAAGCTCAGACCACCTTTACACTACTACACCCAGTTTTACTGCAGTCCATAACTCTCATTTTGAATAGACTCAAAGATATAGTGGATACTGCAATGAGAGAAGAACAAGCAGGATTTCGAAAAGGGAGAAGCTGCCTCGACCAGATCTTTACTCTCAGAATAATACTTGAAGAACATATTGAAAAGCAGAAACCATTAATACTGAATTTCATAGATTTTAAGAAGGCATTTGATAGCATACACAGAGATTCATTATGGAGAATTTTATGTCTATATGGAATACCATCTAAAATTGTCAACATCATTAAGGACTTATACAATGGATATGGTTGTGCAGTCAAGATGGAAGAAGGGATGAGTGAATGGTTCCAGATTGAAACAGGCGTGAAACAAGGATGTATACTGTCTCCTTTACTTTTTGGGATTACAATAGACTTCATAATGAAAAAATGCTGCACAGGTAACACAGGTATTGACTGGGTACATGGGACCCGGCTAGAAGATCTTGATTTTGCTGATGACATAACTCTTATCAGTAATAATGTGAATTCCATGCAAGAAAAAACAGATAGCCTATCTTCACTGGCTAGCAAAATAGGACTTGAAATTAACAAGGACAAAACAAAAATAATGAAAATTCCCATCAATCAAAATGGAAAAATACACATAGAAGGGACAGATATTGAAGAAGTCAATCAATTTGCATACCTTGGCAGCTACATAGACCAGGATGGTGACACTAGAAAGGAAGTTAGGATCAGAATTGCAAAAGCAGCATCAATCTTCAAGAATCTTGAGAACATATGGAATTCAAAAGTTATAAGCACAAAAACCAAGTTAAGACTATTCAATTCAAATGTAATATCCACCCTCATTTATGCATGCGAAAGCTGGAAAACAACTAAAGAAATAGAAAAGAAATTAGACTCTTTTGAAAACAAATGCCTAAGGAAAATACTCGGCATCAAGTGGAATGAATTCAAGAACAATGCAGAGATAAGACAGATGACTGAACAACAACCAGTCTCATGGGTGATCAGGAAAAGGAGATGGACATATGTTGGCCACTTGATGAGAAGAAATGAGCAGAGAATCCCAAAACAAGCTATCAAGTGGAACACAACAGGCCGAAGAAAAAGGGGCAGACCGCGTGAAACTCTGAAGAGAACATTATTAAGAGAGGCCAAGTTAACAGGCATAAAATCCTTTGATGAAGTTGAAAGACTCGCCGAAGACAGGAAAAATTGGCGAACTACTTTGCGAGCCCTATGTGACGTCTAACGGCACGGGAAGGATATAAGATATAAGATAAGATAACTCTCAGTGTGATAAGTGCACTAACCACTTTGCTACTCAGATTTGACCAGTTATCATCAGCATGTAAATATTTTGTTTGTTATTTGGTTATATGTGAGTTAAAATGTGTGACAGCAAAAAAGGTTTTGAGATTTGAGTGGAAATGAAAAAGGTTGTCAGCACTGTCAAATGTCTGTGATTTTAATGAATAAAGGTTTTACTTTGACAAATATGGTTGTTACATCAGTCATTACTGGAGTTTGTTGTTTTTTTTTTGTTTTCAATAGGTGGCACTTTTAAGTTGTCTCAAGGGAGTGTAATACGAGTGTTTGTATCTGGTAAAATTAAGTTAGATTCAGAACAGAGCTTTGTTGGGCTGGTGTTTCTAGACAGATCTGGACCCTGACACTTTGAGGTATGTATACTGTATCATCATCATGTTGTTGTTGTTGTTGGTGTGTTTGTATTGTGAGGAGTGTTTAGAAATCTGTCCCATGCCATTGAGATATAAGGAATATATATTTTCTCAAAATGTGGTGTAATATAGTTTGATGTGGTTAGTATCCTTTTTTTTTCCCCCTTCATTAATTGACAGGTATATATGCAGTAATGTAATATCCACCCTCATTTATGCATATGAAAGCTGGAAAACAATTAAAGAAATAGACAAGAAATTAGACTCTTTTGAAAACAAATGCCTAAGAAAAATACTCGGCATCAAGTGGAACAAATTCAAGAACAATGCAGAGATAAGACAGATGACTGAACAACAACCAGTCTCACGGGTGATCAGGAAAAGGAGATGGACATATGTTGGTCACTGGATGAGAAGAAATGATCAGAGAATCCCAAAACAAGCTATCAAGTGGAACACAACAGGCCAGAGAAAAAGAGGCAGACCACGTGAAACTCTGAAGAGGACATTGTTAAGAGAGGCCAAATTAACAGGCATAAAATCCTTTGATGAGGTTGAAAGACTCGCCGAAGACAGGAAAAATTGGCGAACTACTTTGCGAGCCCTGTGTGACGTTTAACGGCACGGGAATGATATAAGATATAAGATAAGATATATGCAGTACATGGACAGTCACCAGGCAAGTGCAGTGCTGTCTAGAGGCCATGGAGATTTGGTTCCTTAGAAGAATGCCAAAGATACCATGGAAGCAAAGAGATCAAACCAAGAGGTCCTGAAAGAGGAAAGACAAGGACATGTCATGAGAGTAGGTGGACTGGAATGTTTGATAAACAACGGGGATGATAGACTGCAAAAGAGACTGAGGCAGGCAAAGAGAGAAGGTGATAGATGGACTGACGAAGTGGCATGGAGAAAGAACACCCAGTCCAGCTCATTATTATCTCTCAGAATAGAGAACTGTGGAAAAGCATGACCACCTGTGGTTGTTGGCGTGGCACTGGATAGATGGATGTATGCAGTGAGACCAAGCATGTCTTGTCATGCTGGCTGATATTTTCTATCTTTAGGGACTGTTTTCTCCGGAACTAGGTGTGGCATTTGCCACTATTTTAGAGATGGGTTGACCAGAGGCTGCTGGTAGAAGGTCTTAACTCGTGGCTTTCAGAGTAAGAGGACAGGTTAGTGTTGACTAGATTTCTGAACTGCGTCTATTATAAAAAAAAATGTAGTTCTGTCATTCCATTAAGGCATCTAGGGGACATGGTGTTATCAGTCAATCATGTGCATGTCCCTTGCGGAACTTTGCCGCCCAAACAGCTCTCCTGTAGGCCTCTTGGTTGTAAGCAAGATGCCCTGCTGCTGATGCATCCATTCGTAGATCATCAGTGATGTCTTGCATCCATCTTCGCCTTGGCCTTCCTCTCTTTCTTTTTCCCATTATGTACCCTTCCAAGACTGTCTTCTCTAGATTATCATGACGTTTAATGTGTCCAAAATATTTAAGTTTTCTCTGTTTAATCTTCCTTACTAGCCAGCCTTCTTCAACATTAAGTTCTTGCAGCATGGATATATTTGTTCTTGTTTGTGTCCACGATATTTGAAGAACTCTTCTGTAGCATTTACATTCAAAGGCATTTATGTGTTTCTCAGCTGTTTTGTTAAGTGTCGGGTCTCACAGCCATATGTTGTGATGGGAAAGATGCATGCCCTTAAAAATCTTATTTTTGTAGTATTGTCTGTTCATCTCCACAGCTTCTTTAGTTGTTTTATTCTTTGAAGAATGATAGATGTCCTCCTTTTAATTTCCTTCATTGTATTTCCACTATTAGTAATGTTCTAAGATATTCAAAACTCTCCACCTCTTCCACTTCATTAGAGCCATGGTGTTAGTTCCTGTATTTTCCTTGACAGACTAGACTGGGATACTCATTTATACAGCTGGGTGATTGGGGTGCCTCCAGCTAGACTTGAACCACAAATCACCACATAATCACTCTAACCTCTGCACCACTTGCATTATAAAAAGAGTGATTTTTCTCTTTGAGGATATTTTCAAGATGCTACATTTTGTTGAACTCTCTCTACCTGTACTGGATCTCTATGATCAACCACACTATCTCCATGATCCTGATCAACCAAACTAAGATCTCCATGATCAGCCACACTAAAATCTCTATGATCATGATCAACCAAACTAAGATCTCCATGATCAGCCACACTAAAATCTCTATGATCATGATCAACCAAACTAAGATCTCCATGATCAGCCACACTAAAATCTCTATGATCATGATCAACCAAACTAAGATCTCCATGATCAGCCACACTAAAATCTCTATGATCATGATCAACCAAACTAAGATCTCCATGATCAGCCACACTAAATTCTCTATGATCATTATCAACCAAACTAAGATCTCCATGATCAGCCACACTAAAATCTCTATGATCATGATCAACCAAACTAAGATCTCCATGATCAGCCACACTAAAATCTCCATGAACCACACTAAGTTTTCCGTGATCAATCATGCTAAATTTTCGATGATCGACCACACTGAGTGACCACACTGAGATCTCCATGATTGACCACACTGAGATCTCCATGATCGATCACATTGAGATCTCCATTATCAACCACACTAACAACCAAATCTTGTCACGAGGTCCTGTCCCTTTTTTTTTTTTTGGTCCCTTTCTCTGGTACATATCTGAATAATGACCTTCCAGAATTAACCATTATAGTGTTGTATTCATGTTAAGAGTTATATATTTCTCTCATCAGATGCAGCACTGTGCTTACAGGTGGCTTACAGAGCAGCTAAAACAGAATTATTCAACATTGAACAAACAATGTCCTTTGTGCTCCAAGAGACCTAACTGTTAACTTCAAAGACATTACAACCATCATTTTCATTGATCTGTTTCTCAGAGACAGTGGTCATACATTAAAAATTGATCCAAAGGAACTTGAAAAAAAAAAACCAACAACATTATTGTAGATGTATGTAGATGGAGACTTGCTTTTGATGAAAAGAAAATTTAAAGCTTAGAATAACAGAGCATAGCAGCTTTAGCTTATTGTGAGTCTGGTAAAGAGCAAGAGATTTTGAAAACTGTTTTTAGAGTATATTAATTGTATTGTGAAACTACGGAACCTTTGTCTAGTCCACTTCATAGATTCTGAGCAAGTGTGAATGAAAAAGAAAGAGATTGATGACAGTCTGGTGAAGAGCTGTATTAGCTAAGAGGGGCAGTACAGCTAAGGTGTCATACAGAAGATGGCTGCAGAACTTGTGGAGAAAATCTACTGCTGCCTGGAAACAAATCGCAGTGTTCCTAACAGTTATTGCTTCCTCTCTGAGGAAGAGCAAAACAAAAACTAAAAAAAAAAGATGAAAGCAAAGGATCAAAGTATATTTTTCACACGCTTTGATGCCTTTACTACAGTTTGTTCATGGCAGCACCTGTGACAGACAGGATGTTTCCTCATATATCAGGGGATGTTTCCTCATATATCAGCCTTGGGGGTACTCAGTGAAAGATATAATTGAGTCATGAAAATCACAGGAATTTCTAATAGAATTCAGCTGTTTTTAGGACAGTGTTACCTGTACCAGTTGTCAAGGGCTTCTATTATCTTAGCCACAGAAGTATTCTCACTTGTTTTCTTAACACTGTCATTGAAATTGTGCATGAAGTGGATCTTCCTTGCTCAGGGTGTTCTGTATGAATTTAAGCTCTTGAAAGCAAAGAATAGAAATTTGTACAAGAATCAGTTATCCATCTGTGAGACCTGGACACTTAACAAAACAGCTGAGAATCACAAAAAGTGCCTTTGAATGTAAAAGCTATAGAAGAGTCTTTCAAATATGGACACAGAAAAGAACAAATATTTCCATACTGTTAGAATTTAATATTGAAGAAAGTTGGTTAGTAATGAAAACTGAACAGAGAAAACTTAAGTATTTCAGACATTATTAAACATGAGAGTTTGGAGAAGACAGTCTTGGAAGGATACATATTGGGGGAAAAGAAAGAGGAAGACCAAAATGAAGGTGGCAACAAGACATTACTGATGATTTGCAGGTGGATGCATCAGCAGCAGGGCATCTTTCTTACAGCTGAGAGGCCTTCAAGAAAGCTGTTAGGGAGGCAAAGTTCCACAAGGGACATGCTAATGAATGAGTGAATGAATGAACGAATGAATGAACAAACAAACGAACGAGCGAATCTAGTATTTTCAGCTACAGTAATTTCCAGTATTACATTCAGTTACTTCTTGGCAAATATCAGTTCAAGTACCAAAGTTGAGTCCTTGCAAGCAGCTTCAAGTTGAGTCATAAATCAGAGCTCTAGTCTATGAGTCAGAATGTTAAAAAGTGACTGTTGATTCTATTTAATGGATCAGAAGTACCAAAAGTGATTTGTTAAATTATATAAAAAGGGTTGTAAGTTAATAAAAATAAAAGCAGTTAAATGGATAAAAGTAACAAAATGTATGTGTTATCCACCACCTCATCACTTTAGCTGTTATTTATTTTTTATTTATTCATTTGAACGTTACATAGTTCTGGAATCTGGTAAGGACACAGCATTAATCTTCAGTGTACATTCAGGATACATCAGACTAAATTTTAGTTTGTGAGTTTCTGTTTGAAGCAGTTACTACCATTTCTAGGGAGTGGTTTGTCATGCCTCTTAGTACAGAGTCCGGCATAAAGCATGGCTGGATTTAACTGGCGTAGTGCGCAGAAACTGAATACGTGTGAAAAAAACATGACATCAGAGATGAAGCAGACAAACTGTCATTTTTAACAATGGCTTCTGGACAAACATAACCTCGTGCATTCACCATTGAAGCTTATTTTAAAAGTGGAGAATCGTCTATTACTGTACAACAAAAGTTTCGTCGCCATTTTGAGTTGCATCCCCATAATAATGTTCTCGATCGGAGGACAAAACAATTTTGAGGTGGGTCAAAAAATTTAAGGAAACCGCTAATTGCATTAATAACAAGTCTACTGGTCGTCCAAGAACTCAACATACACCTGAACGAATTCAAGAAGTCCGCAACGCATTGCTGAGTAACCCTCGGCGATCAGCTGTTAGGAACGCTTTGGCACCTGGCATCCTCTTACTGTTAATAATGATCTTTATGTGCAGATGCTAACTGAATACTTTATTCCAGACTTGGCCAATAGAAATAAGAGACTAATATGGTTTAAACAAGATGGAGCAACTGCCCAAACAACCCGTCAGTCCATGGTCATGCTACAACAAGCATTTCCCATTCATAATTTACAGATTTGGGGATATTCATTGGCTGGCAAGGTCACCGGATTTATCGGCCACAGACTTCTTTTTTGTGGGAGTATCTCAAGAACACAGTGTATGCTAATTGACCATAGTCAGTTGCAGACCGAAAAGATCGAATCTGACGCTACATTCAAAATATCCCTTTGAACATGTTAAATGATGTTATGCAGGAATTTTCCAGAAGCCTGGCTGAAAGTATCAAATGTAACGGCGGTCATCTAACTGGTGTAATTTTCAAAACCTAAGTATGGTTATCAGTAATAATAAAAATACCCACTTTTCTGAGTTTCATTTCACTTTTTTTTTTTTACCAAAAACATATATGGCACTTATTTATTTTCCATTTTTAAAATCCAGCTACGCTTTATGCCGGACCCTATATTTGTCACAGATCTTACAAGGAGAAGAGAGAAAATGCTTTCTTTTTTTTTTTTAAAAAAGATAGAATTAAAAAAAAACATTCCATGATGCCATTACTGTTTGCATTTTTGAATCAACATATGAATGTAAGATACAAATATGTATATATATTATAATTATTCCCCTTTTTTATTGGTACTGGGGGGGAGGGGGAGAATTGGTTATTGAAGAAGTACACAAATTAGAGGGCATAAAATCCCTTGAAAAGCTCGCTGAAAACAGGGAAACTTGATGAACTACCATGCAAGCTCTGTGTGTCTAACAGCGCAGGTAGGATATAAGATGTAAGAAGTTTGGTCAACTCGAGTTTTACAGCTCTGGTATTTACCTTTAAAAGAAACTGCTTTTTTTCTTGGACATGAAAGACTAAATCTTCAGACACAGTATGCTAGTGTAGACCAGTGATTTTCAGATTTTAAAAGTCCAGTTTTTGGTCTCTGTAAGCAATAATAACATATTTTTGTTATAGCTGTGTGTCATGATATATTTTTTTATGGATGTCTGCCATGATATATTTTTGTTATAGCTGTGTGCCCTGATATATTTTTGTTATAGTTTTTGCCGTGAACTGAGATAGTGTGAGAATTGTTGAAGTCAACTGCTGAACTTGCATGTGTTTGTTTTGAAATGTTTTTCCTCGTATGCGCATGTTGATGCATATTTTTTAAAAATTTCGTTCTGTAACAATCCTTTTACATTTTAACAAAAAAATACCTGGAATGTGTTTTATGAGAATTTCATAATTTTTCCCATCTGTTGTATAGTTTGCTGATATCTGCAAAGCAGTGTCTTTATAGCATTCAATTTTTGTGTAATTTATTTATAGCATAATAGAACACAGACTGTATAAAACAGTACTGCACTCGTTTCCTGGCTGCTATAGAAGAATGTATATAACAGTCTTATTGTGGTCATGTGGAAAAGAGTGTGGTTTTTTTGGGGTTTTTTTTTTTTGTTTTTGTGTTGGTTTTGTTATTTTGGCTTATTTCAGATTGTCAAGTGCCATATGTTTGTTATTAGCTGTGAGTTTTTTTGTCTCGTTTTTGTTCTTTTATTTTTGTGGCATACTTCCCTTCTCAAGTGCAGCCTCATATATTATATGCAAGTATATATTTTTTTTTCACGAGTATATTGTTTTGCATTGACACCGGTTGCTGTGTGTATATAGTATAATTTTGGTGAGCCATAGGAGGTATGGTTGTTTCAGAAACATTCCCTAATGTGTGTGACAGAATTACCCAACCTGTAGTGTCCCAAAGTCCATGCACTTGGTGTACTGAGATTAAATGAAAATAGGTCATGTGTGGTAGTATGCAACATGTGCGTAAGTGTTTGTGACTTGTTTGTCTTATGCACTGTCAACAGTTTGTCATTGGCATTGTAGTTGAGTAACAGTAGTACACCTCCCAGTAGTAACATCCCACAGTAGTAACAGGCCACAGTAGTAACACCACACAGTAGTAACAGGCCACAGTAGTAACACCACACAGTAGTAACAGGCCACAGTAGTAACAGGCCACAGTAGTAACACCACACAGTAGTAACACCACACAGTAGTAACAGGCCACAGTAGTAAAAGGCCACAGTAGTAACAGGCCACAGTAGTAACACCACACAGTAGTAACACCACACAGTAGTAACAGGAGCAATAGAGGGCTCACCTGGGCAAGAGCAGAAAAAAAGGTGAAGGACAGGCATTTGTGGAAAACCCTTGCAGAAGCCCCATGTGCCCTGGGCACTTAAGGTTCAGAGAGAGAGAGAGAGATGTTTACATTGAGCACAGAGTAACCAAAGTAACATGTATAACATGGTCATTCATCATCATCCTGTGACTGTCACAAACATCAGAAGACCCTTTAATTTTATTGTTATGTAAGTTCTGTATGTGACAAGTTGGAAAGTTTATGTTATTAGTTTTATGTTGCTTGATCTAAATAGAATGATATGATGAACTATTTATAGAAGTAATTTTGAAGTGTTGGAGTTTTTTGTTATATTATAGCACTGACATTTGATAATAAGAAAGAATTTAAGTACACATGAACCTTTTGAAATTGTCAGAGTCATGTAGTGAAATTTCCACCCTGAGCCAGTTTAGGATATGTTAGCCAGTACAGAGAGGGGGAGAATAGAAGAGCTAAATTGTTCATAGGGCAGCTGATAAATAGAAATGGTTCTCAAGTTTTTTGGTCTCAGTGGAACAAGTAATTGCATGATAATTAGGGGGAGCCACCTAGGCTGGATAATTTTGGATCTTTTGAAGTAGAGTCTGAATCTGACCTGCATGGAATTTGCGTGGGGAAACTTTGGGGGGTGGGGAAGGGAGGTATCAGCGGTGGCAAGCAGAAGAAATTGAATGTAAGAAGAGAGAGGAATCAATTGTAGTTAATTACTTAGTTTTTGGGGTTTTTTTCTCCCCATCTTCATTATTTCAGCAGTTTATGTTGCTTCTGGGAGATGTTTTTTTCTCTCTCTCTCTCTCTCTCTGAGATAATCTGGACTCTTCCTGCAAGAATATTATTAGTAAATGAATGCACAGAAAACAAGGGTTGTTTTGTTTCAGTGAGTGCACAGGAAACAAGAGTTGTTTTGTTACGGTGAGTGCACAGAAAACAAGGATTGTTTTGTTTCAGTGAGTGCACAGGAAACAAGAGTTGTTTTGTTTGAGTGCACAGGAAGCAAGGCTTGTTTTGTTTGAGTGCACAGAAAACAAGGGTTGTTTTGTTTCAGTGAGAGTGCACAGAAAACAAGGGTTGTTTTGTTTCAGTGAGAGTGCACAGAAAACAAGGATTGTTTTGTTTCAGTGAGAGTGCACAGAAAACAAGGGTTGTTTTGTTTCAGTGAGAGTGCACAGAAAACAAGGATTGTTTTGTTTCAGTGAGTGCACAGGAAACAAGAGTTGTTTTGTTTCAGTGAGTGCACAGAAAACAAGAGTTGTTTTGTTTCAGTGAGTGCACAGAAAACAAGGGTTGTTTTGTTTCAGCTCGTGGGCAGCTGGTGATGACTGAATGTCCAAGAAACTATCTTTCCTTGGATGATGCCAGAGGCCACAGAAACTCCAGATCAGGGGAGATAAGTCATTCACATTTTTTTTAAAGAGCATACGGTAATTTCAGTAACTGCACAGAAACTTTACAAGCTGATCAAGTCAGGATCTTGTCTTTTGTCTCCCTGGAACTATGAGCTGGTGTTCTTTGCAGACGATGCTGTGAAAGTGTTGAGGCACAGCATCATGTGAGCTTGGGAGCAAGTTATGGCGGCTATTTTTTTCAGTCCTTGAAAGCATCTGAAAAGCGAGGGGGTGTGCAGTACTTCTTTAGCAGACTCCACCACCATGGGGATTATGGCGATCCCTGCACTGTTAGCCCGACTAGTCAGTTACTGGGGGTACCGACCGAGAGATAGGACAGGGTCTTGGGCAGCTATGGGTCGCTGATTGGCAAAACGGATAGGGTTTAAAGTGATGTGGAACTCGCAACATGGAGGTAGTTCTCTGTAATCCTGTTGGTTAGTGAAACAGATGTGAACAGTTGTCATTTGATGTATTTCTGAACAAAGATATTAGACTTACAGAGCTATGTCTGATACAGACTTTGTTTTCGTATAACCATCTCCATTAGACACACATCTTCTAACCGACAATAGCAGGGAACAAGGAGATGTAGTAACAGCACCTTGACATGTGTAATAAGTACTCACTCACAACTGTTAACTGAATTAAGTTCGATCTTTTCGGCTTTGATGTAACCTAACTGAAGTTTTAAGGTAGTGAGGAACGGTAAATGATATCTGAAATGGTAAGTTTCGGGAAGTAGGATAAAAAAATATATGTGGAGGCCTTTGGTCTCGCTTTCAAGTGGACAGCCTAGGTTTCCAAAGACTGCGTGATACTAGAAGTACAGCGTTAGTTTGTAATGAATGATAAGGGGAAACCAACATTGATTGGTTAGCTTAAGTCCATTGCATAGACAGAAACTGTAGCACTAGAACTGCTCTGGCAGTATGTATGTACATGGGGAGAAGCAGCGAACATTTGTACTATTTATAATATAAACTTCGACGAGTCACAGGACGGTTTTAAGTTCTCCGTCGAAGATTTCTGTTAAGTTCTGTGCGGTGTATGTTTTTAAAGATGTTTGCGTATTTTAATATCCTGTTTGTTGTGAGTGACGCACTGTCTGCCTTCTTTGTTGAGTCAAACAGTCATTGGAAGCAGCAGAAATGTGGTTTATTAGAAGAATGTTGCGAATTCCCTGGACAGCAAAAATAACTAATGGAGAATGTTTGAGAAGAGTTGGAGATAGAAAAAAAAATATTGTCAAAAAAATAAGAGAGAGACAATGTACTTTCATAGGACATGCAGTGAGAAGAGGGGGCATTGAAAACATTATAACAACAGGAAAAAGGGAAGAAGAGCCAGGGGAAGACCAAGAGAAATGTTACTGGACAGTCTGACGAGATGGCATGAGAGATCACCAACTGAGCTAATGGCCTGCATGAAGGATCGTGTACTCTGGAGAAGCATAATAGCCAACGCCAGTCTGTATGGCACCTGATGATGGTGATATATATATATATATATATATATATATATATATTATATATATATATATTCTGCATAGATTTGTTAAGTGTGTGCGGAACAGTGGGAGTAACAATATAATATTTAGTCAAGAATAATGCAACAGATTGTGCTATATTCTGAGAATCCAACATGCTGTTGCCGAAGCAGTTAGCTAGTTATCTGAAACTAATTTAGTCGACTGTCGACCTTTGTCATTTTGAAAAGTTTATATATTCATTTCACGATGTACCCGGAAACTGGAAGTGCAACGCCAGGGTTGAGAACCTTGGCCTGAAACGAGACTTTTTTTTTTTTTAAAGAATTATTGACTGTTTTAAAACTTTCCAGCCAAGATGTGTCCTTGACCGAGGGAAAAACCGAGATAAATTTTTTTCTTTGGTCCAAATGAACTTTATAGCTACAGAAATTCAACCGTCCAGGAACCCCCCTCACCTAATGATGCTGCAGTGAGAGAGAATTCGAGACTTTGAACACTTTGTACAGTTATATATTCTGCTGTTTGCTGGTAAAATGTGGGGAATGCGTGGTGTATTTTTTAATGACATGATTGGTCTAATAGCTATCTTTAGTGGGGAAGTGTGTGTTCTTTACACGTTATCATTTCTTCTTCTTCTCCTTCTTCTTCAAATTTCCGAGCCATTAAGCCTCATTTGCTGCAGATAACGTTCGCCTCCATTCCTCTCTATTCCTAATCCTCTCTCCAGTTGGTGACACCAATTTCTTTTATATCCTCTTCTATGTTGTCTTTCTATCTCTGTCTTGGTCTGCCCCTTGGTCTTGTTTCCCACATCTCTTGTGCATACATCATTTTCGTTTATCTGTTCTCTTCCATTCTTTCTGCATGACCCAACCAGCGTAGTCTGTTCAGTTTCAAGACATTTATACTTCGTTGGGATTTAAATAAGCTGTTCAGTTCAGTGTTCTTTCTAGCGCTCCATTCTCCACTGTTGGTACCCTTTTTTGGCCCAAAAATTCTTCTTAGGATCTTGTTCTGAAAGATCTGCAATTGTTGTTCATCTTTCTTTGTCGTACTCCACGTTTCTGATCCATACATGACGGCTGGTCTTATTATACTTTTGTTGATTGTTATTTTGGTGTTTTGGGAGAGGATTTTGGATTTGATCAGGTGCTGCAAGGCAAAGTATATTTTATTCCCTGCCTGTACAAGGCGAAGATGGCTGCAAGACATCGTTGATGATCTACAAATGGATGCATCAGCAGCAGGCCATCTTGCTCACAACCGAGAGGCCTACAGGAGTGCTGTTAAGGAGGCAAAGTTCCGCAAGGGACATGCAAATGAATGTATGAATCTGTACTCTTGATTTTAATTTCCTCGCTTACTGTGTTGCTTCTGTTGAAGGCTGTGGCTAGATATTTGTATGTTTCTGCTTTCCTAATAATCATCTCTCCAACATTTATATAATATGGATCATTCTGCCTCTGGTCTTTTGATATCTTCATATACTCTGTCTTATCTTGGTTAATGGTCAAGCCCACTTTTAGTGCTACATCTCTCAGATGTATGCAGGTACTGATGACTTCTTGTATAGTTTCCCCCACCAGGTCGATATCATCAGCGTATCCTAGCATTTTAGCTTGTTCTTCGTCACTGCTTTCTGCTTTTGCTTTTCTGATTACCTTTTCTAATACCAGGTTGAACAGTAATGGAGATAATATATCACCTTGTTTTAAACTAGTCTTTATAGAGAATGGTTCTGACGTTCTTCCTTTATATTTTACTATATTGTGTGTATCCTCCACACATATTCTGGTCAGATTGATTAGTTTATTAGGTATCTCAAATTCTTTCATAATTTTCCATAAACTGCTTCTATCTATGCTGTCATAGGCTTTCTTGAAGTCTGTTAAGATATTATGTACTTCTTTTACATATTCCCATTACTTTTCTGCTCTTTGACGTAGATAAAATATTTGGTCTGTGGTTGATCTATTCTTCCTAAAACCTGCTTGATAATCTCCCAGTACGTTCTCGCTGTATGGTTTTAATCTATTTAAAAGTATAATAGACAGTATTTTGTAGCTTGTTTGTAGTAAGGATATTCCTCTGTAGTTTTCACACTTGCTTATATCGCCTTTTTTAAAATACTGGAATCAGTAATGATTCTCTCCATTCACTAGGGAATTTTTCTTCTCTCCATATTTGTTGTATTAGTGCATAAATCTGTTCATGCAGATTTAGATCTTCTTCCTTAATCAGTTCTGCAGCAATTCCATCTGAACCAGTTATCAGTTATTATATATATATATATATTTGGAGCAGAGAGTAAATCCACTCGCCCTTGCATTAGAACAAAACTGTAATTCAAGGTCCAGGATTCCGCTTTCATTGGCCACCTAAGGTTTGTAGCATTGCGGAGATTCGCAAACGGGAATTTTTCAGACGAAGCCAAGAAGTCAGTCTCTTGATCCAAGTTAAAACGCTGACATCGGTAGCCGGTGTAGTTTAAATTACCAAGTATTATCTTACGTGGGACGGTCAGAGTCTAAACAAGTCATTTAATTAATCGGTCAGTCTCTGACCAGACTCTAGAACTCAAGTAGTGTGGCCGATCGCGGTGTGGGTTGGTTTTGATATTATCTGCCGAAAAAAATTAAGATTATGAACAGAACTTGCGAAGCTGAACAGGAGCTAACGCCAGAGAAGTCAAGATCTTGTTTTGTCACAGTGTACGGAGCGGCGTGTCAGTGTTAAGATTTGATTTGGAACAGCACGTGACAGTAGTGGACTGACATTTTACAGTATATTTTGAACGAATCCTAGAACGCCTGTGAGACCGAGTTTGAATAAACTTTGATGATTTATATGCTGAAAAGAAAAAAAAAACATAATATATTCAGCTCATGGTAGAGTCTGTCAACATGGACGCAGTAGTTAAGTTTTGTTTTGGTGGGCTTTATTTATTTTTGGTTTCGTTTTCTCTTACCTGCTGTGGACTCCGGTAAGAGTACCTTGTTCTTGGAGCTGGCCTTCACGAGAGGCATATCTGAAGAACGTTTTCCCCAGCATTTGTGTCAGATCTTCATTTTTTGAACCGGAGACAGGCCACAATCCCACAACCGGTGTATACTTGTCAGTGTAGGCTGTTTAATGAATTCCCACAGGAACCGAAACCAATCTTCCCTTCCAGGCATCCGCGCAGAATGTCAGGGTGGCCACGGCTCTGGGGCGTAAATAACTTGGTTTTTATACAGTAATAGGGCGTGCCAGGTTAGGGGAAAGTTTTATTTTAAGAAATCTGGGCGAGAAACTTATCTTTTTTCTCTTCCGTTGCAAGATAACTGAAGCTATTTTATAACAAAAAGAAAAGGAAGCAAAAACAGTGAAAATCAAAACTGAGAGTAACTCTATTCACTTTTTTGAAAGCAAGGACTAGTTTAATCACACTTCTGTTATCTGTTATTATTGTGTGAAAGTAATTTGCAAGGAGTACCCATATATATATATATATATATATATATATATATATAAAGTGGCGTGGCGTAGGCGATCATTTCTCTCCACAATTCCCTGTCTTTAGACTTGATTATGAGATCCGCCGGTAAGTTTCTTCCTAGCCACACTGACAGCCCATCCGGTATCTTCTCTCTCTATCTTCCTCTGTCTCTTCTTTCCTCAATTTGTCCAGTTGCTACAATGTGTTCCAATTTTCCTCTTCTCAGAAAATGTTCTACAAATCTCGTTTGATCATTGCTGTAATTTGCCTTTTAACTCCAGTCTCTCTTAAGACTTCGTTGGTTTTCTTAGCTGTCCATGGTACCTTCAACATCTTTCTTATGAATCACATTTCTATGGCCTCCATTTCTCGCTGTACTCTCTTATTCATGGACCATGCTTCACATCTATAAAACGAAATTGGCTCGATGTAACATTTAAGTACTCGGAATCTTGTTTCCATTGATATGGATCTGTTGCACAAGATGTGTCTCATCTTCTGGAATACTGATTTGTACTGAGCTGGCTAGTAAAGAGGATTAAAGAGAGAAAACTTAAATATTTTGGACACATTAAACGTCATGATAATTTAGAGAAGACCGTATTGGAAGGATACATAATGGGAAAAAGAAAAAGAGGAAAACCGAAACGAAGATGGCTGCAAGACATCGTTGATGATCTGGAAATGGATGCAGCAGCAGCAGGCCATCTTGCTCACAACCGAGAGGCCTACAGGAGTGCTGTTTGGGAGGCAAAGTTCCGCAAGGGACATGCAAAGGAAGGAAGGAAGGACTGAGCACGTCTGCTTTTTATTTCATTGAGACATTTCCCATCAGTTGTTAGAATCATTCCTAAGTACTTGAATCTATCAACTTGTTTCAATTCTGTGCCATCGATGGTAAAGCTACATTTTGGTGGTATTCTTTTCTTTGATATGACCGTCACTTCAGTCTTTTTTTTTAAATTCAGACTGAGACCTTTACTTTTACTTTCCCGAGCCACGATGTCCAGAAGAGCCCGTAGCTCTCCTTCACTTTTAGCAATCAGAACTGTGTCGTCTGCGTATCTTAAGTTGTTAAGATTGTACTTGCCAATTGATATTCCTGGCAAGCTCTCTATATTTCTCATTATATTCTCGCTGTACAAGGAGAAGAGGTCAAGAGACGGAACACATCTCTTTCTCACTCCCAGTTTTATCTCTTGGAATGCTTCTCAACCTTCATTGATGCTGATTGCTGCCAGTAAATGTTTTTGATGAGTTTCAGATCTTTCCCATCTATGTTGATGTCTTCCAACATTCTTATAATTTCTGTGTGTCTTACTTTATCGAATGCTTTACAGTAGTCTATGAAGCATAAGTATAGGTCCATCTTTACTTCTATTGATGTTTATATATATATATATATATATATATATATATATATATATATATATATATATATCCTTCCTGTGCAGTTAAACGTCACATAGGGCTCGCAAAGTAGTTCGCCAATTTTTCCTGTCTTCGGCGAGTCTTTCAACTTCATCAAGGAATTTTATGCCTGTTAATTTGGCCTCTCTTAACAATGACCTCTTCAGAGTTTCATGTGGTCTGCCTCTTTTGCTTTGGCCTGTTGTGTTCCACATGATAGCTTGTTTTGGGATTCTCTGATCATCTCTTTTCATCAAGTGACCAACATATGTCCATCTCCTTTTCCTGATCACCCATGAGACTGGTTGTTGTTCAGTTCTCTGCACATATCTCTGCATTATTCTTAATTTCGTTCCACTTGATGCCGAGTAGTTTCCTTAGGCATTTGTTTTCAAAAGAGTCTAATTTCTTGTCTATTTCTTTAGTTGTTTTCCAGCTTTCGCATGCATAAATGAGGGTGGATATTACATTTGAATTGAAAAGTCTTAACTTGGTTTTTATGCTCATAACTTTTGAATTCCATATGTTCTCAAGATTCTTGAAGATCGATGCGGCTTTTGCAATTCTGATTCTAACTTCCTTTCTAGTATCACCATCCTGGTCTATGTAGCTGCCAAGCTGCCAGATATATATATATATATATATATATATATATATATCCCCTGAAACAAGATTAGAATGACTCAGCACCGAGGAAATGAATTTGTCTGGAGCGTTGTAAGAACTTTAGAAACAGCCAACTCCCTCAAAAGAGACAACGTTAATCAGTTTTAATTTTCTAGAAGAAGGTTAGAGATAATAGATCATATTAGAGAGAAAAATGTTAGAACCAGGTAAATGTGATTAGCGTCGGACAAAAAAAACGTAGACAAAGAGCTTTAAATGAGAGAAAAAAAGAAAATAGTAAGAGGATGACCGAGAATTGAACTCTGTACCCCGTAGAGGCACCAGCCTTCTAGTTACAATAGGACAGTGCACCAGTCTTTAAGATCATGACGTGCTTTAACAAATCGCAGTTCATGACCTTATAAAGGTAGATAACATTAACATAGTGAACTGTTAGGGTTGTTGTTTAAAAGTTTAGACCAGTGGTTTTCAGCCTGTGGTCCGTGGCTGAGATATAAATTTGTTTGACAGGCTTAGACCAGTGGTTTTCAGCCTGTGGTCCGTGGCTGAGATATAAATTTGTTTGACAGCTTAGACCAGTGGTTTTCAGCCTGTGGTCCGTGGCTGAGATATAAATTTGTTTGACAGGCTTAGACCAGTGGTTTTCAGCCTGTGGTCTGTGCCTGAGATACCAATATCGTATTAAGTGTCATCGATTGAGTAAAAACAGTTAATGGTTTGTGGCGTTGCGATATGGCGTGGGAGGTGATGGTCCGTTACTTAAATGTAGTTGGAAGAGTGGTCCTTGTACGTAAAATGTCAGGGAACAGCTGGCAGAGACCACAAGTAACAGCTCATCTGATGGACTTACACAAAAACACTGGCTCATCTGACAGATTTACAAAACATTCTCACCAATCTGACAGATTTACAAAACATTCTCACTCATCTGACAGATTTACAAAACATTCTCACCAATCTGACAGATTTACAAAACATTCTCACTCATCTGATAGATTTACAAAACATTCTCACTCATCTGATAGATTTACAAAACATTCTCACTCATCTGATAGATTTACAAAACATTCTCACTCATTTGATAGATTTACAACATACACTGACTCATTTGATAGATTTACAACATACACTGACTCATTTGATAGATTTACAACATACACTGACTCATTTGATAGATTTACAACATACACTGACTCATTTGATAGATTTGCACAAGCGCAGACTCACTTGATAAATTTACAACATTCACTAGCTCACCTTACAAGGCTGCATTCTTACAAAGATTTGGAAAGGAGGAAAAATGAATCATAGAAAAATAAACCGGAACAAAAGTAAGTTAAATCATTACAGTAAACTTTAGTGGAGGAGGGAGAGGAAACGGCTAACAGACATGGCAATAACGCGAACAGTTCCGCATCCGTCATGTGCTTTGATGGAGTTTGAAAGTGCCAAGACGAATGCAGTGTCTTTTGCTGAATGTTTTATGTTGGGCGTTCTGTAATTTACTGGGCTAAACAACTTAACTATCCCGTAAAATTACCAGGGCGATTTGAAAATGTATGAGTAGATGCGGGAAAGTCCGGCATTTATTTCATTACCATTTTCTGATACACATTCTTTTGCAGCTGTCCATTTTATACTTAATTTTGAAGAGGAGATGACGAACATCTTCGTAAACTATACCAGTGGTTCTCAACCCATGAGCCGCGGCCCAAAGGTGGGTCGTGACAGGGAGTATTGTGGGCCGCGCTGAAGTCTCAAAGCAGCCCAAAAAAATACAATAAAAAAATTATTCCGCATTTTTCACGCAATGCATAGGGGCAGACTGCACAGATGCAAGCTGCAGAATTGTAGGTCGCTTTATTTATGCGTTTGCGAAGTTTCATTTTCTGCATTGACTGGCATGAAAACCAAATACAGTTCAAAAATGAACGTGGAAGATGATCTTCGAGTGTGTTTGTCACAAATTCCAGCCAGAATAGACATGCTATCTAACCGGAAACAGTGCCATCTTTAAGATAAATGAAAAGAACTTTTGTGTAGCAATGAATATGCAGTTAAACATGTAGAGAAAATATCACATAATATTTTATAAAATTAGATTTATACCTTGCAAATTTTATTAGTGGACCGCAAAAAATGTTTGACTTTTAAATGTGAGCCGTGCAGCAAAAGGGTCTGAGAACCGCTGAACTAGAAGTCTTCTCCAACTTTGTACGAAATCCACCAGCTACGAGAACATCATAACTTCCACCAAGACAGAAAGATAACGCTGGACATTTTATAACAAAAACAAAACGAAACAAAAACAGTGAAAGTCAAAACTGATAGCAAATCTATTCACTTTTTCTTTCATTCAGTTGAAGGCTCAACATGAAATTCCAAGAAGCAATTTATTTAGATCAAGAGAAACCGGAAATTTCCTAGAACTATCTAACATCATCTCATAATCAACGAATCATCGTGATCTACCTTCTTCTTCTTAAGTCAGGTCCGGGTAGGTCTTAGCATTTGTAATTTGCTTGAAAGAAAGGAGTGTTTCTCTCCAACAAGCAGTTCACAGGACCGGATCAGACCAGTAGTGGGACACGTGCATGTGTACTGGGCGATAAGTCTGGGAGGGGGGGGTATAAAATGGGAAAAGTGGGACAAAGTGAAAAATAATATGAAAATATGTTATTAAAAAACGTTTTAATTTATTACTGACCATTCTCACCATGTGCCGGATATGTAAGAAAGGCGAGCCATGAATCAAAAGAGACCTCCACTAGAGAAGGAATAAGAATAACAGAGCGAAAAAAAAAATATCACTTCCTGAAGAGAATAGAAGGCCATAAAACTAGAGGTGGTCGTAGCTCTTTGCTATGGTGTACCCTGGCGAAGATGAGGAAAACGATGACAGCGAAGAGAGAGCCATGTTAGGGGGAAAGTCAAGAAAGAACAAAGTGACCCAAAGTCGCGGTAAGCGTTATCTGCTATCGTTCTGCTTCTCTTGTTTCCTTCCTCGTCTACCTTCCGATGTTGAGGGGACAAATAGACGTCTTGATAGAGGCTCGACGAATTGCTTCATATAATGGGATATTTAATGCTTCTGTAATTTCCTCTCTCCATCTCCTGCGTGGGCGGCCTTTTCCTCTGTTACCTACATATATGCAGGAAACTCTCTACCGTAGAGAGCGGAACAACAACACAACTCCTTCAGATCATCAGAGGAAGTACTACCCCCCCCCCCTCAGACAAGTGTTTCGGCCCTTTAAACTCCTGACACTCTAAAGGGGGTGGGCCCCTCTGGGTCATGACTCCCAGAGGTCTTGTGAGTTGTTGCTTTTTTTCGGTCCTGGGATCGAACCCATGATCTTCCAGTTGCCACGCGTCTTTAGCGATTTAGCTATGGAGGACTGGTATTGGTTGTGGCAAATGAAATCTTAGCGTGAATGTTTTCTGTGATATACTGTCTGGTGGTAACCGTGTAACATGGCCAAACCATTTGCCTTGCTGTTTCAGGATATAATGTAATACTGGTGTTACTCCAACCTTTGCCCTGATGCTGTACGTAGAAAACAGTTCAGCTCCAGGTAATGAAAACACTTTCGGTTCACAATTCACTGAGTGAATATGATGAGCAAAGATTTATGAATGGGCATAAACAAAACGAAGAAGACTAGGCCACGTCTGTCTGAGTATCAGTTCTCTCAAACTGAGAATCCAAATTGATTTTGAGCATTGATACAGTGATAATTGTTTGTATTTTCTTGCTTTAAGGATATAAACTTAAAGTAATGCTTTTGCATCTTTAAAGTAATGCTTTTATATCCTTAAAGTAGTGCTTTTATATCTTTAAATAATGCTTTTATATCCTTTAAGTAATGCTTTTATATCCGTAAAGTAGTGCTTTTATATCTTTAAATAATGCTTTTATACCCTTAAAGTAATACTTTTATATCGTTAAAGTAATGCTTTCGTAAGCTTAAAGCAAGAAACTAAAACCAGTTATCACTGTATCCATGCTCAAAATCAATTTGTATTATCAATTTGAGAGGACTGATACTCAGACAGATATGGCCTAGTCTTCTTTGCTTTGTTTATGCCCATCCTTAAATTTTTGCTCATCAGATAGGCTATAAGATACCTTAGATATAAAAGCACTACATTAGGGATATAAAAGCATTACTTTAAGGATAAAAAAACACTACTTTAAGGATATAAAAGCATTACTTTAAGGATATAAAAGCTTAACTTGCTTGACGTCCTGAACAAGTGGATCTCCGCCAGATATGTGTCTTGTGTCTATTTGTTGTTTCGTTATTTTACTTGACTTTGTTAAAGCCGGCATATCGCGGAAATATTGATTTATTACCGACTGTTTTACGTTTCCACGTGTTTAACCCTTTGTCTCTTTTCCTACTTTTTCTTATCCTTGCTTCTTTATATCGGTTTTCTAAAACTGCACCATACACCTCCGTACTCTGCTAGAACCAGCTTTACCGTACTCTTCAACTTCTCTGTGTTTTACAGAAACACAGTGCTTTAGTGGATTTAAATAATATATTTTGTTGTTCTAATTATAGACTTTAAAGCAGTCTTTGATGTTCTAATTATAAACTTTAAAGTAGTATTTAATGTTCTAATTATAAACTTTAAAGTAATATTTAATGTTCTAATTATAAACTTTAAAGTAGTATTTAATGTTATAATTATAAACTTTAAAGTAGTATTTAATGTTATAATTATAGACTTTAAAGTAGTCTTTGATGTTATAATTATAGACTTGAAAGCAGTCTTTGATGTTCAACAGATTTTTTGTTCGACAAAAAAAGGGGTCGAGGTGGGGAGAGAGAGATACAGATAGAAAGAGAGAGAGAGAGAGAGAGAGAGAGAGAGAGAGATTCGACGCCGATTACTACAAACGGAAACTTGAAAAAGAATGCGTTATCCAAAAAAAAAACAGCCGAGTTTTGAACAAATATCTACAAACTGAAACCTCTTGACAAAAGAAGATAAGTGGATACATGGAAACTAATTTACACATGAGATCTTTGTAACGTCGACACTACTGGCAATAAGACCAAAAATGAAACTGATTTAACCTTGTGCCAGTACACAGATTTAAGTACTCAACTTGAAATCCACACTGATGTGGCAAGATGGAAGTCTTTCTTAAGTGGTACCGAAAAGACTGGACGAAAACAAAATAAAAAAGTTCTTTCATATTTCCTCGCAGCTCTAATAGTCGGAAATTTTCATTAAAACATTACACTAAGGAACTAAGATATATAAAACATATTTACCAATCTTAGTTAATGTACTGTAAAGAAAAATATTGTGTGTTTTGAGAGAGGCATAAAAGAATATGTAATTATTGTTAAGTTCTTGAGTCTGTCCTTTCGAAGACCATTCTTTCATTTGCATGTCCCTTGCGGAACTTTGCCTCCCTAACAGCAGGCCTCTCGGATGTAAGCAAGATGGCCTGCTGCTG
Source organism: Achatina immaculata (assembly GCA_009760885.1). Classification (NCBI taxonomy): domain Eukaryota; kingdom Metazoa; phylum Mollusca; class Gastropoda; order Stylommatophora; family Achatinidae; genus Lissachatina; species Lissachatina immaculata. The sequence goes on from CM019695.1 coordinate 42,357,866, forward strand.
ATGCATCCATTTGCACATCATCTTCGCCTTGGTCTTCCTCTCTTTCTTTTTCCCATTATGTACCCTTCCAAGACGGTCTTCTCTAGATTGTCATGACGTTTAATTTGTCCAAAATATTTAAGTTTTCTTTCTTTAATCCTCTTTACCAGCCAGCCTTCTTCAATATTATGTAGTATAGATATATTTGTTCTTTTTTTGTGTCCATGGTGTCCACTAAGCTCTACACGCTGGAAATCCAGAACCTACACCATTCGTCCTTTAAGACAGCCTTTTGGCGAAATTTATATCGCTTTGACAGAAACTGCTGATGTTGAGTCAGTGGACAAAATGGCAGGAGGTGAAACTGAAACATTTGTCCTTAAACTCTGAGAGTATACACTTTTCTTTTTGGTGTTTTTATGTGACACTATGTTTTAAATGAAATTAATATTGCTAGAAATTATCGCAAACCATTTTTTAAAAAAAGCAATGCCTAGTGCTATAGCAGCTTTGGGGAAATGTTCTTCAAAGTCAGGATCTCAGAGATAGCGAAAGTGTACACAAAACTGTCTTGCTGATATCGCAACATTTGCTGAAAAAGTTGAAGCTGATCCAGATTTTTATTAAAATTTTGAAGTAATAGACTGCGTAGGAAAAAAAGAGAAACAGGTTTAAGAGCACAAGGTGAACCTGTTTTAGATTTTTAAAATAATAATTTAAAAACAGATTTAAAAAAAATGTATCGATGTCGTAATCAGTTCTTCTCAAGAAAGATTAGAGTATGTGAAATATCCCAGTTCATATCTTAACTCTTTATGTGACATCCATAAATTTTAAAACTCAGACGATAAATGAGCGTTTAAACACATGTAAAAATCTGGAAAACATTGTAACATATCAAGAAAGTAGGGACACTGAGGATATTGAACTATGTGACGAAGTGATAGAAGTTTCCCACTTAGTGCTAGAAATTACGAGGCCAGATGAAATGCTAGGTTATATGTTGTTGAACAACTTTTTTTTTTCTAAATAATTTTGCTCTAGGATTAAGAATATTACTGTCAGTTCTTGTAGCAGCTCCACGTGGCGAGAGTACTATTACAACTTATTTACGTTTAACAATAGTCGAAACTCGAGGCAAGGACTTGCCACATGATTTTAATTGGGAATGAAATTAGTCAGAAATTAGACAAAAACTATATGCAGGAAACTCTCTACCGTAGAGAGCGGAACAACAACACAACTCCTTCAGATCATCAGAGGAAGTACCCCCCCCTCAGACAAGTGTTTCGGCCCTTTAAATTCCTGACACTCTAAAGGGGGTGGGCCCCTCTGGGTCATGACTCCCAGAGGTCTTGTGAGTTGTTGCTTTTTTTTTTTTCGGTCCCGGGATCGAACCCATGATTACACCGATCTCTTTTCTAATAAAGAACATACGAAAGCAATGAAACTTTCTTTTTAAACGCTAGACATTTACTTGCACCAACAGAAATACAAATAACGTGTAGACACATGTGCTAAAAGCTAAAACATAAATACATGCAACATACACACATATTGTGGGGAGGGCTGTGTACATGGTTAGATTGTTGATACGTGCACGAAGTTACCCAAGCTCGAGTGATGCGTACCCGTGAGCTGTACTCGCATTGTGTTTGTTGTTTTCAACGACGACCCAACGAGGTTGAATTTCAAGAACTTTCAGGAAATATAACTATCAACCAACTTGCAACTTTCCGCGAAAGGACATCAACAACTCAGCCGGCGTTCGGTTTCTTTTCTTGTCTTTTTATTAGTTTATTGTTTGTCCAGAGCATCATCAACATCAATTCTTTTTACAAGAAGCAAAATCACGCCTCCTATCAGCTGGACACGGCTGTAATTGGCCTTGAACCCCTTTCTTAAGAAAGGACCCTGACTGCTGGCCTAAACAAAGGAAAAAAAAACAGCAACATCCTCAACCACCCACTATTTTTTCTTCTTTATTGTCCCCCGTTGCTATGCGTCTTTCTGTTTTCGTCATCGTCTTATCTCTAACTAATTGCTGCTCAATTTGATTTTCCCGCCTTTGGCGGCTGCCTTCTGTGCAATTTTAATAAATTTCTCAAACTTCCAGTCATCAACCTCCAGTCATACTGGCACAATATAATATATATGCTGCATACAGGAGACACACCTAACCAAAGATGCCGCATTTAAAATCAGAGGCTACCAGTGTTTTAGATCAGACCGACAGGATAGAAGAAAAGGAGGTGTACTCACACTTGTTAAGAATAACATCTACGCATGTCAGGTGGGAGTGTACATGGAAGGAGCCGAATACCAGATGATCCATCTGAAAAGTAGTAATACAGATTTCCACCTCCTTAACTATTACTGTCCTAATGACCGCCCACTTGCTTTAGAAACAACCCCACACAAAGAGAGACTGATGGTCTGTGGTGATTTTAACAGTCATTCCCAGAGCTGGGGCTATGACCACATAGACAAGAGAGGAGAGGAAGTTGAGAGCTGGCAGGATGATAATGGACTTCTCCTGATCAACCAGCCAATGGATCCCCCAACATTTTACTCAAGGGCTTGGCATACAAAATCAACACCAGATCTGGCATTCCACTCTCCAGATCTGAAGTGGAACATTACACGTGAAGTTGGAAAACAACTTGGAGGTAGCGACCATCGACCAGTCTTCCTGACAATAGAAAATGAACTCCTTAACACCAGTAGCCCTCTCCCAGATGGAACTATAAAAAAGCAAACTGGACAATGTATAGACATCGTACAGGTATCCTGGTGGGACAGCTGTCCATAGAAGGTAAGGATATTAACAGCATAGTGAAGGAATTCAATGCTTGTATCCTTCAGGCCGCTCGTGAAACCATTCCCAGAGGAGCTCGCAGGGACTATAAACCATACTGGTCTAGTGAGCTGGGAAAACTCCATGATGACGTGGAAGCAGCTCGAAAGCAAGCAGAAAATAGACCATGCCAAGAACACCACAATAATTACCAACATTCTAAGGCCAAATTTCAGAGAGCCAAGCTGCAAGCCAGACGGGAAAGTTGGAGAGAGAAAACAGAGTCCCTAAACTTTGAAAAGGATGGAAGGAAACTGTGGAAACTAATCAAACAGTTAAATGATGAGAGTACTGGAAGAAGTACAAAGGTTACACTAATAGAGGATGGGAAAACTCTTACAGGTAAGCAGGTAGCAGATCACTTTGCTCGCATGTTTGCAAAGGACTGCAGCATTGATATCCATCCAGAGAAGGAGCGTACAGTGCGCATCGAGCCACAGAAAGAGGAGGAACAAGTCAGAAAAGTGGAGGTCATGGATGCACCAATCACACACAGTGAGTTAGACCTAGCAGTTAGTAAACTGAAACCAAGGAAATCACCAGGACCAGATGGAGTGTCCAATGAAATGATCAAGAACCTGGGAATAGCAGCAATGGGAAAGCTGTTGGATATTTTCAATATGTGCTGGAGCACAGGTAAGTTACCTCAAATCTGGAAGGAAGCAAGCATGGTACCACTGCTAAAACTAGGGAAAAACAGTGATACTGCCTCCAGCTACAGGCCAATCAGTCTCACTAGCTGCCTATGCAAAACGATGGAACGCATCATTGACCTGAGGCTAAAATGGTACCTAGAAAGTGAAAACCTTCTCGTTCCACAACAAGCAGGATTTAGGCAGTACTACAGTACGGAAGATCAAGTGACCTATCTCTCTCAAGAGATTGAGGATGCATTCCAAGAGAAAAACCTTGTACTAGCAGCGTGGATAGACCTGAAGAAAGCCTTTGATAAAGTATGGAAAAAAGGTCTGCTGTGGAAACTAAGAAACTGCAATGTGAATGGAAGACTGTACAACTGGATAAAGTCCTATTTACACAATAGAAGAGCTAGAGTAATAATGGATGGACACAACAGCCAGAAAGTACTTCTGCGACACGGTGTACCACAAGGAGGAGTCCTTTCGCCTACACTATTCCTTATATTCATTAATGACCTGGTCAAGGAACTTCCCTATGGAATCAAAGCGGCACTGTATGCAGATGATCTGGTCATGTGGTGTACAGATGAATATGCGACAGTTGCTACACAGAGACTCCAAAGAGCAGCAGACATCTTGACATCATGGACAAACAAATGGTGTGTAAGTATCAACACAGAGAAATCAAGTACCACTCTGTTCGCCCTCTCATCTAAACAGAAAGCAGGTAAGATCTTTGTAAATGAAATACCCTTAAAGATGGACAACCAACCCACTTACTTAAGAGTGACTCTTGACGCAAAACTGACTTGGAAGCAACACATCAACAGTGCAGAAGCAAAAGCCAGAAGAAAACTAGCCATATTAAGAAAATTGAGTGGAACCACATGGGGAGCTAGTGAAAGAATCCTCAAGAATGTATATCAGCAAAGTATTCTACCACATTCAGAATATGGCTCAACATCTTGGTGCACAGCATCAAACACTGCGCTGCATAATCTAGACAAGGTTCAAAATCAGTCACTACGGATTATCACAGGTGCCATGAGGTCCACACCAATAGTAGAAATGCAGAAAATAGTTGGTGTTCAACCGCTAAAGGAACGTAGAGACACAAAGGTCATGACTATGGGAGAAAAATTCCTTAGCTCTGTAAGCCATCCCCTGAAGGAGAGATTCAATAAATTGGCATTAGGACGGCTTAAAAGAAGCAGCTTCATTCGTCAGGCCAAGCGTATGCGTAAGCTGATACCTGACCTTCCAACTGTAGTCGCTCCATTATCATCTGTACCAAAGCATACACCATGGAAAGAAGCAGATTATACACAAATAACTATTCAGACTGAAGTGAAAGGTGTGCAGAATGGTGAGATGCAGAGCAGTCTTGTAAGATCAACAGCCACACTTAGTGTTCTAGATGACAAATATCCATGTGACACCTGGATACGTGTGTATACAGATGGATCTGCACATAATGCCATAAAGAATGGAGGGGCAGGAGCACATATTGAATATCCAAACAACACCATTGACAAGATTTCCATACCCACTGGTAAATACTGCAACAACTTTGATGCAGAAGTTAGGGCAATTATTGCTGCAGTTGAAAAACTATCAGACTCCAGAATTGATACATGTCCTGTAGTAATTCTCACAGATGCGAGATCAGTACTGGAAGCTCTTCAGTGCAACAAACTACCAGACCTTAAGGATGCCTTGTCAAAAATTTGTTTACAACACGGAGTCACTTTGCAGTGGATTCCCGCCCACTGTGGGATACCAGGCAATGAGAAAGCTGACCATCTGGCCAAAGAGGGCACTGAAATGGAGCAACCAGACATACCAATCACCTATAATCAGAAGAAAAGCATGATAAAAACCTACAGGAAGCCACAAACACCACCACATGATGACTATCACATGCTAAACAGAAAGGAACAAGTCACCATCTTCCATCTCTGAACAGGACACAGCCGACTTCGAAGTCATATGTATACAAAGTTTAAGGTTGGTACTACTAATCTATGTACATGTGCCCAGATGACCCAAACTGTGGAACATATCCTCCAGAACTGCACCAACTATGTGACACTGAGAAATAATTACTGGCCCAGTGAAACCACTAAAGAAGATAGGCTCTACGGTTCCATACATGAGTTACAAAAAACAGTGAAATTTATCCAAGAGACAGGACTGCAGATATAGACAGACAATGCGAACGAAGAAGAAGAAGAAGAAGAAGTCCCCCGTTGCTATGCGTCTTTCTGTGTTCGTCATCGTCTTATCTCTAACTAATTGCTGCTCAATTTGATTTTCCCGCCTCTGGCGGCTGCCTTCTGTGCAATTTTAATAAATTTCTCAAACTTCCAGTCATCAACCTCCAGTCATACTGGCACAATATAATATATACACATCATTGTTAAGTGTTTGTGATTTAACATTTCCTCGTTCTACATATGATGAACGTTATGATGAAGTTAGCAATGTATCTGCGGCGGTGGCGCAGTAGTGGGCAGTGCCTGCCCATGAGAAGGGGTCGGGTTAGATTTCCTACTTTGCGAAACTTTTTCAGACCGACCGGCAGTCAAAAACCCAGGCACAAAAAAAAAAAAAATGGGTACCTGTGCTTTCCTTAAGGAAACGGTGACAGTGAGGGCAGGTGCTGACATTCCTATCTCAGATACTGTAGTGACCTAGAAATATGAAGGCGTTACTCTTTCTCTACGGTAGACAAATGTCACGGGACATAGAAGTAATGTATGCATTCATTTCTTTTAATCTATTTTTCATTTCGTAACACATGTATGGTTTGTCTTAGGATTTTTTTTTTGGGGGTGGGGGGTGGGGGGGGGGGGCTAGGGCGGCCTGGTTAGCTGAGTGGTTAGGCTCTCGGTTTACTAATCTGGTGGTACCGGGTTCGGTCCCAGCAGTGGGATGTTTTTTCTAGTACACTTAAAAAAGGCGCAGGGGTTCGCCCAGCCTCTAAAAATGGGCACCAGAGAAATGTGGGAAGGTAAAGCGGCCAGGCGTGATACTGACCACATCACACTTTCCTGTACCGAAGGTCATGAAAAATACGGGCCTAATACCGTATTTCCCAATATGCCTTAATGGCATGGAAACGGGAAACTGTTATCAATATTAATTATAAATAATTGTTGAAAATGTTGAAGCTTACTTAGCATAATTTGTTTTTCAAATTTTACGCGTCAAATTAGGAAACTGGGTAGAGCGGCAAGATATGCACGGGGGGACAGAGTTCATAGGACCGGCTCTGACAGTGACCATAAACATAACTGAGATTTAATCTTCTCCTTTCATTAAGAAAAGGCCAAACTTGCACTGTAATTCACTTTACAGCTTTTATGGCCTATTTTGCTTCGATTAGATACCGTCCACTAAGAAAGTGTGTCTAAAAGTAGCAAACTGGTTAGTTCCCTCCCCTCTCATGGCAAAGGTAGGTATTTCGAATCTGGTCAGAAAAAAAAAAAAGGGGAGGGGGCCTCCCTCCAATTACCGAGTTGTAAAAATTGATACCTGACATTCTCTGGAGCTGAGAAAAGGAAGTAGGCCAAGCCTGATGCTAACCAGGTCAAACTGTAGTGCGTCGGGAAATGAAGGAAAAGTATGGGTATTATTACTGTATCCATGGGTTACCTCAGCAGTGTGACATGGTTGCCATTGTGTGTGTGTGTGTGTGTGTGTGTGTGTGTGTGTGCGTGCGTGCGTGCGTGCATTACTTCATTATGAAAGCTCTGTATTTTAACGTTAATACCATATTTAGCGTAAGAAGTGACAATTAACCAGAACAGACTACATTATCACTTTTTTCTTCTATCTAATTAATCAGATTTGGTGTTTTTTTTTCGATATGATCCACTTATTTAACCAAAGTGTGACACAGAAAAAGAATGGAAGAAGCAGAAGAAGAAATCTTGAATACAGTACAGGAACATGTCAGTCTGAACTCACAGCATTTCTGGTGTGTATAACTCGGCAGTGAAATAGTGGTGCCTTTACTTTCTCTAGATAGAGGGCACGAGCTGCCAAACTTCTTAGATAGAGGGAACGAGCTGGCAAACTTCCTAGATAGAGAGAACGAACTGGCAAACTTCCTAGATAGAGAGAACGAACTGGCAAACTTCCTAGATAGAGAGAACGAACTGGCAAACTTCCTAGACAGAGGGCACGAGCTGCAAACTTCTTAGATAGAGGGCACGAGCTGGCAAACTTCCTAGATAGAGGGCACGAGCTGGCAAACTTCCTAGATAGAAGGCACGAGCTGGCAAACTTCCTAGACAGAGGGCACGAGCTGGCAAACTTCCTAGATAGAGGGCACGAGCTGGGAAACTTCTTTTATGATGAGCCAGAAAATAGATACTTTAGATGAAGAGTAAGAGTTTAAAGGTCAAAGATAATTCCATACATTCAACCATGCGAGGTCATAAGTCGCATCTATATAAATTTAACTGTAAATACTTATCACTGAGTGTTGATGTATAATGTGGTTTTAAGAATCTCATCTTTCAAATGTTAAGAAAAAAGAATTTTAAATTCTCAATATTGTCCACGTGTCTGAAATATAGAAAAAGGATAACAGATCCAAAAATCGTCGAAGGCTGCATGCAGCCGCGAGAAATAATTTGCCCACATCGTATATGACGTATGGCACAACTTTTGTATCTGTCTGTTGCTACAGTTCCTTCCATAGGAACTCGTATACCTTAAAGGGATAAAGATCTCTTTCATTAGCAAAAATGATAAAAGTGTTAATAAGTATCACCTGTCCGAAGTACTTAGTTTCACACTCACTACAAGCCAAAACTCGTATTTGTTGTATTCCAACAAAGAGAAGCAAATATCACTACACTCTGCCACACAACGGTATACAATGACATAGCACGGTGTACAGTGACGTACCACGGTATACAATGACATAGCACGGTGTACAGTGACATACCACGGTATACAATGACATACTACGGTATACAATGATATACCCCGGTATACAATGATACACCCCGGTATACAATGACATACCATGGTATACAATGACACACAGTCAGTGAACTTGTACTATGTCCGAAGGAACATGAGACTGGAATGAACAACAGGAAAAAAAAAAAAAAATTAGAGGAGTTAGAATCCAAGATCCGGACTGTACAGTTCAAGTTTTCCATTGACAATGATTATTTTCACCTCCTTCATCTGTGCTAGAAGATTAATAAACCAAAGTAAACTTTAAGCGCTACTTCGGTCTCTCTCTCTCTCTCCATCTCTTCCCCCCCCCACACACACACACGAGTATATTCAGCTCCACCCCACACCTCCCCACCTCCACACCCCGCCTCAGCTGTGCTTTATAAATGTGTACTTCAATAACAGAGCCCTACCGACTTTGCTTACATTTACTATTCTTAACCTCAGGTTAAGACAGTGTCTTGTTCTCGTGTACGCCAGGTAACTAAGCAATGCGACCCAACATCCACGTAATATGTTAAATATGTGGTACACAATATAGTTTAATGTATATAAGAAGTTACATGTGATACAAAACTGTAACATATAACAAATACCAATTTCGAATATTTGTTGTTGTTTTTTTTTTCATACGGTTCACATTCTTTTGCACGGAGTTGAGAACATACACATATATATATATATATATATATATAGAGGCTTTTGTTTGATGAGATTACATGTCTGTGGTGTACGGACCAAAGATTTACACTAAGCAAGCACGTGTATGCACACACCGCACACACATATATACACGGGTGTTAGTGACGGAAATGAAGTCAGGATTCCACGCGAAATCCAGTCACATAAATACGGGACTTTACCTGCAAGATTTCTTTGTTTCAAATTTAGCAGCAGATTTGGAGACAGACTAAAGTGACGGACGTTTTCAACTGTACAAACTTTGGCCATTGACGGGCATTTTGTGAGATGGATGTTAAACAGCTTGGTTTTGCAGCACAGCCAGGACGTAAGTACGTTTATCTCCAAACATTCAATAAGGTCCTTTCCCAGCTGCGTTGGCAGTCATACTTCTCTGTTGTCTATCAAAATTCTCTATTGTCTGTCATACTTCTCTGTTCTCTATCATAATTCTCTATTGTCTATCATACTTCTCTCTTGTCTATCATAATTCTCTGTTGTCTATCATACTTCTCTGTTGGCAATCATAATTCTCTTTGAGCAACCATACTTCTCTATTGGCAATCATACTTCTCTGTTGTCTATTATAATTCTCTTTTGTCTATCATAGTTCTCTTTTGTCTATCATACTTCTCTGTTGTCTATTATAATTCTCTTTTGTCTATCATAGTTCTCTTTTGCCTATCATACTTCTCTGTTGGCAATCATAGTTATCTATTGTCTATCATACGTCTCTATTTTGTACGGTTCATGGTTTTTCTAATTACCTAAATATTGTCCCTTTTTCCTCGGTGCACACAATTTCTTCTCTCATCCTTCCTTTTCTTCGTTTTCCACCTCAGTTTTCCAGTTATTACTAGTTTCTCTAACTTCCGCCTTGTCTTGCATAAAAGACCATAACAATCAACACAGAAACCCATAACTACAGACTATAATAAACAAGTCAGCATCATCGTGTGCCATTAAAATCTGATCATCTTTCCGAGATACTACGTTTTCAGATTTCTCTTAAGATCTTTGCATTGAACTCTTTATCGACCTCAAACTCACTTCTACCAGAAAAAAACAACATTATTAATACACCACAACGGTGTCCAGCTAGCGGTCCGTTGGGTCCTTTTTTTACTGCGGCCCGCCAGGTTTTTATGAAACTATAATTTATTTGTTTAAGATTAACATTTTTTCCCCAAAATATGTTTTAAAAAAAAGCATTTTTACAACACATGAATGCTAATTAAATACAGTCAGCTCATGTTTATTTCATAAATGTCACTTTTTCTTATTTTTATGTAAAGGCTGGAAACTGGCTGATGTAGATGTCATGTGTCACTGGTTTTCTGTGTACATAATTTTGGTCCTGGGAGCCAGTGAAGCTTGCCTCTCCAGAAATAACATTTAAATGTTGGTTCTGTACAGATCAGGTAGTCTGTTAAAGGTTGGTTCTGTACAGGTCAGGTAGTCTGTTAAAGGTTGGTTCTGTACAGGTCAGGTAGTCTGTTAATGGTTGGTTCTGTACAGGTCCGGTAGTCTGTTAAAGGTTGGTTCTGTACAGGTCCGGTAGTCTATTAAAGGTTGGTTCTGTACAGGTCCGGTAGTCTATTAAAGGTTGGTTCTGTACAGATCCGGTAGTCTATTAAAGGTTGGTTCTGTACAGGTCCGGTAGTCTATTAAAGGTTGGTTCTGTACAGATCAGGTAGTCTGTTAATGGTTGGTTCTGTACAGGTCCGCTAGTCTGTTAATGGTTGGTTCTGTACAGGTCCGGTAGTCTGTTAATGGTTGGTTCTGTACAGGTCCGGTAGTCTGTTAATGGTTGGTTCTGCACAGGTATGCTGGTCTGTCACATCGAGATCACTTGCTGAGATTAGTGTGGAGGCCCCCAGTCGCGCAGCTGTGGGAGTGAGTATCCAGATCCTTCTAGAACTGGAGGAGTGAAGGGTGAGCACGCTGCACTGTGGTATAAGACTGTGACACGATGGAAAGTTTGGTTTTTCTCTCTTATGAGGACGTGATACACCGGGTTGTATTCAGTTTCTGGAATGACGCTTACGTATAACACGGTATTAGCTGTTTTTCACAGCATCGAAAAATGTGCGTCTGTGTGTGTGGGAGAGAGAGAGTGTGAGAGCGAGACAATGACAGACAGACAGGCAGACAGACAAACAAACAGACAGACAGACAGACGGATGGATGGATGGATGGATGGATGGATGGATGGATGGATGGATGGATGAGAGTACGACAGAATTACGTGGGAACAAAACGGACTCTTATTGACAGGCAATGTTAACGTTATGTAGAATATGTGCAGAATAAAATAACTCGAAGTACATATTGTAGAATTTATGATACTCATCATCATCATCATCAGGTGCCGTGCCGACTGGCGTTGGCTATTATGCTTCTCCAGAGTACACGATCCTTCATGTAGGCCATCAGTTCAGTTGGTGATCTCATCTCACACCATCCTGTCAGACTGCCCAGTATCATTTCTCTTGGTCTTCCTCTTGATCTTCTTCCTTCTATTTTCCTGTTGTTATAATATTTTCAATGCCCCCTCTTCTCATTGCATGTCCTATGAAAGTACATTGTCTCTCTCTTATCTTTCTGACAAGGTTTTTTGTCTCTCCAGCTCTTCTCATACATTCTTCATTAGTTATTTTTGCTGTCCAGGGGATTCGCAACATTCTTCTAATAAACCACATTTCTGCTGCTTCCAATGATTTTTGTGCAGACCTGCCTATTGTCCATGATTCACTTCCATATAACAAGATAGGTTCAAAATAGCATTTTAGGACTCGTTTTCTAACATTCATTGATAAAGATGTGTTAGGTAATATGTTTCTCATTCTCTGAAATGCAGTCTTTGCTTGGCCCATTCTGTTCATAATTTCTGTTCTGATAATTTATGATACTGCATTAAAATAATACCATGGAGATATCAGACTGCAGAAAGAAAATGCAGAACACCAAGAAGATATGAGAGAAAAAAAAATGATGTGCTGGGGTGGAGTAACGTGATTTAGACCAAATGGCCTGATGAGGGGTGAGGTTTACCGCACATCCTGGTGACGAAAACACAGAGGGATGAACAGTATAAACCTTTCGTGGGTGGGCCATGTCTCACTGCCATGTTTGGAACATGTAAAATCAAGAATTTAACACGAGTAAACTACCCCTGCCCCTCACACAAACAGTTTGAAATCCTCTCAGACGAATACCACGCTTCATACTTAGCTGAAAGAGAAAAATCAGTCAGTCAGTCAGTCATTTGCATGTCCGTTGTGGAACTTTGCCTCCCTAACAGATCTCCTGTAGGCCTCTCGGTTGTAAGCACGACGCCCTGCAGATGATGCATCCATTTGCAGATCATCAACGTTGTCTTGCAGCCATCTTCGCCTTGGTCTTCCTCTCTTTCTTTTTCCCATTATGTACCCTTCCAAGACGATCTTCTCTAGATTATCATGATATTTAATGTGTCCAGAATATTTAAGTTTTCTCTGTTTAATCCTCTTTACTAGCCAGCCTTCTTCAATATTAAGCTCTTGTAGTATGGATAAAAGACAAAAAACAATACATACAAGATTGTTGTGAAAGAATAGAAGAACATCAGAGGTGTGGAAGAGATAGTGAAAAGTTTAAAGAAATGAAGACATTGACGAGAAATGTCACACCTAAGCTAAATATAATTTGTGATGAGATGGGGAATACCCTGACAGAGACAGAGGAAATTCTAGAAAGATGGAAGGAATATTGCAGAGGAATGTATGAAACAACAGACTGTGGAAGCAGAAATCAACAGTGTGAATTATTATTGGAGGAGAAAGAACCCGAGCCGACAATGGAAGAAGTTTTATGGGCAATAAAGAATCTGAAAAATGGTAAATCACCAGGATGTGATGAGATAACCGCTGAATTTATTAAAGCAGGAGGAAAGGAGTGTGCAACAATCTATCACGCACTATGTAAAAAGATATGGCATTCAGGTATTTGGCCAAAAGAATGGAAAAGAATTCTCCAAATATCGTGGACACAAAAAAGAACAAATATATCTATACTACAAGAGCTTACTATTGAAGAAGGCTGGCTAGTAAAGAGGATTAAAGAGAGAAAACTTAAATATTTTGGACACATTAAACGTCATGATAATTTAGAGAAGACCGTATTGGAAGGATACATAATGGGAAAAAGAAAAAGAGGAAGACCGAAACGAAGATGGCTGCAAGACATCGTTGACGATCTGGAAATGGATGCAGCAGCAGCAGGCCATCTTGCTCACAACCGAGAGGCCTACAGGAGTGCTGTTTGGGAGGCAAAGTTCCGCAAGGGACATGCAAAGGAATGAATGAATGAGTATGGATATATTTGTTCTTTTTTGTGTCCACGATATTTGATGAACTCTTCTGTAGCATTTACATTCAAAGGCATTTATGTGTTTCTCAGCTGTTTTGTTAAGTGTCCAGGTCTCACAGGCATATGTTGTGATGGGAAAGATGTATGCCCTCAAAAATCTTATTTTTGTAGTTCTGCCTGTTCCTCTCCACAGATTCTTTAGCTGTTTTACTTTCTGAAGAGCGATAGATGTCCTCCTTTTAATTTCCCTCATTGTATCTCCATTATTAGTTAGTAATGATTCAAGATATTCAAAACTCTCCACTTCTTAAGAGAAAAATAAACATATGAAAATTATAGTTAACATTATTAGAATATACGATATACTTTGTTAGAATTGGTTCTAATAATAAAGATAGACAGAGGTGTATGGTTTAGTTTTCAAAAGGCATTTACGGAAATATTGGATTGTTATGTGATCACTGGATTGTTGTATGTTCTCACTGGATTGTTGTATGTTCTCACTGGATTGTTGTATGTTCTCACTGGATTATTGTATGTTCTACATTTATACGTGCTTATCTTACACTTTCCTTCCTGCCCACCTTCTTCACTCTTTCTATCTTTTTGTAAAACTGAACCACACAAGATGTGTCCGGTAAGTAATGAGACTATTAGTCAATCAGCAGGGCGGATTGGGGGGGGGGGGGTATTCTCCGGGCCTGAAAGTTTGTGGGGGATATTAGGTAAAGTGTCGATATCTCGTCATTTGGCTCTGAGCTTTTACAGAGTGCGGATCGCTTGCGAAGTGGACAGCTGTTTAAGCGTCGAGCAGTGATAAAGTTTTGTGTTAAACTTGAAAAATCCGCGAGAGAGACGCTTGTTATGATACAGAAAGCCTACGGGAGGGATGCTTTATCGAAAGCACAAGTGTTTCGGTGGCACAAGACGTTCAACAAAGGTAGAAAGAACGTCAATGATGAACAACGCACAATGCGGCAATTAAATGTGCAAATCGAAAATGAAATCGATGCTCATTGTCTTTTTTTACTCTAAAGGTGTTGACCATAAGGAGTTCGTACCACCCGAACAAATGGTCAACGCGGCATTTTACATGGACGTGCTTAAACGGCTGAAGAACAGAGTCACGCGCGTTTGCCCGGAGATCGCCAACACCTGGGTTCTTCACCACGACAATGTGCTGAGCCATGTGTCGCTGCTAGTGAGAGAGTTTTTGGCGAAACAAACTGTTGCAACACTGTACCAACATCCCTACTGCCCAGACTTGGCCCCGGCTGCCTTTTTTGTTTTCCCGGCTCAAATCAAGCTTGAAAGGCCACCATTTTGGGACTGTTAACGACGTGCAAGCTGCCGTGACGAGTGATTTGAAGGAGATCCCTGTTCAGGACTTCCAGGCGAGCTACGACGTGTGGCAGAATCGTTGGCAACGGTGTACAGATGCTCAAGGATGTTATTTCGAGGAATTTTGAACAAATCGAATTTATGGAATCAGTCTCATTACGTACCGGACACACCTTGTACACCTATGAAAATGTAAAAGCCAGTAAATTAGAGATGGCCAACAGCCTGTTCTCCGTTAGTGTGTGAGGGGCAGGTGGTGGATGTTTGTGATATTTAAACTCACAAAAAGAGATGGCATTCAGGTATTTGGCCAAAAGAATGGAAAAGAATTCTCCAAATATCGTGGACACAAAAAAGAACAATATATCTATACTACAAGAGCTTACTATTGAAGAAGGCTGGCTAGTAAAGAGGATTAAAGAGAGAAAACTTAAATATTTTGGACACATTAAACGTCATGATAATTTAGAGAAGACCGTATTGGAAGGATACATAATGGGAAAAAGAAAAAGAGGAAGACCGAAACGAAGATGGCTGCAAGACATCGTTGACGATCTGGAAATGGATGCAGCAGCAGCAGGCCATCTTGCTCACAACCGAGAGGCCTACAGGAGTGCTGTTTGGGAGGCAAAGTTCCGCAAGGGACATGCAAAGGAATGAATGAATGAGTATGGATATATTTGTTCTTTTTTGTGTCCACGATATTTGATGAACTCTTCTGTAGCATTTACATTCAAAGGCATTTATGTGTTTCTCAGCTGTTTTGTTAAGTGTCCAGGTCTCACAGGCATATGTTGTGATGGGAAAGATGTATGCCCTCAAAAATCTTATTTTTGTAGTTCTGCCTGTTCCTCTCCACAGATTCTTTAGCTGTTTTACTTTCTGAAGAGCGATAGATGTCCTCCTTTTAATTTCCCTCATTGTATCTCCATTATTAGTTAGTAATGATTCAAGATATTCAAAACTCTCCACTTCTTAAGAGAAAATAAACATATGAAAATTATAGTTAACATTATTAGAATATACGATATACTTTGTTAGAATTGGTTCTAATAATAAAGATAGACAGAGGTGTATGGTTTAGTTTTCAAAAGGCATTTACGAAAATATTGGATTGTTATGTGATCACTGGATTGTTGTATGTTCTCACTGGATTGTTGTATGTTCTCACTGGATTATTGTATGTTCTACATTTATACGTGCTTATCTTACACTTTCCTTCCTGCCCACCTTCTTCACTCTTTCTATCTTTTTGTAAAACTGAACCACACAAGATATGTCCGGTAAGTAATGAGACTATTAGTCAATCAGCAGGGCGGATTGGGGGGGGGGGGTATTCTCCGGGCCTGAAAGTTTGTGGGGGATATTAGGTAAAGTGTCGATATCTCGTCATTTGGCTCTGAGCTTTTACAGAGTGCGGATCGCTTGCGAAGTGGACAGCTGTTTAAGCGTCGAGCAGTGATAAAGTTTTGTGTTAAACTTGAAAAATCCGCGAGAGAGACGCTTGTTATGATACAGAAAGCCTACGGGAGGGATGCTTTATCGAAAGCACAAGTGTTTCGGTGGCACAAGACGTTCAACAAAGGTAGAAAGAACGTCAATGATGAACAACGCACAATGCGGCAATTAAATGTGCAAATCGAAAATGAAATCGATGCTCATTGTCTTTTTTTACTCTAAAGGTGTTGACCATAAGGAGTTCGTACCACCCGAACAAATGGTCAACGCGGCATTTTACATGGACGTGCTTAAACGGCTGAAGAACAGAGTCACGCGCGTTTGCCCGGAGATCGCCAAAACCTGGGTTCTTCACCACGACAATGTGCTGAGCCATGTGTCGCTGCTAGTGAGAGAGTTTTTGGCGAAACAAACTGTTGCAACACTGTACCAACATCCCTACTGCCCAGACTTGGCCCCGGCTGCCTTTTTTGTTTTCCCGGCTCAAATCAAGCTTGAAAGGCCACCATTTTGGGACTGTTAATGACGTGCAAGCTGCCGTGACGAGTGATTTGAAGGAGATCCCTGTTCAGGACTTCCAGGCGAGCTACGATATGTGGCAGAATCGTTGGCAACGGTGTACAGATGCTCAAGGATGTTATTTCGAGGAATTATGAACAAATCGAGTTTATGGAATCAGTCAGTCTCATTACGTATCGGACACACCTTGTACACCTATGAAAATGTAAAAGCCAGTAAATTAGAGATGGCCAACAGCCTGTTCTCCGTTAGTGTGTGAAGGGCAGGTGGTGGATGTTTGTGATATTTAAACTCACAAAAAGAGAGAGCTGTCGTCTGTTTCTTTCTTTGTTTAGAGATCATCACGAGGACGAGGTAGAAGGAGACAAAACACGAGGACGAGGTAGAAGAGCAAAAGAAGAGGAAGGCAGAAGAGACAAAACATGAGGACGAGGTAGAAGAGACAAAAGACAATGCCGAGTAAGAAGAGACAAAGCACGAGGACGAGGTAGAAGAGACATAACACGAGGACAAGGTAGAAGAGACAAAACACGAGGACAAGGTAGAAGAGACAAAACATGAGGACGAGGTAGAAGAGACAAAACACGAGGACAAGGTAGAAGAGACATAACACGAGGATGAGGTAGAAGAGACAAAACACAAGGACGAGGTAGAAGAGGCAAAACACTATGACGATATAGAAGAGACAAACACGAGGACGAGGTAGAAGAGACAAAACACAAGGACGAGGTAGAAGAGACAAAACACGAGGACGAGATAGAAGAGACAAAACACGAGGATGAGGTAGAAGAGACAAAACACGAGGATGAGGTAGAAGAGACAAAACACTATGACGAGATAGAAGAGACAAAACACGAGGACAAGGCAGAAGAGACAAAACACTATGACGAGGTAGAACATACAAAACACTATGACGAGATAGAAGAGACAAAACACGAGGACAAGGTAGAAGAGACAAAACACAAGGACAATGTAGAAGAGACAAAAGACTATGACGAGGTAGAAGATACAAAACACTATGACGAGGTAGAAGATACAAAACACTATGACGAGGTAGAAGATACAAAACACTATGACGAGGTAGAAGATACAAAACACTATGACGAGGTAGAAGAGACAAAACACTATGACGAGGTAGAAGATAAAAAACACGAGTACAAGGTGGAAGAGACAAACCCGAGGACGAGGTAAAAGACACAGAACACTATGACGAGGTAGAATAGCCAAACACTAAGACGAAACAGAAGAGACAAAACACTATGACGAGGTAGAAGACTCAAAACACTATGACCAGGTAGAAGACACAAAACACTATGACGAGGTAAAAGACACAGAACACTATGACGAGGTAGAAGATACAAAACACTATGAAAAGGTAGAAGAGACAAAACACTATGACGAGGTAGAATAGCCAAACACTATGACGAAACAGAAGAGACAAAACACTATGACGAGGTAGAAGACACAAAACACTATGACCAGGTAGAAGACACAAAACACTATGACGAGGTAAAAGACACAGAACACTATGACGAGGTAGAAGATAGAAAACACTATGAAAAGGTAGAAGACAAACACTATGACGAGGTAGAAGACACAAAACACTATGACGAGGTAGAAGACACAAAACACTATGACGAGGTAGAAGATACAAAACACTATGACGAGGTAGAAGACACAAAACACTATGACGAGGTAGAAGATAAAAAACACTATGACGAGGTAGAAGAGACAAAACACTATGACGAGGTAGAAGATAAAAAACACGAGTACAAGGTGGAAGAGACAAACCCGAGGACGAGGTAGAAGAGACAAAACACTATGACGAGGTAGAATAGCCAAACACTAAGACGAAACAGAAGAGACAAAACACTATGACGAGGTAGAAGACTCAAAACACTATGACCAGGTAGAAGACACAAAACACTATGACGAGGTAAAAGACACAGAACACTATGACGAGGTAGAAGATACAAAACACTATGAAAAGGTAGAAGAGACAAAACACTATGACGAGGTAGAATAGCCAAACACTATGACGAAACAGAAGAGACAAAACACTATGACGAGGTAGAAGACACAAAACACTATGACCAGGTAGAAGACACAAAACACTATGACGAGGTAAAAGACACAGAACACTATGACGAGGTAGAAGATAGAAAACACTATGAAAAGGTAGAAGACACAAAACACTATGACGAGGTAGAAGACACAAAACACTATAACGAGGTAGAAGACACAAAACACTATGACGAGGTAGAAGATACAAAACACTATGACGAGGTAGAAGACACAAAACACTATGACGAGGTAGAAGACAAAAAACACTATGACGAGGTGGCCAAGACAAAACACTAGAACGAAGTAGAAGAGAAAAAACACTAGAACGAAGTAAAAGAGAAAAAACACTAGAACGAAGTAAAAGAGAAAAAACAGGAGAACGAAGTAGAAGAGAAAAAACACGAGAACGAAGTAAAAGAGAAAAAACACGAGAACGAAGTAGAAGAGAAAAAACACTAGAAAGAAGTAAAAGAGAAAAAACACGAGAACGAAGTAGAAGAGAAAAAACACTAGAACGAAGTAAAAGAGAAAAAACACGAGAATGATGTAAAAGAGAAAAAAACAATAGAACGAAGTAAAAGAGAAAAAACACTAGAACGATGTAAAAGAGAAAAAACACTAGAACGAAGTAAAAGAGAAAAAACATGAGAACGAAGTAGAAGAGAAAAAACACTAGAACGAAGTAAAAGAGAAAAAACACGAGAACGAAGTAAAAGAGAAAAAACACTAGAACGAAGTAGAAGAGAAAAAACATTAGAACGAAGTAAAAGAGAAAAAACACTAGAACGAAGTAGAAGAGAAAAAAAACGAGAACGAAGTAGAGGAGAAAAAACTCGAGAACGAAGTAGAGGAGAAAAACACGAGAACGAAGTAGTGGAGAAAAAACACTAGAACGAAGTAAAGGAGAAAAAACTCGAGAACGAAGTAGAGAAGAAAAAACTCGAGAACGAAGTAGAGGAGAAAAACACGAGAACGAAGTAGAAGAAAAAAAACACTAGAACAAAGTAGAGGAGAAAAAACACTAGAACGAAGTAGCAAAGAAAAAACACTAGAACGAAGTAGAAGAGAAAAACACGAGAACGAAGAAGAGGAGACAAAATACTAGAACGAATTAGAAGGAAAAAAAACACTACAACGAAGTAAAAGAGAAAAAACACGATGACGAGGCAGAAGAGATAAAACACTATGACGAGGTAGAAGAGACAAAACACTATGACGAAGTAGAAGATACAAAACACTATGACGAGGTAAAAGATACAAAACACTATGACGAGGTAGAAGAGACAAAATACTATGACGATGTAGAAGATACAAAACACTATGACGAGGTAGAAGAGATAAAACACTATGACGAGGTATAAGAGACAAAACACTATGACGAAGTAGAAGAGACAAAACACTATGACGAGGTATAAGAGACAAAACACTATGACGAGTTAGAAGATAGAAAACACGAGGACAAGGTAGAAGAGACAAAACACTATGACGAGGTAGAAGAGTCAAAACACTATGACGAGGTAGAAGAGATAAAACACTATGACGAGGTAGAAGAGACAAAACACTATGACGAGGTAGAAGACACAAAACACTATGACGAGGTAGAAGACACAAAACACTATGATGAGGTAGAAGACTTGTTTATTTTCCAGCAGCTTTAGGGTACAAACAGGAGTGAAACAGGGATGTGTACTATCACCAACATTATTTATCTTGGCAGTAGACTGGTTAATGAAGGAGGCAACATCAGACAAACGCAGAGGATTACAATGGACCCTTAACACAGTGCTGGAGGACCTTGACTTTGCGGACGACATTTGTCTATTATCAAACAGTCAAAATAAACAAAAATAAACAAATAAACAAGTTAACCCAGAATGCAAACAACATAGGACTAAAGATCAACGTAGGAAAGACAAAGTTAATGAAGCAAAATGTGAACAACAGAAATGTACTCAGAGTAGATAACAAGTTAGTGGAGGAGGTCAACGAATTTGTATACCTTGGCAGCAGAGTAGTAGAAAATGGAGACAGCACAGAGGACATCAACAGCAGACTTACTAGAGCAAACCAGGCTTTTGCAATGATACAGAATATATGGAAATCAAATAAACTAAGCATAAATATGAAAATCAGGATATTTAAGAGTAATGTTCTAAGTGTACTACTCTATGGAAGTGAATGCTGGAAAATCACCAAAACCATAGAAAACAAGTTGAATTCTTTCCAGACTAAATGTTTACGTAGAATTAAAAAAATATTTTGGCCAAACACCATAAGAATAACATCTTATTGGCAGAAATGCAGATGAAACCACTGACATCAATTATTGAGGAAAGACGCTGGCGATGGTTGGGACATGTGCTCCGAATGACTGAAAACTCACTACCAAAAATAGCACTAAGATGGACACCACAGGGGAGCAGAAGTAAGGGTAGACCAAAAGAGACATGGAGAAGAACAACAGAAAGGATGTTGAGCAATAGAGGGCTCACCTGGGCAAGAGCAGAAAAAAGGCGAAAGACAGGCATTTGTGGAAAACCCTTGCGGAAGCCCCATGTGCCCTGGGCACTTAAGGTTCAGAGAGAGAGAGAGGTAGAAGAGACAAAACACTATGACGAGGTAGAAGACACAAAACACTATGACGAGGTAGAAGACACAAAACACTATGACGAGGTAGAAGACAAAAACACTATGACTAGGTAGAAGACACAAAACACTATGACGAGGTAGAAGACACAAAACACTATGACGAGGTAGAAGATAAAAAACACGAGGACAAGGTAGAAGACACAAAACACGAGGACGAGGTAGAAGACACAAAACACGAGGACGAGGTAGAAGAGACAAAACACGAGGACGAGGTAGAAGAGACAAAACACTATGACGAGGTAGAAGACACAAAACACTATGACGAGGTAGAAGACACAAAACACTATGACGAGGTAGAAGACTTGTTTATTTTCCAGCAGCTTTAGGGTACAAACAGGAGTGAAACAGGGATGTGTACTATCACCAACATTATTTATCTTGGCAGTAGACTGGTTAATGAAGGAGGCAACATCAGACAAACGCAGAGGATTACAATGGACCCTTAACACAGTGCTGGAGGACCTTGACTTTGCGGACGACATTTGTCTATTATCAAACAGTCAAAATAAACAAAAATAAACAAATAAACAAGTTAACCCAGAATGCAAACAACATAGGACTAAAGATCAACGTAGGAAAGACAAAGTTAATGAAGCAAAATGTGAACAACAGAAATGTACTCAGAGTAGATAACAAGTTAGTGGAGGAGGTCAACGAATTTGTATACCTTGGCAGCAGAGTAGTAGAAAATGGAGACAGCACAGAGGACATCAACAGCAGACTTACTAGAGCAAACCAGGCTTTTGCAATGATACAGAATATATGGAAATCAAATAAACTAAGCATAAATATGAAAATCAGGATATTTAAGAGTAATGTTCTAAGTGTACTACTCTATGGAAGTGAATGCTGGAAAATCACCAAAACCATAGAAAACAAGTTGAATTCTTTCCAGACTAAATGTTTACGTAGAATTAAAAAAATATTTTGGCCAAACACCATAAGAAATAACATCTTATTGGCAGAAATGCAGATGAAACCACTGACATCAATTATTGAGGAAAGACGCTGGCGATGGTTGGGACATGTGCTCCGAATGACTGAAAACTCACTACCAAAAATAGCACTAAGATGGACACCACAGGGGAGCAGAAGTAAGGGTAGACCAAAAGAGACATGGAGAAGAACAACAGAAAGGATGTTGAGCAATAGAGGGCTCACCTGGGCAAGAGCAGAAAAAAAGGCGAAAGACAGGCATTTGTGGAAAACCCTTGCGGAAGCCCCATGTGCCCTGGGCACTTAAGGTTCAGAGAGAGAGAGAGAGGTAGAAGAGACAAAACACTATGACGAGGTAGAAGACACAAAACACTATGACGAGGTAGAAGACACAAAACACTATGACGAGGTAGAAGACAAAAAACACTATGACTAGGTAGAAGACACAAAACATTATGACGAGGTAGAAGAGACAAAACACTATGATGAGGTAGAAGATAAAAAACACGAGGACAAGGTAGAAGACACAAAACACGAGGACAAGGTAGAAGACACAAAACACGAAGACGAGGTAGAAGAGACAAAACACGAGGACGAGGTAGAAGAGACAAAACACGAGGACGACGTACAAGAGACAAAACACGAGGACGACGTACAAGAGACAAAACACGAGGACGAGGTAGAAGAGACAAAACACGAGGACGAGGTACAAGAGACAAAACACGAGGACCAGGTAGAAGAGACAAAACACGAGGACGACGTACAAGAGACAAAACACGAGGACGAGGTAGAAGAGACAAAACACGAGGACGAGGTAGAAGAGACAAAACACGAGGACGAGGTAGAAGAGACAAAACACGAGGACGAGGTACAAGAGACAAAACACGAGGACGACGTACAAGAGACAAAACACGAGGACGACGTACAAGAGACAAATACACGAGAACGAAGTAGAAGAGAAAAAACACTAGAACGAAGTAAAAGAGAAAAAACACGAGAACGAAGTAAAAGAGAAAAAACACTAGAACGAAGTAGAAGAGAAAAAACACGAGAACGAAGTAAAAGAGAAAAAACACGAGAACGAAGTAAAAGAGAAAAAACACTAGAACGAAGTAGAAGAGAAAAAACACTAGAACGAAGTAAAAGAGAAAAAACACGAGAACGAAGTAAAAGAGAAAAAACACGAGAGCGAAGTAGAAGAGAAAAAACACTAGAAGGAAGTAAAAGAAAAAAACACGAGAACGAAGTAGAAGAGAAAAAACACTATAACGAAGTAAACGAGAAAAAACACGAGAACGAAGTAGAAGAGAAAAAAACACTAGAACGAAGTAAAAGAGAAAAAACACGAGAACGAAGTAAAAGAGAAAAAACACTAGAACGAAGTAAAAGAGAAAAACACTAGAACGAAATAAAAGAGAAAAAACACTATAACGAAGAAAAAGAGAAAAAACACTACAACGAAGTAAAAGAGAAAAAACACTATAACGAAGTAGAGGAGACAAAACACTAGAACGAAGTAGAAGAGAAAAAACACTAGAACGAAGTAGAAGAGAAAAAACACTAGAACGAAGTAGAAGAGAAAAAAAACTAGAACGAAGTAGAAGAGAAAATACTCGAGAACGAAGTAGGGGAGAAAAACACTAGAACGAAGTAGAGGAGAAAAAAACACGAGAACGAAGTAGAGAAGAAAAAACACTAGAACGAAGTAGAGAAGAAAAAACACTAGAACGAAGTAGAAAAGAAAAAACACTAGAACGAAGTAAAAGAGAAAAAACACAAGAACGAAGTAGAAGAGAAAAAAAAATAGAACGAAGTAAAAGAGAAAAAACACTAGAACGAAGTAGAAAAGAAAAAACACTAGAACGAAGTAAAAGAGAAAAAACACGAGAACAAAGTAGAAGAGAAAAAACACTAGAACGAAGAAGAATAGAAAAAACACTTGAATGAAGAAGATGAGAAAAAACAATAGAACGAAGAAGAATAGAAAAAACACTAGAACGAAGTAGAAGAGAAAAAACACTAGAACGAAGAAGAATAGAAAAAACACTAGAATGAAGAAGAAGAGAAAAAACAATAGAACGAAGTAGAGGAGACAAAACACGAGAACGAAGAAGAGGAGACAAAACACTAGAACAAAGTAGAGGAGACAAAACACTAGAACGAAGTAGAAGAGAAAAAACACTAGAACAAAGTAGAAGAGAAAAAACACGAGAACAAAATAGAAGAGAAAAAACACGAGAACGAAGTAGAAGAGACAAAACACGAGAACGAAGTAGAAGAGACAAAACACGAGAACGAAGTAGAAGAGAAAAAACACGAGAACGAAGTAGAAGAGAAAAAAACACAAGAACGAAGAAGAGGAGACAAGACACTAGAACAAAGTAGAGGAGACAAACACTAGAACGAAGTAGAAGAGAAAAAACACTAGAACAAAGTAGAAGAGAAAAAACACGAGAACGAAATAGAAGAGAAAAAACACGAGAACGAAGTAGAAGAGAAAAAACACTAGAACGAAGTAGAAGAAAAAACACGAGAACGAAGTAGAAGAGAAAAAACACGAGAACGAAGTAGAAGAGAAAAAACACGAGAACGAAGTAGAAGAGAAAAAACAGTAGAACGAAGTAGAAGAGAAAAAACACTAGAACGAAGTAGAAGAGAAAAAACACGAGAACGAAGTAGAAGAGAAAAAACACGAGAACGAAGTAGAAGAGAAAAAACACGAGAACGAATTAGAAGAGAAAAAACACTAGAACGAAGTAGAGGAGACAAAACACGAGAACGAATTAGAAGAGAAAAAACACTAGAACAAAGTAGAGGAGACAAAACACGAGGACGAGGTACAAGACAAGCACGACCTCGGGGCGACACTTCCCTTCGTGACAACTTGAAATCAAATGAAAATGTTCTGGCACATACTTGACAGAGAAGAAAACGAAGATAACGTTCACCGAAACAAAGCCACTGCGAACCTGAAAGAGTTCTACGTCTGCCACGCCAGCACGATGTTCTGTGGTAACTGATCTCCCAGAGAGGGAGAGAGAAGATATATCATGGGCGGTTTGGGATGGGTATCTCTCCTGGTGATTTTCAAGTGGTTAAGCACTCATGATTATCTGTAAAGTAAGAGAACAAATATTGCAGGATTAAACTTCCAAAAAATCGTAGACAAAGCACTTTAGTGAGACGTGAGAGAAAGAAAAATCACAAGAGAATTACCTGGGATTCGAACACGGACTCCGGTAGGACGAGCAGCCGTCTAGCCACTAGAGAACAGCGTACTATCGACTTAGCCAACTATCTGATCCACAGCAACCCTAAATAGCGACGATTAAGTCACTTGGTTACCTACCAACCACCTTCATCATCAGAACCGATCTTTCTTAACCATTGCGTCTCATCCTTCTGTCCTTCACATCATCTCTCTGCATCATACGTTGTGTGTGTGAGAGAGAGGTAGAGAGAGAGTGAGAGAGAGAGAGAGAGAGAGAGAGGTTTTTGTCAATTACCACGAAATTCTTGTGTCTGGACTTAAGAGCACTTCTGTAGTAAAGCCAAATGATGGCAGGTGTTCTGGTTATCAGACTGGGCTATGATTCTGACGATAAGCGTGGAAGTATTCCTGTTTCTTAGCTTCACTTCAATTTTGCCACAGAAAGGCACTTTCCATCAGACAGCATTGCATGTGCTTCAACACCTTCTGTAAAAGCATCCTGTTCTAAAAACGCAGAACAAAAACAAGATAAAACTTATTATTTTTCCTCATGCGCCTGGTAATAGCTTGAATGACACACATGTGTAGCAGTGAGTAGATAAGCCTTTCTCTCTCTCTCTCTCTTTCTCTCTCCCTCTGGAGTCTGATACTGCACCCTGTTCGTGCCCCCGGCGTAACCAGTCACCCCGAGAAGCGCACATCCTGTTTCTGAGAATGTAACACTTATTTAAAAAGAGGCCGTTCTTCCCATTTTGTCTGATTTACGAAACTTCATCTGGAACCAAGAAGACACTTGCTTTCCTAGCTTATATTTGTAGCAGCGTCCTTAACTAGTATTAGACTTTGCGTGTAACAGTGATTTCTCCGAGATTTTTACATTCGTCAAGTGAGCAGGTAAGACCTGGAATGTTATCTTTCATAACTGAAAACAGCAGCAAGTCTGTTATTTATTCTCTGTACCGCAATTAGTTCAGTTATTTATCCTCTGTACCGCAATTAGTTCAGTTATTTATCCTCTGTACCGCAATTAGTTCAGTTATTTATTCTCTGTACCGCAATTAGTTCAGTTATTCTTTCCAGACAGCGGAGGGTGAACATATAGAATTTATAAATATGAAAGAAGCTGTACTGTCATCAAATGTGGTTTCACCTTGTTTAAGATGAAAACAAACACGTGCACCACTTCAGATCGGCCCTCAACTTTGATGTTCGAATCTCTCTCTCTCTCTCTCTCTCTCTCTCTCTCTCTCTCTCTCTCTTTCTCACTGAAATTGAAGAGAAAAAACACTAGAACAAAGTAGAAGAGAAAAACACGAGAACGAAGTAGAAGAGAAAAAACACGAGAACGAAGTAGAAGAGAAAAAACACTAGAACGAAGTAGAAGAGAAAAAACACGAGAACGAAGTAGAAGAGAAAAAACACGAGAACGAAGTAGAAGAGAAAAAACACGAGAACGAAGAAGAGGAGACAAAACACTAGAACAAAGTAGAAGAGAAAAAACACTAGAACGAAGTAGAAGAAAAAACACGAGAACGAAGTAGAAGAGAAAAAACACGAGAACGAAGTAGAAGAGAAAAAACACGAGAACGAATTAGAAGAGAAAAAAACACTAGAACGAAGTAGAGGAGACAAAACACGAGAACGAATTAGAAGAGACAAAACACTAGAACAAAGTAGAGGAGACAAAACACGAGGACGAGGTACAAGACAAAGCACGACCTCGGGGCGACACTTCCCTTCGTGACAACTTGAAATCAAATGAAAATGTTCTGGCACATACTTGACAGAGAAGAAAACGAAGATAACGTTCACCGAAACAAAGCCACTGCGAACCTGAAAGAGTTCTACGTCTGCCACGCCAGCACGATGTTCTGTGGTAACTGATCTCCCAGAGAGGGAGAGAGAAGATATATCATGGGCGGTTTGGGATGGGTATCTCTCCTGGTGATTTTCAAGTGGTTAAGCACTCATGATTATCTGTAAAGTAAGAGAACAAATATTGCAGGATTAACTTCCAAAAATCGTAGACAAAGCACTTTAGTGAGACGTGAGAGAAAGAAAAATCACAAGAGAATTACCTGGGATTCGAACACGGACTCCGGTAGGACGAGCAGCCGTCTAGCCACTAGAGAACAGCGTACTATCGACTTAGCCAACTATCTGATCCACAGCAACCCTAAATAGCGACGATTAAGTCACTTGGTTACCTACCAACCACCTTCATCATCAGAACCGATCTTTCTTAACCATTGCGTCTCATCCTTCTGTCCTTCACATCATCTCTCTGCATCATACGTTGTGTGTGTGAGAGAGAGGTAGAGAGAGAGTGAGAGAGAGAGAGAGAGAGAGAGAGGTTTTTGTCAATTACCACGAAATTCTTGTGTCTGGACTTAAGAGCACTTCTGTAGTAAAGCCAAATGATGGCAGGTGTTCTGGTTATCAGACTGGGCTATGATTCTGACGATAAGCGTGGAAGTATTCCTGTTTCTTAGCTTCACTTCAATTTTGCCACAGAAAGGCACTTTCCATCAGACAGCATTGCATGTGCTTCAACACCTTCTGTAAAAAGCATCCTGTTCTAAAAACGCAGAACAAAAAACAAGATAAAACTTATTATTTTTCCTCATGCGCCTGGTAATAGCTTGAATGACACACATGTGTAGCAGTGAGTAGATAAGCCTTTCTCTCTCTCTCTCTCTTTCTCTCTCCCTCTGGAGTCTGATACTGCACCCTGTTCGTGCCCCCGGCGTAACCAGGTCACCCCGAGAAGCGCACATCCTGTTTCTGAGAATGTAAACACTTATTTAAAAAGAGGCCGTTCTTCCCATTTTGTCTGATTTACGAAACTTCATCTGGAACCAAGAAGACACTTGCTTTCCTAGCTTATATTTGTAGCAGCGTCCTTAACTAGTATTAGACTTTGCGTGTAACAGTGATTTCTCCGAGATTTTTACATTCGTCAAGTGAGCAGGTAAGACCTGGAATGTTATCTTTCATAACTGAAAACAGCAGCAAGTCTGTTATTTATTCTCTGTACCGCAATTAGTTCAGTTATTTATCCTCTGTACCGCAATTAGTTCAGTTATTTATCCTCTGTACCGCAATTAGTTCAGTTATTTATTCTCTGTACCGCAATTAGTTCAGTTATTCTTTCCAGACAGCGGAGGGTGAACATATAGAATTTATAAATATGAAAGAAGCTGTACTGTCATCAAATGTGGTTTCACCTTGTTTAAGATGAAAACAAACACGTGCACCACTTCAGATCGGCCCTCAACTTTGATGTTCGAATCTCTCTCTCTCTCTCTCTCTCTCTCTCTCTCTCTCTCTTTCTCACTGAAATTGATCAATCACTCAATCAATCAATGTATATATTATATATATATATATATGTTTATGTGTGGTATGTGTGTGTGAATAAATGCATCGTTATGTATTTAAAAACACGAGAACGAAGTAGAAGAGAAAAAACGCTAGAACGAAGTAGAAGAGAAAAAACGCTAGAACGAAGTAGGAGAGAAAAAACACGAGAACGGAATAAAGGAGAAAAAACACGAGAACGAAGTAGAAGAGAAAAAACGCTAGAACGAAGTAGGAGAGAAAAAACACGAGAACGAAATAAAGGAGAAAAAACACTAGAACAAAGTAGAGGAGACAAAACACAAGGACGAGGTACAAGAGACAAAACACAAGGACGAGGTACAAGAGACAAAGCACGACCTCGGGGCGACACTTCCCTTCGTGACAACTTGAAATCAAATGAAAATGTTCTGGCACATACTTGACAGAGAAGAAAACGAAGATAACGTTCACCGAAACAAAGCCACTGCGAACCTGAAAGAGTTCCACGTCTGCCACGCCAGCACGACGTTCTGTGGCAACTGATCTCCCAGAGAGGGAGAGAGAAGATATATCACGGGCGGTTTGGGATGGGTATCTCTCCTGGTGATTTTCAAGTGGTTAAGCACTCATGATTATCTGATCCACAGCAACCCTAAATATTGACGATTAAGTCAATTGGTTACCTACCAACCACCTTCAACATCAGAACCGACCGTTCTTAACCATTGCGTCTCATCCTTCTGTCCTTCACATCATCTCTCTGCATCATACGTTGTGTGTGTATGTGTGTGTGTGTGTGTGAGAGAGAGAGAGAGAGAGAGAAAGATAGAGAGAGGTTTTTGTCAATTACCGCGAAATTCTTGTGTCTGGACTTAAGAGCACCTCTGTGATAAAGCCAAATGATGACAGGTGTTCTCGTTATCAGACTGGGCTATGATTCTGACGATAAGCGTGGAAGTATTCCTGTTTCTTAGCTTCACTTCAATTTTGCCACAGAAAGGCACTTTCCATCAGACAGCATTGCTTGTGCTTCAACACCTTCTGTAAAAAGCATCCTGTCCCAAAAACACAGAACAAAAAACAAGATAAAACTTATTATTTTTCCTCATGCGCCTGGTAATAGCTTGAATGACACACATGTGTAGCAGTGAGTAGATAAGCCTTTCTCTCTCTCTCTCTCTTTCTCTCTCCCTCTGGAGTCTGATACTGCACCCTGTTCGTGCCCCCAGCGTAACCAGGTCACCCCGAGAAGCGCACATCCTGTTTCTGAGAATGTAAACACTTATTTAAAAAGAGGCCGTTCTTCCCATTTTGTCTGATTTACGAAACTTCATCTGGAACCAAGAAGACACTTGCTTTCCTAGCTTATATTTTTAGCAGCGTCCTTAACTAGTATTAGACTTTGCGTGTAACAGTGATTTCTCAGAGATTTTTACATTCGTCAAGTAAGCAGGTAAGACCTGGAATGTTATCTTTCATAACTGAAAACAGCAGCAAGTCTGTTATTTATTCTCTGTACCGCAATTAGTTCAGTTATTTATCCTCTGTACCGCAATTAGTTCAGTTATTTATCCTCTGTACCGCAATTAGTTCAGTTATTTATTCTCTGTACCGCAATTAGTTCAGTTATTCTTTCCAGACAGCGGAGGGTGAACATATAGAATTTATAAATATGAAAGAAGCTGTACTGTCATCAAATGTGGTTTCAACTTGTTTAAGATGAAAGCAAACACGTGAAGCACATCAGATCGGCCATCAACTTTGATGTTCGAATCTCTCTCTCTCTCTCTCTCTCTCTCTTTCTCACTGAAATTGATCAATCACTCAATCAATCAATGTATATATTATATATATATATATATGTTTATGTGTGGTATGTGTGTGTGAATAAATGCATCGTTATGTATTTAAAAACAGTATAGGCATATGTACAATCACAGTCTAAATTAGCTTAATCTAAAGTATAAGTTGATTATTGCATCTGTTATGTTGCCGTTTCAAAAATGTGTGAGTTTAAAATGAATGTGAGCATGTAATAAAGTTTATTTCATGTAGTTACATACAGCAGAATGTGGAGTGTGTGGAAAGAAAGGGTTTATTAATTATTTACTTATTCATTTTATTTTTTTTTTCATGCATATTATGTTCAATAACAAATGCTGAATATCTGTGAATGAATGAAAGTTGTATGATGAAGGGCTGAATGGTGGACGGGCCTGCGTGCCCAGTTCTTAGAAGAATTAAAAATAAAGTTCGTTCGTTCGTTCTCTCTCTTTCAGTAATATTATACTGATGTTGAATAATACGCCAGAATCTGGACTGAGCCTAGGAATTTGATACCACGTGAAGCAGCAACCTTGCCCTAACTCTCAGTTCTCCGAATAACACTTAAACATTTGTAAAAGAACAAAACAAATGAGTGTAGATACAGTTCTTACATGATCACACGCTCACCGCGTATAGAACGGTTAATCCACAAATAATTAACAATAATATTTATGCCCGTTGCTTTTTAGCACGTAAGTATTCACAGCAAAAATAACTAATGAAGAATGTAGGAGAAGATCTGGAGAGACAAAAAACCTTGTCAAAAAGATAAGAGAGAGACAATGTACTTTCATAGGACATGCAATGAGAAGAGGGGGCATTGAAAATATTATAACAACAGGAAAAATAGAAGGAGGAAGATCAAGAGGAAGACCAAGAGAAATGATACTGGACAGTCTGACGGGATGGTGTGAGAGGAGATCACCAACTGAGCTGATGGCATGCATGAAGGATCGCGTACTCTGGAGAAGCATAATAGCCAACGCCAGTCGGCACGGCACATGATGATGATGATGATGAAGTATTCACGTTATGTGCACGTCTGTTGTTTTAATTAAATGTCTAGTGTTTAAAAGGTAAGATCCCTTGGCTTTATGATCGTTAAATAGGACGATCAAGTTTACTAGCAACATTCATTATATATTGATAGCAGTGCCATATTATAGGACAACGTACAAATTGAATATTTCTGAGTTTAAATGTAACAGCTTCATGTCTTGCCATTTTGTTCACTGAATCCTCATTTTTTTCTATCAAAACATCAATAAATTGATCAATAGAACATTTTACGGATGAATGGCTTCGATTCTAGACTCCTAGCGAGTGGTACTTAATGGCCCGACCGTCAGAGTTGTAGCATGCTTTATAAGGATTCTCCAACTCAAAGTTGACACTGAGAAAAATACTTAGAAGTTATGAACTATTTCAAAAAATAAAACTTCTGCTCTATGTGACTGCCGAGCTGGTGTAGTGGTTAGTGCATTCGCTGGCTTATAAAAAGGTCCCTAGTTCGATTCTTCCCTTGCTTCTGTTTCTGTAGCAGTCTGATAGTTTTTTACCAGATAGGGTTGCTGGCCCTATGCTGAACCCTCCTTAGTCGCCTTTTACGATCATGCATGGTAGGGTACAGTGGTCCTATTCTTTGCAGATCCCGGGTACCTCAATTATTGAGGAAAGACGCTGGCGATGGTTGGGACATTGTGTTCCGAATGACTGATAACTCACTACCAAAAATAGCACTAAGATGGACACCACAGGGGAGCAGAAGTAAGGGTAGACCAAAAGAGACATGGAGAAGAACAACAGAAAGGATGTTGAGCAATAGAGGGCTCACCTGGGCAAGAGCAGAAAAAAAGGCGAAAGACAGGCATTTGTGGAAAACCCTTGCGGAAGCCCCATGTGCCCTGGGCACTTAAGGTTCAGAGAGAGAGAGAGAGAGAGAGAGTTCGATTCTGCGCTTGGGAGGATTTTTTTATTTTCGGGCCAACCGGCAGTGGGGGTCAATTCAGCCTGAAAAAAAATATATATAGGTGCCTGGAGTTTTCCTAGGAAAAGACGAATGTTAACATCAATGTCTGGAAGGCTGTAGTGGCCTAGAAATATGGAGGCACTAACACTTCACACCCTTACGATATACAAATACCGCAGGACACATATCTCTCCCTATCTCTCACCCTCTCTGTCTCTCTCTCACTCTCTGTCTCTCACCTTTCTCTCTCTCTCTCTGCCCCTCTCTCTCATCTCTCTCTATCCTTCTCTCGCACCTCTCTCTGTCCCTCTCTCTCACCATCTCTCTCTGTCCCTCTCTCTCTCACCTCTCTCTCTGTCCTACTCTCTCCTTATTTTAGGAAATAATCGCCAAAAAATAAAATCGAGACATTGCTTTAATAAATTACAAATATACACAAAAGAACGAACGAACGAACATACTCTATCCCTCTCTCACCTCTCTCTGTCCCTCTCTCTATCCCTCTCTCACCTCTCTCTGTCCCTCTCTCTCACTTCTCTCTGTCCTTCTCTCTCATCTCTCTCTATCCCTCTCTCATTTCTCTCTATCCCTCTCTCACCCCTCTCTCATCTCTCTGCCCTTCTCTCTCACCTCTCTCTGTCTCTCTCTCTCACCTCTCTCTGTCCCTCTCTCTCACCTCTGTGTCTCTCTCATCTCTCTCTTACCTCTCTGTCTCTCACCTCTCTCCGCCCCCTCTCTCACCTCTTTGTCCCTCTCTCTCACCTCTCTCTCTTTCTCTTTCTCACCCTCTCGCTCATCTCTCTGTCCCTCTCTCTCTCATCTCTCTCTGCTTCTCTCTCACTCTCTCTCACCTCTCGTTCTTTCGCTGTCCCTCTCTCTCTCACTTCTTTCTCTCCCTCTCTCTCTCTGTATGCATTGATGGCTGAGCAGAGAGAAAGAGATTAACAGGAAAAAAAAGCTGTCAGTTTTGACTAGGCTTTGAAGTTCTGAATGCTTTCCTTTCATATCTGATCCATCGTTGTAACCCTAGCCACGCCCATCTCTGGCTGGAATATTTAATGACTGACACTGTTTTGAGAATTCAGTTAAGAACTGAGCCTCTACTGCTTCTGTATGTGTGTGGAAAGGAGGGGGGGAAGTGGTGAGATGCTGAAAGAATATTGATATCGCTTAGATTAGTATTAGCAAATTTTACAAATAGTGTTAATTATTCAGTAAGACTTAGATCTGTGTTAAAGTCTGCAGCTCAGTCATTTGCATGTCCCTTGCGGAACTTTGCCTCCCTAACAGCTCTCCTGTAAGTTTCTCGGTTATAAGCAAGATGCCCTGCTGCTGATGCATCCATTTGCACGTCATCAACGATGTCTTGCAGCTATCTTCGCTTTGGTCTTCATCTCTTTCTTTTTCCCATTATGTACCTTCTAAAACGGTCTTCTCTAGATAATCATGACGTTTAATATGTCCAAAATATTTAAGTTTTCTCTGTTTAATCCTGTTTACTAGCCAGCCTTCTTCAATATTAAGTTCTTGTAGTATGGATATATTTGTTCTTTTTTGTGTCCATGCTATAATATTAAATGCTATAATATTAAATGCTATAATATTAAATGCTATAATATTAAATGCTATAATATTAAATGCTATAATATTCAGGTTTCTGTTCATAGAAATTTTTAAAATGATCTTAAGGAGGAGAGAAACAAGTTTGTTTTGAATGTTTTTCCCAAGATAATGTTGGACAGATCCACAAGTTGCTCTCATCAAATGTTCAGACACACAACTATCAAATCTGCCAATTAATTCTTTTCTACAAGCTTGAAAAAATAAAATATCCGTTGTTAGGAACATGTAATTTGTCTGATGTTTCACGAAAGAACAAACATTGTTTATTTAAAACCTGGACGATGGTAAGTAGATAATCTATCATTCTCCTCTGGTGTCAAACTTATACATTTAAATAATTTTTGTTGCATTGAATCAGTCGCCTGCGCTAACTTAAGCAGAAACTTATTAATGAAACTCCACTTTTAAACAAATTTTTTTTTTCATGTTCTTTAAGATAAACATATAAATTCCACCAATCATTACAGCAGTCATAAGTCAACTGACATTTTACTACTAGAAAACAACTTACAGCAGAAACAAAATACACAATATTTTTGTTTAGAATACATTAAGATCGGTTAAAATGTTCCCTATGTCTTAGTTCCCCAGATCGATTAAAATGTTCTCTCTGTCTTAGTTCCCCAGATCGATTAAAATGTTCCCTATGTCTTAGTTCCCCAGATCGGTCAAAATGTTCTCTCTGTCTTAGTTCCCCAGATCGATTAAAATGTTCCCTATGTCTTAGTTCCCCAGATCGATTAAAATGTTCTCTATGTCTTAGTTCCCCAGATCGGTCAAAATGTTCTCTCTGTCTTAGTTCCCCAGATCGGTTAAAATGTTCTCTCTGTCTTAGTTCCCCAGATCGATTAAAATGTTCTCTCTGTCTTAGTTCCCCAGATCGATTAAAATGTTCTCTCTGTCTTAGTTCCCCAGATCGATTAAAATGTTCTCTCTGTCTTAGTTCCCCAGATCGATTAAAATGTTCTCTCTGTCTTAGTTCCCCAGATCGATTAAAATGTTCTCTCTGTCTTAGTTCCCCAGATCGATTAAAATGTTCTCTCTGTCTTAGTTCCCCAGATCGATTAAAATGTTCTCTCTGTCTTAGTTCCCCAGATCGATTAAAATGTTCTCTCTGTCTTAGTTCCCCAGATCGATTAAAATGTTCTCTCTGTCTTAGTTCCCCAGATCGATTAAAATGTTCCCTATGTCTTAGTTCCCCAGATCGATTAAAATGTTCTCTCTGTCTTAGTTCCCCAGATCGATTAAAATGTTCTCTCTGTCTTAGTTCCCCAGATCGATTAAAATGTTCTCTCTGTCTTAGTTCCCCAGATCGGTTAAAATGTTCCCTATGTCTTAGTTCCCCAGCGGAATAATCTAATGACAGTTACCGAATATGAGACTTGCGAGGAAATATAAAAAAGTACTTTCTGATTTATTTTTTTTTTCCTCGGACCTTCTTTCACGATTTCCAGTTTCTCGGCATCACTTAAGAGGACATCTGTCCCGGGGATTCAGTGTTCCTTTGAAGCTCATTACTTAATGTTTTGTGTAATGGAAAAGGTTCGGTGAGTTTCATTCTCTCCCTTGCTGTCAGTAATGTCCGTGTAACTTGGATCTTGAATGTCAGTGAGCTCAGAATCATTAGTTTCCATACATTCACTTATTTTCTCTCGTGTAGCATCGGCTGCTTCAGTTTTTAGATATCTGTGCAAAGCTCCGCTGTTTTTGAATAATGCAATCTTTTTTGAGGTTTCCATTTGCAATACTCAACGGCTGACATTTTTCTTTTTTCTTTTTTTGTCAGACATTATGTCTACTTGACTCCTCAAGAATGTTCTGAAGTCTGTAATTAGAGTAATAAATAAAAAATAGTATTTAAATAACACTGGAACACTGTTTTTCTGTAAAACATGAGCTGAGAACCGCAGTAAAACTTGTAGCAGAGCAGAGATAATCAGAAGCTTGCCGAGTAGTTTTACGAGAAAAGATAGAAACAAGCAAAGCTGAGAGGGAGTAGCACAAGAGGCATTGACCTGAGCAAGTAAGGATGTGAAACAAATAGCAACAAGCGAATATTTCGGCGAGATGCCAGCTTCATCGAGGAAGAAGGAAACATCAAATGAATACAGCAATGGCACTTAACTGATAGGGATTCTCTTGTTCAGGACATCAAACAAGAAATGTTTTCATATCTGTAAGGCAAGAAAATGAAAATATTTATCACTGTAACACCGCGGGAAATCAGCCTA
The DNA here is from genome assembly GCA_009760885.1 of Achatina immaculata. NCBI lineage: Eukaryota > Metazoa > Mollusca > Gastropoda > Stylommatophora > Achatinidae > Lissachatina > Lissachatina immaculata. The sequence goes on from CM019695.1 coordinate 42,394,521, forward strand.
GATTCTCTCTCAGAAACAGCTGAGAGTTTTCTGCTGTCACAGCATTGGCTGTCTCTAGCATTGGCTGTATCTAGCACTGGCTGTCTCTGGCATTGGCTGTATCTAGCACTGGCTCTCTCTAGCATTGGCAGTCTCTAGCATTGGCAGTCTCTAGCATTGGCAGTCTCTAGCATTGGCAGTCTCTAGCAAATGAGCTACACGGGGTAAATCAAGTGGGGTTGGAAAGGGGGGGGGTATCTTCACGCCTATCTATAAGTTTCTGGTCATCAGGTACTGAACATTTCAGTGAATTGTGAACCGGTTTTAGTCTCTTCAACTATGATCTGAACTGCGTCTACATCGTTTAACGGTTACCCTGACAACATGTCATCTTGCTCGTTGATGACTTCTATACCCCCCAACCCTGTTCTCATCACTGTCATTGTTCTCCTCAGTTTCGCCAGGGTACACCATAACAAGACTAACTCCTAGGTCATAACAAGCTTTATGCTCCTCTATTCTTTCGCAAGTTTATGATGCCTCTACTTTCTGTTGTTATTATTCTTTCTTCAGAGAATGTCTCTTCTGACCACATGGGTTAAACTCGCTGTTTAGTTACACGTAACATGGTTAAACTCGCTGTTTAGTTACACGTAACATGGTTAAACTCGCTGTTTAGTTACACGTAACATGGTTAAGCTCGCTGTTTAATTACACGTAACATGGTTAAACTCGCTGTTTAGTTACACGTAACATGGTTAAACTCGCTGTTTAGTTACGCGTAACGTGGTTAAACTCGCTGTTTAGTTACACGTAACGTGGTTAAGCTCGCTGTTTAGTTACACGTAACATCATCTTCTTCATAATTATAGTACCCTCCACTAAATCCACCCCTTCTTACTTTTCAAACTTCCTCACAGCATCACTCTGCAACCCCGCTATTTTCTCTGCAACCCCTCTTCTCTAATCATCTGTTTCAATTTCTCCTAGCTAGGACGGTATTGCGTCACTCTCTCTCTCCCCTCCCCGGTTCCCCATCCACAACCCCCAGTTACAACCCACTGACCACATGTCACAGGTCTCTATTTAAACAGTCTCCACGTCCCACTAGATCCATTCCTGACACACACCGCCGGACGAGCCACACCCTGCAATTTACAGCTAAGTACTCTTTTTTTTTAGTATTCATGTGAATCTATACTTTATCTCCTCTCTCTATTTCTTCGTCCTGTATGTTTTTGTATGATTAAGGCTCACGCCGAAACGTCACAACTTTGTAATCGTTAAGTAATAAAGCTGCTCCTACTTTTTTCCTATTTTATAGTCTCTTCTGACCGTGTTTGTCGTTGTCACGGATCCAGTCATCTGTGGGCGTGGTTAATAGTAAATTAAAATGTATTTTAAAAAATAATTTATGTTCATATTATTTTTCTTTTTTTCTAATTTATCACACTTTTTTTTTAAAGTTTTGCTGCCCTATAAAACTTGCCTCCCCGAGATAAAACGCGCGCTGAGCTCTGGGTAGATCTGGCACTGGTTAAAGTGAAATTAAGCGATGAAAGGGGAGAATGATAGATTGCTTTGTGGGCTAAGTTCTTCACCTGTTTAAAATAAAGTCTCTCTCTCTCCCCGTCTCTCTCTCTGTCTCTCTCTCTCTTTCTCTCTCTCTCTTTCTCTCTCTCTCTTTCTCTCTCTCTCTTTCTTTCTCTCTCTTTCTTTCTCTCTCTCTCTCTCTTTCTTTCTCTCTCTCTCTCTTTCTCTCTCTCTCTCTTTCTTTCTCTCTCTTTCTCTCTCTCTCTTTCTCTGTCTTTCTCTTTCTCTATCTTCCTCTCTTTCTCTGTCTCTGCCTCTGTCTCACTGGCTCTCTCTAGCATTGGCAGTCTCTAGCATTGGCTCTCTCTAGCATTGGCAGTCTCTAGCATTGGCTCTCTCTAGCATTGGCAGTCTCTAGCACTGGCTCTCTCTAGCATTGGCAGTCTCTAGCACTGGCTCTCTCTAGCATTGGCTCTCTCTAGCATTGGCTCTCTCTAGCATTGGCAGTCTCTAGCATTGGCAGTCTCTAGCATTGGCAGTCTCTAGCATTGGCAGTCTCTAGCATTGGCAGTCTCTAGCAAATGAGCTACACGGGGGAGGGGAAAGAGTATCTTCACGCCTATCTATAAGTTTCTGGTCATCAGGTACTGAACATTTCAGTGAATTGTGAACCGGTTTTAGTCTCTTCAACTATGATCTGAACTGCGTCTACATCGTTTAACGGTTACCCTGACAACATGTCATCTTGCTCGTTGATGACTTCTATGACCCCCCAACCCTGTTCTCATCACTGTCATTGTTCTCCTCAGTTTCGCCAGGGTACACCATAACAAGACTAACTCCTAGGTCATAACAAGCTTTATGCTCCTCTATTCTTTCGCAAGTTTATGATGCCTCTACTTTCTGTTGTTATTATTCTTTCTTCAGAGAATGTCTCTTCTGACCACATGGGTTAAACTCGCTGTTTAGTTACACGTAACATGGTTAAACTCGCTGTTTAGTTACACGTAACATGGTTAAACTCGCTGTTTAGTTACACGTAACATGGTTAAGCTCGCTGTTTAATTACACGTAACATGGTTAAACTCGCTGTTTAGTTACACGTAACATGGTTAAACTCGCTGTTTAGTTACGCGTAACGTGGTTAAACTCGCTGTTTAGTTACACGTAACGTGGTTAAGCTCGCTGTTTAGTTACACGTAACATCATCTTCTTCAATAATTATAGTACCTCTCCACTAAATCCACCCCTTCTTACTTTTCAAACTTCCTCACAGCATCACTCTGCAACCCCGCTATTTTCTCTGCAACCCCTCTTCTCTAATCATCTGTTTCAATTTCTCCTAGCTAGGACGGTATTGCGTCACTCTCTCTCTCCCCTCCCCGGTTCCCCATCCACAACCCCCAGTTACAACCCACTGACCACATGTCACAGGTCTCTATTTAAACAGTCTCCACGTCCCACTAGATCCATTCCTGACACACACCGCCGGACGAGCCACACCCTGCAATTTACAGCTAAGTACTCTTTTTTTTTAGTATTCATGTGAATCTATACTTTATCTCCTCTCTCTATTTCTTCGTCCTGTATGTTTTTGTATGATTAAGGCTCACGCCGAAACGTCACAACTTTGTAATCGTTAAGTAATAAAGCTGCTCCTACTTTTTTCCTATTTTATAGTCTCTTCTGACCGTGTTTGTCGTTGTCACGGATCCAGTCATCTGTGGGCGTGGTTAATAGTAAATTAAAATGTATTTTAACAAAAAATTTATGTTCATATTATTTTTCTTTTTTTCTAATTTATCACACTTTTTTTTTAAAGTTTTGCTGCCCTATAAAACTTGCCTGCCCCGAGATAAAACGCGCGCTGAGCTCTGGGTAGATCTGGCACTGGTTAAAGTGAAATTAAGCGATGAAAGGGGAGAATGATAGATTGCTTTGTGGGCTAAGTTCTTCACCTGTTTAAAATAAAGTGTCTCTCTCTCTCCCCGTCTCTCTCTCTGTCTCTCTCTCTCTTTCTCCCTCTGTTTCTCTCTTTCTCCTTCTCTGCCTCCCTCCTTCTTTCTCTCTCTTTCTTTCTCTATCTCTCTCTCTTTCTTTCTCTCTCCCTCTCTTTCTCTCTCTCTCTCTTTCTTTCTCTTCTCTCTCTGTCTTTCTCTGTCTTTCTCTTTCTCTATCTTCCTCTCTTTCTCTGTCTCTGCCTCTGTCTCACTGTCTCTCTCTCTTTCTCTCTATCTCTCTCTCTTTCTTTCTCTTCTCTCTCTGTCTTTCTCTCTCTTTCTCTGTCTCCCTCTCTTTCTCTGCCTCTATCTCACTGTCTCTCTCTTTCTCTCTCTTTCTCTCTCCTTCTCTTTCTCTTCTCTCTCTTCCTCTTACTCTGTCTGTCTCTCTCTTTCTATCTCTCTCTTTCTCTGTCTCTGCCTCTCTCTCTCACTGACTCTCTTTCTGCCTCTCTCTCACTGTCTCTCTCTCTTTCTCCGTATCTTTCTCTTCTGCCTTTCTCTCTCTCTCACTGTCTCTCTCTTTCTCTCTCCCATCTCTTTCTCCGTCTCTGCCTCTCTTTCTTCCTACCTCTTTCTTTCTATCCATCTCTCTCTCTCTCACTGTCTCTCTCCGGGGTCACGACGACTGTGATAGATCTGCCAGTTTCACTTTACACATCTTTTCTGATGCCGATGACTGACGCTATTTAAACCCTCTGCCTACCCCCCCCCCCCCCCCGCCGCCCACCCCAGTTGCCTCATTTCTTATTCATTTGTCTGGTTGCTGTACTTGACAAGGTCACTGGCCTCCTTACATTTTATTAGTTAAATCATTACCTGTCTCACCAGTTGGGTCACATACGTCTACATTGTGCGCGGGACATTCACGTTTCAAATCAGATACGCGCGCTACAAGACCATCCCGTTAATTCCCCCCCCCTCCCCCTCCCCACCCCCAAACACCCTCGTAGCGGTTACCTTCCTTTTTTCGTTTTCACTTCGTGTTTTTCAGTGCTTGCCAGGTTCTCTAATTTACGCGTTTTCTCTAGACTTTTTTAAAATTCTACATTATCCCTGAAAACTTCACTTGTTTCTTTTATTGACCTGAGATTATGTTGCATCTTTCTCATGGAGCACATCTCTGTTACTTTCCGGTATCTTTGTTATCTGTTCGTTTTTTACTCAAGCTCCACAGATACTGAGAAATACGGGCTTCTATATGTTACTGTCATACGTGCTCTGTCAGTGTTAAGCAACGCGGTACTGTGTGATCAGTCAGTGATTATTTGATTGTGAAGATGAAACGAAAAAGTAGTACAAATGTGCTAACTACAAACGTTGTATTTTAGGAAATAATCGCCAAAAAATAAATAAATAAATAAATAAAATCCAGACCATGGCTTTAATAAATTACAAATATACACAAAATAACGAACGAACGAACGAACATATTTTATTTTCAAAGGGTTAAGAATTGGGCACGAAGGCCCGTCTAACATTCTGCCCTTCATCATACAGCTTTCACTCAGTCACAGTCATTCAGCATTTTTTAATGAGCATAATAATCATGAAGACACATTAAATGATTACATAAATAAATAACAAACGTATCTCATGTCCATACACTCTACACTCTGATTTATGCAACAACATGAAATAAACTTACATTCTTACATTCATTCAAAACTAACAAATTTATAGAAAAGCAGTATTAAAAAAATTACAGCAATCAAGCCATACTTTAACTACTTTAAACTATGGTTAGGGAGGCATACAGTCCATCTCAAACAGATGTTGACAAAGTTTAAAGTTATAAGAATGAATATTACTTATAAGTTTTACGTGAATTGTTAGGGCATTCCAAAGGGTGGGCAGCTGAGTAAGAGAAGCTTTTTTTTTAAACATGTCAAGGCTTGGTTTTGGGAGAATGCAATTGCTTAAGCGTTGACTGTGTTTTGGGTTGGATTTGAACAACGACCACAGATAGGGTGGAGCATTGTGTGATAGAATTTTATGAATTAACTTGACCTTGTTGAAAAGAAATTTCTTATTGAGGGGTAGAATATCAAGATGTTTGTCCTTATTTGCATACGTGCTGCATGTTTGTCATCTATAAGCTTTACTGCTCGTTTTTGAAGTGGGAAAAGTCTTTTCATGCCTGACACGGAACAACCATCCCAGACTGTGGAACAGTAGTCCAATTGTGTTTGTGTCTGTGATATGTAGTATATTTTTCTGGTATCTATGTCAAGAAAATGTTTAATTTTAGTAAATTGGTAAACTTTTTGTGCAGTGAGTTTGGTTTGATTGTTTACATGATGATTCCAGCTGAGGTGGTGGCCAATCATGATATCTAGAGTTTTATGTTCACTTACGTTCTCTATCTGTGAAGTTTCAGCATGGAGCTGCAGTGTTGTTGTTGGTGAATTTGTTAATTTCTGTGCAGTCATAAGCAAAGAGGTCACAAGATTATTTTTTTGAGATGAAGTGGAAGATCATTGATGTAGATGGCAAACAGGAGAGGACCAAGAATAGATCCCTGTGGAACACCATTATCAACCACAGATGAACTTGACTTAGAGTTTTTGAGGCAAACTACCTGTTGTCTGTTGGAAAGAAAAGATGTAATAAATTTTGTCAAGTCAGGGTGTAATCTATGTCTCAAGCTGTCTAACTAAGAATTCATGACCAGTCATGTCAAATGATTTTTTAAAGTCAACAAAGACAACATCACATAATTTATTATCGTTTATATTAGATAACCAACATTCTGTTATTTTTGTGGGAGCTGTGTGGCAGGAATGTTCTGGCCTAAAACCTGACTGACAGTCAACGATCAAATCATTTTCTTGCATATGTTGGAAGGTTGTTTTTTTTATGTGTTTTTCTAGGGGTTTAGACAAAGTTGATAGAATGGAAATTGGCATATAGCTTGAGGTATTTTTCTTCGAACCAGATTTTAAAAAGGGATATTTTAAAAGCCTGAGGAAAATGATAATGCACTGATTGTAAATATATGTTAGTGTATCTGTAATTACTGGGGCAGAGTAGCGTGATAAAAAGACTGCACAGGATAAGGTGAAGTAAACTCAATGCTTGGCTTGTGTAAAAAATATCTACCTGGAAGAATTAGTTAATTAATCACTGATTACAAGCCGTGACCGCAATGACGTTCTGCGATCATGATTCTCCTCGTTCCTGGTATTTCCCGTTTCCTGGGACACATCCGTCATCTCGTGCCACCTGGATCTTGCCTTTTCTCATAGAAGAAATGTCGGCGAAGAACGATAAGGTGTATCTTATATCTTGTATCCTTCCCGTGCCTTTAAATGTCACATAGGGCTCGCAAGGTAGTTCGCCAATTTTTCCTGTCTTCGGCGAGTCTTTCAAACCTCATCAAGGGATTTTATGCCTGTTAATTTGGCATCTCCTAACAATGTCCTCTTCAGAGTTTCACGCGGTCTGCCTCTTTTTCTTTGGCCTGTTGTGTTCCACTTGATAGCTTGTTTTGGGATTCTCTGATCATTTCTTCTCATCACGTGACCAACATATGTCCATCTCCTTTTCCTGATCACCCATGAGACTGGTTGTTGTTCAGTCATCTGTTTTATCTCTGCATTGTTCTTGAATTCGTTCCACTTGGTGCCGAGTATTTTCTTTAGGCATTTGTTTTCAAAAGAATCTAATTTATTGTCTATTTCTTTAGTTATTTTCCAGCTTTCGCATGCATAAATGAGGGTGGATATTACATTTGAATTGAATAGTCTTAACTTGGATTTTGTGCTTATAACTTTTGAATTCCATATTTTCTCGAGATTCTTGAAGATCGATGCTGCTTTTGCAATTCTAATTCTAACTTCTTTCTGGTGTAGATAGGAGATAGGAAAACATAAGACAGTTTGTCCTTGCTGTGGCCGAAATGCCAGTCAGATATTAGTTAAAAGACACATTGTTTCTTGTATTCTCGTTTCTGTGTGACGTCATATGCGGATCGATATTATTTTTTAAAATTTTAAATAACAAACAGGCATGTAATTTTCTTTCGTAGTTTGGAGCTAAACTGTCATAAATGTATAAATAGGACTACGCCCTTTGCTTTGCAGAAGATTGAGTCTGTGATGTTTAATAACAAAAAACACTAGTGGTCCTGGGTATTATCTGGCAGGCTAAGAATTAAGATAAGCTCATGCTGGGCGTTTTATTCAAAGGTCAAGTACGATTTTTACATAGTGATTGCTTGAGGCGCTGTTAAAATGTCCAGATACGAGGGGAGAGAACCAATTTTATTTTTACCTGTACGTGACCTGTAACCTTTTTTCCATGCGTCAGATATTTCCTACTGGAACAACTTCTCATCATCATCATCATCATGTGCCGTGCCAACTGGCGTTGGCTATTATGCTTCTCCAGAGTACACGATCCTTCATGCAGGCCATCAGCTCAGTTGGTGATCTCCTCTCACACCAACCCATCAGACTGTCCAGTATCATTTCTCTTGGTTTTCCTCTTGATCTTCTTCATTCTATTTTTCCTATTGTTATAATATTTTCAATACCCCCTCTTCTCATTGCATGCCCTATGAAAGTACATTGTCTCTCTCTCTTATTTTTTGACAAGATTTTTTGTCTCTCCAGCCCTTCTCTAACACTCTTCATTAGCTATTTTTGCTGTCCGGGGGATTCGCAACATTCTTCTAATAAACCACATTTCTGCTGCTTCCAATGATTTTTGTGCAGACTTGCCTATTGTCTATGATTCACTTCCATATAATAAGATAGGTAGCATTTTAGGACTCGTTTTCTAATATTCATTGATAAGGACAACTTCTACTCTTAATTATATGTAGGAAAAATAATATATCCACATTAGTCATTGTTTAATTTACGAGGAGAAGTAGAAGTCACTCACAAATGCCTGGTACGACTAAATGACACAGTAATTTGAAAACTTTCAATTTTTGAACCTACATTATTCCCCTATTTCTCAGCGTAATCGCCACCAACATTGATACATTTGTCCCATCATGTAATCAGTGATGCAGTACCCATGGCGTAAAAATCGGGAGTCCGATTTCTGAACCATTTTTTTTACTTCTGTTTCCACCTCTTCGTCACTCGAGAATCTTCTCTTGCCAAGGTGGTTTTTCAATGGACCAAACAGGTGAAAATCACTTGGAGCTAAGTCAGGACTATAGGGTGGATGTTCAAAAACTTCCCAACCCAACTGGCTAATTTTCTCTTGGGTTAACCGAGCCGTATGTGATCTGGCATTGTCATGAAGGAGAAGCACACCTCTAGTCAGCAGACAGGGACGTTTTCTTCGAATTGCATCCCGTAGCATCGACAGAACTTCACAGTATGATACAGAATTCACACTGTCACCATACTTCTGGAACATGGTTAACAACACTCCTTGATAATCCCAGAACACTGTCAGCATAACCTTCCCCGCAGAAGGTTGCGTATGGCGATGACGGGTGTTTCCATTGCATTGAGGCACGTTTTGATTCAAGTTGGTAGTGGTGCACCCAAGATTCGTCTCCAGTAATAATCTTTTGGAGCATGCCTTCACCTTCATATGTGTAATAACAGAGATGCTGCAATGACAAACCAAATCACTTCATTTTATGTTCATCATTCAGCTCTCTGGGTACCTAACGTGAGCATACTTTCCGAAAATTCAGTTGCTCATGCATTATTCTGTAGGCTAAGCCATATGATCGTCCGATTGCATTTGCTACACTGTCTATCGTTGCTCGTCTATCAGCTCTGATAATCTCATTCACACGTTGCACAGTCGCTTTTGTTGCAATCTGAACAGGACGGCGAAGTCGGGCTTTGTCAACAATTTCCGTGCGTCCCTGAGAAAATTCTTTTACCCAGTTATAGACCGCTTTATGTGATAAACACTTTTCAGCATAAACTGTAGTCATTTCCTTATGAATGTCCTCAAATGAATGTCCTTTAGCCCACAAAAATCGCACTACACTTCTCTGTTCTTCTTTGGTACACACTAACAATTGGGTAACCATTTTGTTATTGCTTTGCCCATGCGCAAATACCTCCCAGCGCCCCCTACTTACAAATATTATAAAGTTGGATGATGGTACTATCTAAGGGTATATTTAAATACTACATGATAACTGCCATTGATAAAATATTTCAATTTGCGAGTTACTTAGTGACTTTCCCTCCTATTACATTATCTTTTGTAAATTTCATATAATAATCAGATTGCAGGGACAGATGAAAAAATTGTTTAGTGTTTCTATAATCGAGGCTTTAAGAAGCCAGTAAAACATGTAGATGGTGGTTAGGCTTGATTCAAAGAATACTTTGTTTTTATAGAAAGTTAAATTAAACGTTCTTCTGTAGAGAAGTATCCAGATAATGCTGAGAGGGACAGACTGAAGCTACGAAAGCTTGGAAGTAGCATTAACAGCTAGAAGACTGAAGCTAAGAAAGCTTGGAAGTAACATTAACAGCTAGAAGACTGAAGCTAAGAAAGCTTGGAAGTAGCATTAACAGCTAGAAGACTGAAGCTAAGAAAGCTTGGAAGTAGCATTAACAGCTAGAAGACTGAAGCTAAGAAAGCTTGGAAGTAGCATTAACAGCTAGAAGACTGAAGCTAAGAAAGTTTGGAAGTAGCATTACTAGCTAGGAGACTGAAGCTAAGAAAGCTTGGAAGTAGCATTACCAGCTAGAAGACTGAAGCTAAGAAAGCTTGGAAGTAGCATTACTAGCTAGGAGACTGAAGCTAAGAAAGCTTGGAAGTAGCATTACCAGCTAGAAGACTGAAGCTAAGAAAGCTTGGAAGTAGCATTACCAGCTAGAAGACTGAAGCTAAGAAAGCTTGGAAGTAGCATTACTAGCTAGGAGACTGAAGCTAAGAAAGCTTGGAAGTAGCATTACTAGCTAGGAGACTGAAGCTAAAAAAAAAAAAAACGTGTCCGAGCTAAAGCCACTGATATGGCTTCATGTATTATAACACAATTTTCCAAATTCTTTCAAGATGTTATTGTTTTCCTATGCTGGTAGATGACAAGAGTTCCATCTTCATCTGAAGGCCAAACTAGTTCAGCCTTTGGGTTTCAATGTACTGTAACACTGATGTTGTCCCTGTCTATGAGAGACCGCACGTC
>CM019695.1:42410155-42433900 GCA_009760885.1 Achatina immaculata
GAAATGGAAAATGATAATAGAATTGAAAATGTGCTCGAAAATTTGAAAACAGGGCATTGAGACAGCATTGGGGAAAAGAGGGTTAAAAAGTTACATTACCAGAACAAAATATATCAGCTTGAAAGACTTTACATGTTCAGCTGCTGTAGTTACTAAAATGCTGAACGTTGATTGGACATGTGCAGGCCATGAAAATAAACGGAAGACTGAGACAAGCAACGAACTGGTCCACACGGAAAGAGAGAACGAATGAACGAACGAAATTTAGTTGCAAAGGTTGAAGCAATTAGCCTGAAGGCTGCCTGATATTCTGCCCTTTATCAGTCACTTTCAACATTCGCTAACATTCAGGATCTCTTTGGTATCAGCTTACCCAGTTATGAATAAACAAAACCAGATAACACAACTTTTACTCTCAACTCGTAGTTGTGTGCTGAACAACGTAACTTCTATTCTTATCCACACATTGAACGACAAAACTTTTACCTTCCATTCTTATCCATAAATTGAAAGAGAAAACGTTTACCTTCCATTCTTATCCATGCATTGAACGATAAAACTTTTACCGTCCATTTTTATCCATACATTGAATGGGAAAACTTTTATCTTTCACTCCTATCTATATATTGAACGACAAAACTTTTATCTTCCATTCTTATCTATACATTGAACGACAAAACTTTTCAGTCAGTCATTTTCATATCCCTTGCGGAACTTTGCCTTCTTAACAGCTCTCATGTAGGCCTCTCGGTTGTAAGCAAGAAGACTTGCTGCTGATGCATCCATTTGCAGATCCTCAACGATGTCTTGCAGCCATCTTCGCTTTCGTCTTCCTCACTTTCTTTTTCCCAGTATATACACTTCCAAGACGGTCTTCTCTAGATTATCATGACATTTAATGTGTCCAAAATATTTAAGTTTTCTCTGTTTAATCCTCTTTACTAGCCAGCCTTGTTCAATATTAAGTTCTTGTAGTATGGATATATTTGTTCTTTTTTGTGTCTATGATATTTGAAGAACTCTTATGTAGCATTTACATTCAAAGGCATTTATGTGTTTCTCAGCTGTTTTGTTAAGTGTCCAGGTCTCACAGGCATATGTTGCGATGGGAAAGATGCATGCCCTTTAAAATCTTATTTTTGTAGTTCTGCCTGTTCCTCTCCACAGATTCTTTAGTTGTTTTACTTTCTGAAGAGTGATAGATGTCTTCCTTTTAGTTTCCCTCATTTTATCTCCATTATTAGTTAGTAGTGATCCAAGATATTCAAAACTCTCCACCTCTTCCAATCTTTCCTCATTGATACATATTTCAGCTGCCTTATTTGTTTTGTCAGTTGTCATCAATTTAGTTTTCTTCGCATTAAGATACAAAACTTTTACCTTCCATTTTTGATCCATAAATTGAATGACAAAACCTCTATCTTTCACTATTATCTATATATTGAATGACAAAACCTCTATCTTTCACTATTAAACATATATTGAATGACAAAACCTCTATCTTTCTCTATTATCCATATATTGAATGACAAAACCTCTATCTTTCACTATTATCCATAAATTGAATGACAAAACCTCTATCTTTCACTATTACCCATATATTGAATGACAAAACCTCTATCTTTCACTATTATCCATAAATTGAATGACAAAACCTCTATCTTTCACTATTACCCATATATTGAATGACAAAACCTCTATCTTTCACTATTATCCATAAATTGAATGACAAAACCTCTATCTTTCACTATTACCCATATATTGAATGACAAAACCTCTATCTTTCACTATTACCCATATATTGAATGACAAAACCTCTATCTTTCACTATTATCCGTATCCTCCACTCTGGAGGCCGAAGCTGGGTTATTTTGGGCCCTAGACAAGCAAGCCTATCTACACATGCTCCAATAACTCTCACTCACTCACTCGCTCACTCACTCACTCACTCACTCACTCACACACACACACACTTCGACCATTCTTCTGCCAGTCTCAGCAAACCCTCAACATCACAACATTAAACCTATTTATTGTTTACGTGAAACCTGTACCAAATATCCATGAAACAAATATAAATAAACAAGAGTGGACCATTTAAGATATTAAAACTTTGTATGTCACAAAACCTTTAAAGGCTACTTAGCGTTACTGGCCTTGTCAGACATATAAAAATCTCACTTAGCATACTTTTTTTTTGTTGCAAATTGTGTTAGCAATTTAGCCATATCAAGAGATGTTGCACCGGGCGTTCCTCTGATACATCTGCCGAGCCAGCTAGTTTTTTTTTTTTGTTGTTGTTTAGTAACATCGTTTAGCGTTTTCATGCTCACGCTAATGGGCTGTACTTTGGTCTAGTTTACGTTGCATGTGTCAGATAGGTACAGCGGGTTGTTAGGGAGTCCGGGTTTTATGTTTAAAGCCTGTGTTTAGAGGTGTAACTTTATTTATCTTTCACCAGAGGGGGCTTGTATGTTTGCTTTCAGGCAGTATACGCAATTGAAATAAAGTCTAAAATCAAAATACTCCCCAGCACTTTATACAACCAGACGATAAACTATTCCTTATAAATGTCAGATATTCATAAATACTTACAAAACACTATCAGTTATAAATGGCAGATTTTCATAAATACTTACAAAACACTATCAGTTATAAATGGCAGATATTCACAAATACTTTCAAAGCTTGTTTCAGTTCAACTCAGTAAATAACTTCACTCTAAATTTGTCCCATATTCAGTTCCAAAAATTACACTGTGAATAATTCTGTCTTTTGAAAGTCTTCTCTTAATTTGACTCTAACTGACCTGACTCTAAGGTATTCCCTGACATTGTTGTGCTGTTGATACTGTATGACCCTACTTCTAAAAAATCTCTATCAAAAGTTAATTTCCTAAAGTTTCTAAATAACCTCATCGTTCTCTCTTCGTTCTGTCTAGAACAGTGGTGACCCCCCTCGTTCTCTCTTGGTTCTGTCTTGAACATTGGTGACACTTCGTTTTCTCATGGTTCTGTCTAGAACAGTGGTGACCTCGTTCTCTCTTGGTTCTGTCTAGAACATTGATGACCCCATCTCTCTCTCTCTCTCTCAAGATATTTCTTCTATCACACCTCCCCCGGCCTCTCTTTTTTTTCTGACCCAAACTGAAAATGCTGCATGTATGTTTTTTTTTTTTTTTTTTGCAATCGGTGTAAAGCTTCTTCGCTGATAGAATGTGCCATTAGAAAGTTTACATTCTGACCAATTACTGATTACACCTGTTCCCATCTGGTGCAGTCACTGATTACACCAGTTCCCATCTGGTGCAGTCACCGATTACACCATTCGCACCTGGTGCAGTCACTGATTACACCATTCGCACCTGGTGCAGTCACTGATTACACCATTAATGAGGAGGAAACAGTTAAACATTTTAGATGCCTCAAACTAGGTCAGCTACAAATAAAACTGCTTACAAGACCCCCAACAATTCACAGCTGTCTATATTCCAAGGCTGAAAAACTAGAAAAGACAGCTGAGTTCTTCACTATGACTTCAGTTGCCAATCACTTTTAGTTCGCAGCAACAGCACCTAATTCTAAAGGAGGTCGAAAAAGGTAAAGGAGGTAAAGGTGTGGGTTGTGAACCAACATCAGTGCACATGGTCAAGCCGTAATTGCTCTGCTGCATAGTCCAGCCGTTGACTGCCTACCAGTGTCGGCATCAGCACGAACTCCGTAGCTAGCGGCGTCAGTCCTCTTCCTTCCCAGAGCGTACACATTTTGGTACGGTCTGACCCTCAGTGTGGTGAGCACTACACTAGCCCGGCTACCATTGAATCGGAAACAATGTATTGTTTATGAATGAGTCGGACTAGAGAAGAAGTGAGGAGTTGGAAAAGACAATCTGGCGTGCTGACTCAACAGCCCTGCTTCTGTCGCTTTCAATCATCCCCGCGTCCTTTCGTGTTTTGAGAAATGTTCTGAGCATACAACTAGAAGAGGAAGAGGAGACGCCTAAAATTACCCAGAATGGAGATGTTATCGCCAGTAATATATTACAGATCGATACGAACAACCCGGGCTTTATCTCATGGCCCGTCTCTGTCGCTCTTGCGGCGCATTTTGCCCCGATATGTCTACGTTCACCTGTTACGTTTTAACTCTGCGTGGAGATTAATTGTCGTAAGGGCAACCATAGGTATAACGTGGAGATTAATTATCGTAATGGCAGACCTAACGAGGAATGTATGATACAACTGACTATGAAGGCGAAAATCAACAGTGTGAATTATTCTTGAGAGAGAAAGAACCCGAACCGACAATTGAATAAGTTTTATGGGCAATAAAGAGTCTGAAAAATGGTAAATCACCGGGATGTGATAACAGTAATGCATGATTAAAAGAATATACTACAATTTGTAAACTATTTTTACACTATGTAAAACGATATGGCATTCAGGTATTTGGCCACAATAATGGAAAAGAACTGTATTCATACCACTGCCGAAAAAGGGTAAGTTGAAATTATGCACAGACTACAGATCTGTTGCCCTGATTAGTCATGCCAGTAAAATTCTATTGAAATCATAATGGGCAGACTTCAAAAGAAAATAGAAGGAGAAATCAATATGGTCCAAGCTGGTTTCAGACAAGAAATAGGAACAAGAGATCATATTTTCAACATAACAGAGAAATGCAGGGAATTTAATGTGAATCTATATTTATCTTTATAGACTGTTCAAAGGCATTTGACTGTGTACAACAGAAACTTTGTCACACATGCGACACAATTAACAACACTGCTGTAACTAGGTCAACAGGCAGCAGTAAGAATAAATGGTGAAACAACAACTTGGTTTGACATAAAACAAGGGGTCGTCAGGGTTGCATACTGTCGCCTTAGTTATTTAATTTGTATACTGAAAATATGAGGAATGTTAGAGACGGTGTAGAACATTGATGACCCCATCTCTCTCTCTCTCTCTCTCTCTCTCTCTCTCTCTCTCTCTCTCTCTCAAGATATTTCTTCTATCACACCTCCCCCGGCCTCTCTTTTGTTTCTGACCCAAACTGAAAATGCTGCATGTACGTTGTTTTTTTTTTTTTTGCAATCAGTGTAAAGCTTCTTCGCTGATAGAATGTGCCGTTAGAAAGTTTACATTTTGACCAATTACTGATTACACCAGTTCCCATCTGGTGCAGTCACTGATTATACCAGTTCCCATCTGGTGCAGTCACTGATTATACCAGTTCCCATCTGGTGCAGTCACTGATTATACCAGTTCCCATCTGGTGCAGTCACTGATTATACCAGTTCCCATCTGGTGCAGTCACTGATTATACCAGTTCCCATCTGGTGCAGTCACTGATTACACCAGTTCCCATCTGGTGCAGTCACTGATTACACCTGTTCCCATCTGGTGCAGTCACTGATTACACCTGTTCCCATCTGGTGCAATCACTGATTACACCAGTTCCCATCTGGTGCAGTCACCGATTACACCATTCGCACCTGGTGCAGTCACTGATTACACTATTCGCACCTGGTGCAGTCACTGATTACACCATTCGCACCTGGTGCAGTCACTGATTACACCATTAATGAGGAGGAAACAGTTAAACATTTTAGATGCCTCAAACTAGGTCAGCTACAAATAAAACTGCTTACAAGACCCCCAACAATTCACAGCTGTCTTTATTCCAAGGCTGAAAAACTAGAAAAGACAGCTGAGTTCTTCACTATGGCTTCAGTTGCCAATCACTTTTAGTTCTAAAAGAGGTCGAAAAAGGTAAAGGAGGTAAAGGTGTGGGTTGTGAACCAACATCAGTGCACATGGTCAAGCCGTAATTGCTCTGCTGCATAGTCCAGCCGTTGACTGCCTACCAGTGTCGGCATCAGCACGAACTCCGTAGCTAGCGGTGTCAGTCCTCTTCCTTCCCAGAGCGTACACATTTTGGTACGGTCTGACCCTCAGTGTGGTGAGCACTACACTAGCCCGGCTACCATTGAATCGGAAACAATGTATTGTTTATGAATGAGTCGGACTAGAGAAGAAGTGAAGAGTTGGAAAAGACAATCTGGCGTGCTAACTCTACAGCCCTGCTTCTGTCACTTTCAATCATCCCCGCGTCCTTTCGTGTTTTGAGAAATGTTCTGAGCCTACAACTAGAAGAGGAAGAGGAGACGCATAAAATTACCCAGAATGGAGATGTTATCGCCAGTAATATATTACAGATCGATACGAACAACCCGGGCTTTATCTCATGGCCCGTCTCTGTCGCTCTTGCGGCGCATTTTGCCCCGATATGTCATACGTTCACCTGTTACGTTTTAACTCTGCGTGGAGATTAATTGTCGTAAGGGCAACCATAGGTATAACGTGGAGATTAATTGTCGTAAGGGCAACCATAGGTATAACGTGGAGATTAATTATCGTAATGGCAGACCTAACGAGGAATATATGATACAGCTGACTATGAAGGCGAAAATCAACAGTGTGAATTATTCTTGAGAGAGAAAGAACCCGAACCGACAATTGAATAAGTTTTATGGGCAATAAAGAGTCTGAAAAATGGTAAATCACCGGGATGTGATAACAGTAATGCATGATTAAAAGAATATACTACAATTTGTAAACTATTTTTACACTATGTAAAACAATATGGCATTCAGGTATTTGGCCACAATAATGGAAAAGAACTGTATTCATACCACTGCCGAAAAAGGGTAAGTTGAAATTATGCACAGACTACAGATCTGTTGCCCTGATTAGTCATGCCAGTAAAATTCTATTGAAATCATAATGGGCAGACTTCAAAAGAAAATAGAAGGAGAAATCAATATGGTCCAAGCTGGTTTCAGACAAGAAATAGGAACAAGAGATCATATTTTCAACATAACAGAGAAATGCAGGGAATTTAATGTGAATCTATATTTATCTTTATAGACTGTTCAAAGGCATTTGACTGTGTACAACAGAAACTTTGTCACACATGCGACACAATTAACAACACTGCTGTAACTAGGTCAACAGGCAGCAGTAAGAATAAATGGTGAAACAACAACTTGGTTTGACATAAAACAAGGGGTCGTCAGGGTTGCATACTGTCGCCTTAGTTATTTAATTTGTATACTGAAAATATGAGGAATGTTAGAGACGGTGTAGACAAAGAATATTATGATGCCATAACAATTGGAGGTTATGAAATACCAGAGATTAGATATGCTGATGACACAGTATTACTGTTCACATCACAAAAAGGAATGGAAAAACTAATTATGTCAGTCCGTAAGAACAGTGAAGAGAAAAACCTTTATATTAATGCAAAGAAAACTAAATTGATGACAACTGACAAAACAGATAAGGTAACTGAAATATATATCAATGAGGAAAAATTGAAAGAGGTGGGGAGTTTTGAATATCTTGAATCATTACTAACTAATAATGGAGATACAATGAGGGACATTAAAAGGAGGACATCTATCGCTCTTCAGAAAGTAAAACACCTAAAGAATCTGTGAAGAGGAACAAACAGAACTACAGCAATAAGATTTTTAAGGGCTTGCATCTTTCCAACATCGCTACATACGCATGTGAGACCTGGACACTTAACACAACAGCTGAGAAACACATAAATGCCTTTGAATGTAAATGCTACATAAGAGTTCTTCAAATATCATGGGCACAAAAAAGAACAAATATATCCGTACTACAGGAAGAAGGTTGGCTAGTAAGGAAGATTAAACAGAGAAAACTTCAATATTTTGGACACATTAAACGTCATTATAATTTAGAGAAGACGATGAAAGGGTACATACTGGGAAAAAAGAAAGAGAGGAAGACCAAAACGAAGATGACTGCAAGACATCGTTGATGATCTACGAATAGATGCATCAGCAGCAGGGCATCTTGCTTACAATCGAGAGGCCTACAAGACAGCTGTTAGGGAGGTAAAGTTCCGCAAGGGACATGCAAATGACTGACTGATTGACTGAAAGGCAGACCAAAGGTATAACGTGGAGTTTTATTGTCGTAAGGACAGACCAAAGGTATAGCATGGAGTTTTACTGTCGCAGGGGCAGACCAAAGGTATAGCGTGGAGTTTTACTGTCGCAGGGGCAGACCAAAGGTATAGCGTGGAGTTTTACTGTCGCAGGGGCAGACCAAAGGTATACCATGGAGTTTAACATCAAGTGTAAAAAAATACTACTGGTTAATTAAGAAACGGCACAATAAAAACAATTAATATTTCGACAAAATCCTTCATCCGTTGCAGTAAAGACTTGAAACTAACTAAAAAAAAAAAAAAACTCCACTTGTTTAAGAAGAGATCTGCCAGGCCCCGAAGTTCGCCACGTTGGATTCAAGTTTGATGGCATAACGGCTTTTCCAGACAAGCGGTTGCACATAATTTAGGAACTACAGGTTCGATCCAGGCCTTGCGAGTTTTGTTTTTTTTTTGGTGGGGGGTGGGGGGTTGACTTGGAATTTCAGACTGTAACCAGCTCCAAAGCCATCACGGCACCTTTGTTCCAACATCATCACGGCATCGTCTGCTAAGATCATTCTGTTCCCAGTTTTTTAAGAGAGAGAAAAATAACTTCTTTTAACGTCCGCGATATTATGATCGCTGTATGAGATTTCTACAGGACACTTTTCAGTGAAGTTAGTTTTCCTGACTTCCAATATAAATTGTAGTGAAATGTATAAGCGTATCTCTTTACGTTGTGAAATGTATAAGCGTATCTCTTTACGTAGTGAAATGTATAAGCGTATCTCTTTACGTAGTGAAATGTATAAACGTGTCTCTTTACGTAGTGAAATGTATAAGTGTGTCTCTTTACGTAGTGAAATGTATAAGTGTTTCTCTTTACGTAGTGATATGTATAAGTGTATCTCTTTTCTTAGTGAAATGTATAAGTGTTTCTCTTTACGTAGCGAAATGTATAAGTGTGTCACTTTACGTGGTGAAATGTGTAAGTGTCTTTTTACGTATGTAACAGAATTTTATGAGAAACCCTGTTGTTGTGGTCAATAAGTTATAGACCACAACTCACCTGTTTATGAGAGCACGGAAAGAGTTATCTGCGTGTTCCGATTGTCACAGGATCTCGGATGACGGGATGTATGAAAGAGTTCAGTTCTGTTCTAGATGTTATAGAGAAAGGAGTTCTGTTCTAGATGTTATAGAGAAAGGAGTTCTGTTCTAGATGTTATAGAGAAAGGAGTTCTGTTCTAGATGTTATAGAGAAAGGAGTTCTGTTCTAGATGTTATAGAGAAAGGAGTTCTGTTCTAGATGTTATAGAGAAAGGATTTCTGTTCTAGATGTTATAGAGAAAGGAGTTCTGTTCTAGATGTTACAGAGAAAGGAGTTCTGTTCTAGATGTTATAGAGAAAGGAGTTCTGTTCTAGATGTTATAGAGAAAGGAGTTCTGTTCTAGATGTTATAGAGAAAGGAGTCCTGTTCTAAATGTTGTAGAGAAAGGAGTTCTGTTCTAAATGTTGTAGAGAAAGGAGTTCTGTTTGGAATGTTGTAGAGACAGGTTGTGTGTTGGTTTTTCCCCTGGAAGGTTTGTTAAGAGGGTTGTTTGTAATGTAATATTTTGGGTGGACTGTCCTTTTTACGTGTCCTGTTTAGGACAATAACGTGTGTTAGAGTTGCTATGTTGTTGTGAGTTGATACGCCCCTTTGGACACGGAATGGATCCGTGTATAAGGTATGTTGGAGTTTTTGAGAATGTGAAGTAGTATGTTTTGATGTTGTATGTTGGTGTGAGGGTCCCATGGCGGTGTTAATCGCCAGGACATCTTTTCTGGTCTCATAGTAATGTTTCCATCAGCTTACACTCCATGTCCATGTACAGCACTCATTACAAAAGGGATTTCATCAGTAAACTTTTGTTGATTTTTGGTAACTGCTGAATCCTGTGCTCTTTGGATTCATTTTGAGTGTCCCAACTGTGGTGTTGAGTGTCCAAACTGTGGTGTTGAGTGTCCCAACTGTGGTGTTGAGTGAGTTAATTACATGTAACTGGTCATGTTTGTGTACGGATTTGTCGCAGTTGTTTGTCCTGGGTGTTGTTGTTACATGGTATATAACAGTGTAACTCCTCTTGCGTCACGGGTGTAGCAGTCCACACAAAATCTGCACTGTAATTAGTGGCGTATGTGGCACGGTGAATGAAGAAAATTCAGTTCAGTACTTTACGTCAGCTGCACGCACGCATACACACACACATATAATAGCACAGAAGTGTATGCGCAAAACACGCGTTTAGTGTTTTGTCGTAATACATGAAATACGGTTTTACGTAGTGAAATGTATAAGTGTGTCTCTTTACGTAGTGAAATGTATAAGTGTGTCTCTTTACGTAGTGAAATGTATAAGTGTGTCTCTTTACGTAGTGAAATGTATAAGTGTGTCTCTTTACGCAGTGAAATGTATAAGTATGTCTCTTTACGCAGTGAAATGTATAAGCGTGTCTCTTTACGCAGTGAAATGTATAAGTATGTCTCTTTACGCAGTGAAATGTATAAGTGTGTCTCTTTTCGTAGTGAAATGTATAAGTGTGTCTCTTTTCGTAGTGAAATGTATAAGTTTGTAAAGATGAATTATGAAGAAGGCTAGACAAAGAATTTCACACCTTGACCTTGATCACAATTCCCTGCTTGATAAAACACCCGGCACAACCCATGTTGTGGATCACAGGACCACATTCATTGAACCCAGACATCATGCCCAAGTTCATTAAACACTTTAATGATGGCTCATGATGATGATGATGATGAAATCTCGATGATGGTGATGATAAGGAACAACAAGGCCGGCTTCAAGCTTCTTAAATTATCGGTAGCTCATCCAGGAGAAAAGGAGCCCTAGAAGACATAGTCAGTGGTTCGGTACTTCATACACAACGGATCTTCATAATTCTCTCTCTCTCGACCCAGTCACGCCATCATAGGGAACACACAGCGCTGCGTATGAGAGACTCGTTCAAGACTTCTTTTCTTGCGGAGAATCAAACACAGACTATCATTTCTCAGCTTTTTAATGCAGCAACAAATCAGCTCCCTCACTTCCTGACAATCCCCGAACACTGACAAAAAACAGCCATTACCACGTGACTTCGTGCATGTCGAAAAGTTCGTACAGGCTTGGACGACTTATCAGGGGGAGGTCATCCAATAACTGTAACATTGTTAAGAGGGGCCAAATTATTAGGCATAAAATCCCTTGAAGGGGTTAAAAAGCTCGCGGACAATAGGAACACTTGGCGAACTAGCTAGTGAGGCTTGCGTGACGTTTAACGGCACGGAAAGGATATAAGATATAAAATAAGATGAAAATAACGAGGGGAATTAAACTTTTACAACTATCAACAGGAAAACAAGCTATCAAGTGGAACACAACAGGCCGAAGAAAAAGAGGCAGACCGCGTGAAACTCTGAAGAGGACATTATTAAGAGAGGCCAAATTAACAGGCATAAAATCCTTTGATGAGGTTGAAAGACTCGCCGAGGACAGGGAAAAATTAGCGAACTACTTTGCGAGACCTATGTGACGTTTAACGGCACGGGAAGGATATACGATATAAGAACTATCAACAGGGGAGGCAACCCTGAAAAAATCAATATACTTGTACACTGTTACAAAATACTGCGTACCTCGCGTTTGAAGAAATCTGTCGATAAAATACTGATTATACAGCTTCATTTTTTTTTTTGGGGGGGGGGGGCATTATTCATGAGCAATGATGGATACTTACCTGGCACGGAAAGCACCATGATCAACAGAGTGGTCTTTCGGTCCAGGCTAAGATTTTAACCTAAAAAACCTTCACCACCGCGATGTGGTACAATTATCTAGCAGCTCCATGCGATGTACGAAAAACATAAATATATAAGCCATGATCCAGGACCAAGGGCCTTGACCTATATCACCCATATCCTGGTATAAAAAGTAAGTAAAGATAGTCCCATAGCATTTCAAATGCCGTAGGGGGTGAAGTGTTAGAGACCTCATTATGCTGGGTCATCAGCGTGTGAGGTAGGGTGACCAGTTCCTTTCCTCGCTGCCTTTACTTCCCAGATTTTCTCTGGTACCCATTTTACGAGGCTGGGTCGACCTCAGGGCCGTATTGGTCGGAAAAAAAATCCCGCTCAGCTGGGGATTCGAACCCTCGACCATTTGGTTGCTAGACGAGTGCTCTAACCACTACGCTAGCCGGCCCATATCCTGGTATGCATGGGCTAATTGCCCTATAATTCTTATCGCTACTTACTTTTGCCTACAGGAGAGCTGTTGGGGAGGCAAAGTTCCGCAAGGGACATGCAAATGAATGAACTTACTTTTGTTACATAACTTTGTATAACACACACCAGACGCAAGAGACACGTCGACGCCGTTTGGATAACTTAAAGTGCACCAACAGCAGCTTCTATTCTTTGACACGGACCTACTGCTCTTCAGATCCCTTAGGCTTAAGTCTGTTCAGTCTCATTTCTTACACAAGTTTATTTCGCGATTAATAGTTTATTCGCGCGCGGTTTGTTTATCAACCGTTCACAACCAGCCTGTTTTATAGCTTTCTGTTGCCTGGTTTATCAACCGTTCACAGCCAATCTGTTTTATAGCTTTCTGTTGCCTGGTTTATCAACCGTTCACAGCCAATCTGTTTTATAGCTTTCTGTTTCCTGGTTTATCAAGCGTTCACAGTTAATCTGTTTTATAGCTTTCTGTTGCCCGGTTTATCAAGCGTTCACAGCCAATCTGTTTTATAGCTTTCTGTTTCCTGGTTTATCAAGCGTTCACAACCAACTTGTTTTATAGCTTTCTGTTGCCTAGTTTATGAAGCGTTCACAACCAAACTGTTTTATAGCTTTCTGTTGCCTGGTTTATCAAGCGTTCGCAACCAACCTGCTTTATAGCTTTCTGTTGCCTGGTTTATCAAGCTTTCGCAACCAACCAGCTTTATAGCTTTCTGTTGCCTGGTTTATCAAGCGTTCGCAACCAACTTGTTTTATAGCTTTCTGTTTCGTGGTTTATCATTCGTTCTGAACCAACCTGTTTTATAGCTTTCTGTTTCCTGGTTTATCATGCGTTCACGACAAACCTATTTTATGGCTCCTACATTATATATACAAGCCCTTGAAGAAGGGAGTCTAGCTACATTATATTTACAGGCCCTGTGAGAAGGGAGTCTAGCTACATTATATTTACAGGCCCTGGGAGAAGGGAGTCTAGCTACAATATATTTACAGGCCCTGGGAGAAGGGAGTCTACCTACATTATATTTACAGGCCCTGGGAGAAGGGAGTCTAGCTACATTATATCTACATGCCCTGGGAGAAGGGAGTCTAGCTACATTATATATACAGGTCCTGGGAGAAGGGAGTCTACCTACATTATATTTACAGGCCCTGGGAGAAGGGAATCTAGCTACATTATATTTACAGGCCCTGGGAGAAGAGAGTCTAGCTACACTATATTTACAGGCCCTGGGAGAAGGGAGTCTACCTACATTATATTTACAGGCCCTGGGAGAAGGGAGTCTAGCTACGTAATATCTACATGCCCTGGGAGAAGGGAGTCTAACTACGTTATATCTACATACCCTGGGAGAAGGGAGTCTAGCTACGTTATATCTACATGCCCTGGGAGAAGGGAGTCTACCTACATTATATTTACAGGCCCTGGGAGAAGGGAGTCTAGCTACATTATATATACAGGCCCTGGGATAAGGGGTCTATCTCAAGAGCTTAGAGGGATTTACTTATTTTAAGATTGGGCCTGGAGAGCTTTTTTTTTCGGGGGGGGGGGCGTTGTGGGTGAAAACAAATACTTGAGGAGAAAAGGGGGGGGGGGGGGGGAGTTTGTTTTGAAATATTTTTGCACCAGCTTACAAAATATCTGTATGAGACCCTGTATGTGCTGGCATATGTGAACATATCTACTCCACACTTGACCTCGGTAACACTTGATGTAGGATAACAAACCCCGCTCTCTTGGAGGCACTAAATATAGGACGCCATCATTTTCAACACGTGGTTTACAAACTTTACACAAACTAACGCACGCGAGTTTCCAGGTGAAGTGGGTAAGAAAAAAACGAAAGATGCTCAAGCATGACCTTCAGACTTCAGGGTCACCAGCTCCTGGAGCAACCTGGTGGATTATTCTTCTAACAAATATTTTTTTAAAATGCCAACCTGGCAGGAAAGTAAACCATGAAAGAAAACCGCAAAATGAAAATGATGAGAATGTTTACTCTTAATCAGCGCGTTTGTGATTAATCTCTTGAACAATCTGAAGCTAGCCACAAGATGGCTGTTGCTCTACTTTAGCAGACTGGCTTGTCTGAGCACTATGGAGCGTTTGTGTATACGGTTAGCCTGGAACATAAATAGAAGACGAAGAACTTCAAGCGAGAGATAAAGAAAAAACATATATTACAGAATGAATGTGACTCGCGAACCCCAGACTGCAGTAGGGCGGGCAAGGTGGCCGAGTCGACAGTGCACTGCCCTCTCAAGGTAAGGTCGGCAGTTCGTTCTTCTGGAGGCCCGGGTTTAAATAAAAAATCGTTCTCGTATTTTTCTTTCTCTCACATCTAAACGCAAGGTTTACTAAACCAGTGGTACCGGGTTCAGATCCCACCAATGGGGACTTCTTTTTTCTGGCACCACCACACCAAAAAAAAAGACCCCAGGGTCCACCCAGCCTAAATATAAATACATAGAAATCTGGGAAGCTAAATACGGCCAGACCTGAAACTGACCACATCAGACTTTCATGTGCCGATGGTCGTGGGAATACGACCCTGACGCCGTATCCTCGTATGTCCTAATGATATGAAAGCGGGGATTTTACTTTTTAACTTCACATCTAAATCATATTATCTACTATTTTTTTACAAGCTGTTCTTATAAACTTTTGGGGCGCAGAAGCAGTACTGAGGCTACATCAGGTAGCCATCAGCGACCCATAGCCAACTGCTTGCGTCAGGATTTGCGAATCACAGCCTGTCAAAACCTTATTCGACTCCCCCCCCCCCCCCCGGGGTAGTGAATCTGGAAACAAGACAGTAGTCTGGCCAAGTGAATAGGGGTCGAAATCTGGAAACAAGACAGTAGTCTGGTCAAGTGAATAGGGGTCGAAATGAGCAGGAGAACCCGGTCGTAAAGACAGGCCGACCCCAGAGTCCTGTGCTAACCAGCTGTGACACAACGCCACAAACGCCATTTTGATGGCAAACGAAGAAGAAGAAAAAAAAAAGATAACAGTCTTTGTTCTTACACCTTTTTTCTTTCTTGACCTTGAGTAGTACACGTATGTTGATAATAAGAAGGTCAGAATGTTACTAGAATGTTACTAGAATGTTACTAAAATGCAACCGCGCCCTGGACAAAAATGTATTTTCCGTCAAGAAGGCTGAGAAAAAGAACGCGAATGGAATAAACATTGACACTAGAGCAGGAGAAAGCAAAAAACGCGAAGTGGAGTATCTGTTACAGATTATTCATGCAGGGTTTAGGAATTCCCTCCACGGGTGTATAGCGTACTAGAAATGTAAGTTTTCTAAACTATTCCTCCATAAGGTTCACCTCAAAATGAGTGTAACATACAATATTTTGTACATCATATCTAACGGAAGCTGGCTATTCTTCTTCTTCTTCAGCTTTCCAAGTCGTTAAGCCACACTGCTGCCTCCATTCCTCTCTATTCCTAGTTTTCTCTCTCCAGTTGGTGACACCAATTTCTTTTATATCTTCTTCCATGTTGTCTTTCCATATCTCTCTTGGTCTAGCCTTTGGTCTTGTTTCCCTCATCTCTTGTGCATACACAATTTTCATTTGTCCATTCTCTTTCATTCTTTCTGCATGGTCCCAGCCAGCGTAGTCTGTTTCGAGACGTTTATGACTCGCTGGGGGTAGCTGTTTTAAGTTCAGCGTTCTTTCTAGCTCTCCATTCTCCACTGCTGATATCCTTTATGGGGTCGAAGATTCTCCTTAGGATCTTGTTTTATTCGTCCAACTTCGAAGGTTCTCAAACTGTTCCGTAACACTAAGATAGGGTTGTTGGCTCTATCCTCCAACCCCCCCCCCCCAACCTGGAGGACTAGGGTGCAAGTTTCGCCTGACCCCTACCCGCGCAGACCTTCCCAGCTTGATTGGACCTGCCAGGAGTAGAAGTCCCGCTGATATAGCTGTGGGGTTGGTCGGGGTACACAAGCTGTCACGCCTCTACGAGGCACCCGCATCACGTGACAGTGGCTATTGTTAGCTTTCGCCGTTACTGTTTTATGATTTACCCCTACCCCCCCCCCCCCCCCCCCGTGGTTTCCTTTGCTTTGTCTGGGTATAAAACTAGGCTTAGACGGAAGTGTGTACTGTCACCTGATCCACCTGTATTCTCACTATACAAACAAAACATCTCGAGAGGCATTACAAATTTGAAAGGAATTAAAATAGGACCCCATAATGTAAACAACCAGAGATATGCGGGTGGCACCGTTCTAATAGCAGAAAGTTAAAGCGTCTCGCAGGAACTTGTGAATAAGATTATTAAAGAGAGCAATAAAACAGGTTTAGAGATAAACAGACAATAAAACAGGTTTAGAGATAAACAGATAATAAAACAGGTTTAGAGATAAACAGATAATAAAACAGGTTTAGAGATAAACAGACAATAAAACAAGTCTAGAGATAAACAGACAATAAAACAGGTCTAGAGATAAACACAGTAAAACAAGTTTAGAGATAAACAGGCAATAAAACAGGTTTAGAGATAAACAGACAATAAAACAGGTTTAGAGATACAGACAATAAAACAGGTTTAGAGATAAACAGATAATAAAACAGGTTTAGAGATAAACAGACAATAAAACAGGTTTATATATAAACAAGCAACAAGGCATAAACAATAGTAATATCAAAAGGAGTAAAAAAAATAAAATACCAACATCGAACATCTTATCAGACTGGAAGACACTGAGACAAGTGAACAAGTAAATTCACTTACTTTTGTAACAACAATAACAGATGAAGCCAAGTGCACAAAAGAAATAAAATGGCGAACAGGGAAGGCAAAGGCAGCTTTTTTATGACATAAATAAGATACTAACAAATAAGATATCCATACAAGTAATGAAAAGAGTACTACACTGTTACATAGAATCAGCATTGCTCTATTGTTACAAAACTTGAACAACTGACAAAAACGAAGACAAAGAAACTAGAAGAAACAGAAATGTGGTTTTCGAGAAGTAAACACCCTGGACAGACAGAAAAACAAACAAAGAGGTCATAAAAGAAATTTCAGAACAATGAAAACTAGTTACAGTTCAGATTTATCGGACATGCTATGAAAAGACAGAATTCAGAGAACTTTGTAGTGACTGGAAAGTTCAATGGAAAAATGGCGGAGAGGAAGGTCGGGAAAACATTTCTCAGTGGACTGACCAAGTGGCACGGAAAATGAAAGGAACTTCCAACCGAAACACTGTGGATCACAGACTGAGAAGCATGATAAAAGAAAACTGTCTGGCACGGCACATAATAATAATAATAATAATAATAATAATAATATCAGGGGAAGAGAAGTAAGGGTAGATCAAAATAGACATGGAAAAGAACAACAGAGGAAGTTGAGCAATAGAGCAGAAAAAAAGGCAAAGGACAGACATTTGTGGAAAACCCTTGCGGAAGCCCCATGTGCCCTGGGCACTTAAGGTTCAGGGAGAGAGAGAGAGAGAGAGAGAGAGAGAGAGAGAGAGAGAGAGAAAACAACAATAATAATAAAGTGCATTAATTTTCATCCAAACATCCAAATGTGCCTTAGCTAAACATTTAAATAATGACCCAAAACTAGCTTTAAAAGTTGCCTTAACCTTTTCTTATCCTCTTTCAAACTTTTCGTCGATAAACAATTGCAAGAAAAATAATTATAATCAAGTCTGTGGCGTGAGCACTCAAAATGTTTAGCTTTTATTTTTCTACAGTCCATGTTCAAAATTGATTTGTAACTCCTTTATTACAGACGCACTTCTGTGCACTTTATCTGTCACGTGCTATGCCTACTAGGTAGATAGAGGTGTATGGTGCAGTTTTACAAAGTGAGGGAGGAAGTGAGCAAGGTGAGAAAAAAACGAATATAAAGTATGAGAATGTATAAATGAAAAACATACAACATCCGATATTTCGGCGTGAGCCTTATTCGAGGATACATGCAAAAACAAAATACAAACATATATAACTTATCTGAAGCGTCTTGCTCTCAGCAAAGCTTAAATGTGTGTGGAAGAAGGAGGAAAAAAAAAAAAAAACGTTGCCTACAGACAAAAGATTCCCGATATAGCCAATCATAGCGAAGAAGCGGAGAGAGAGGAAGGCAATAGAAACATGATAGCCGCTAGAGGTGTCGGGTGGGGGGGGGGGGGGTGGTGGGGGGGGGGGGGGAAGGGGAGAGAAAAGAGGACGCGAGAGATAATGAATGAAGAACTTAAACACCTACAGGGAGGAAATGTAAAACTGGTTAGTGCGATCCGCTCTTGTTCCGCAGATGTACGATCTCGGAGGGTCTTAGAACAGCGCCTTATTTTCCAGACTGGCTGTCTCCACCCAGCTGGAATTAACAATGTCTTCAGCTTTCTGTAACTTCTTTCTTTTTCCACTGGCCCTTTTTATACTCTAATTTCTTTCTCTATGTTACCCCTCCCTACCACCATCCTATTTCCTTCTCTGCCAACATATTGGTCTTGTCCCATTCACCAGTTTTACATTTCCTCCCTGTAGGTGTTTAAGTTCTTCATTCATTCTCTCGCGTCCTCTTTTCTCTCCCCTTCCCCCCCCCCCCACCACCCCCCCCCCCCCCACCCGACACCTCAAGCGGCTATCATGTTTCTATTGCCTTCCTCTCTCTCCGCTTCTTCGCTATGATTGGCTATATCGGGAATCTTTTGTCTGTAGGCAACGTTTTTTTTTTTTTTCCTCCTTCTTCCACACACATTTAAGCTTTGCTGAGAGCAAGACGCTTCAGATAAGTTATATATGTTTGTATTTTGTTTTTGCATGTATCCTCGAATAAGGCTCACGCCGAAATATCGGATGTTGTATGTTTTTCATTTATACATTCTCATACTTTATATTCGTTTTTTTCTCACCTTGCTCACTTCCTCCCTCACTTTGTAAAACTGCACCATACACCTCTATCTACCTTATTTATATTAACCAGTTTTACTGCAGTCGCCATCCCTTTTATCTATGCCTACTAGCGTCGGTCGTCATGCCCCTCCACAACTCTCTGTTTTTGTGTTCTCTCTGTGAGCTATTCTGGTGTCCTCTTTCCATGCCGTCTTGCCAGTCTCCACCCAGGATCTTATCTCTTGGTATATCTCGGCCTCTTTGCCCTCTAAATTTCCAGATACATGGACTGACTACACATACAATTGCCACGTGCTCCAGTTTCTCTGTACATGTGTGTTACGTATGTGTATATATATTTGTGTATTTATTGTTCATGTGTGTTTGTGTGTGTGTGAGAGAAAGAGAGCGCGCGACAGACAGACTGAATGAATGAATGATTAATCTTTATTTTTAAAGGGTAAATAATTTGGCACGCAGGCCCGTCTTACATTCTGCCCATCATCGCTCTATCTTTCATTCTTCCCACACTCTCGATTTAATACAAGTATACAAATTACATTAGGAAAAAATATTTTAAAAGTGTAAGATTAAACTATTACATTCAAAGTAAAAGAGAAGAAGTAATTAACCTAATAAAATAGCAGTCACACACACATACACGTACATACACAGACATATACATAAACAAAAATACATTATCAGTACAGGTATTCTAACATATGTTTTTAACAAACATTAAAATAATTTTTAACACTAAAAAGTTGCTTTTCGAACAATGTCATTTTAGTATTTGATGGTTGGCGAGTCATGGGTTGAGAGAGTGCTGGTTATTCTATGGAGGCATATAATTACAAGCAAGTAAATAATGAAACAGATTTGAGTTAAAGGATGAAGCATTACTAATGGATTTTAAATGATAGGGGAAGGTGTTCCAGAGCTGTACTGCAGAGTATGCAAGGCTTTTCTTGTACAGATCAATCATAGGTTTAGGAAGAAGACAGTTTTTTTAAACGCTGCCTATGTCTAGTGTTATACGTAAACAGTGGCCACAAGTAAGGCGGAACATTGTGCGACAGAATTCTGTGAAAAAACTTAACTTTGTTAAAATGACTCTATATTTGAGGAGTACTACGAATTTTGAGTTGTTTGTGCTGATCTACAGTCTGTATTGGGTGTTTGTCACAAATCAGATTTAATGCTCGTTTGTGAAGTGAGTGGAGCCTTTATGTGTTTGAGACTGAGCATCCATCCCAGATTGTGGAACAGTAATCTAAGTGTGTTTGTATGTGTGATATGTAGTATATTTTTCTTGTGTCTTTGTCGATAAAGTGGTTAATTTTGGCTAATTGGTAAACTTTCTGTGCAAAGAAGTTTGTTAGGTTATATGCGTGAGAATTCCAGGTTAAATGCTGATCAATGATGAGTCCTAGAGTTTTATGTTCATGAACATTTTCTATTGCCTTAGTCCCAGCACAAAGCTGCAGTGAAGTTTTTGTTGCATTCTGCAGTTTCTGTCTTGTAGCGATGCTTAATGAAGCAAAATGTGAACAACAGAAATGTACTTAGAGTAGATAGCAAGTTAGTGGAGGAGATCAATGAATTTGTATACCTTGGCAGTAGAGTAGTAGAAAATGAAGACAGCATAGAGGACATCAACAGCAGACTTACTGGAGCAAACTAGGCTTTTGCAGTGCTGCAGATTATATGGAAATCTAAAAAACTAAGCATAAATACGAAAATCAGGATATTTAAGAGTAATGTTCTAAGTGTATTACTCTATGGAAGTGAATGCTTGAAAATCACCAAAACCATAGAAAACAAGTTGAATTCTTTCCAGACTAAATGTTTACGAAGAATTAGAAAAATATTTTGGCCAAACACCATAAGAAATAACATCTTTTTGGCAGAAATGCAAATGAAACCACTGACAGCAATTATTGAAGAAAGACGCTGGCGATTGTTGGGACATGTGCTCCGAATGACTGACAACTCACTACCAAAAATAGCACTAAGATGGACACCACAGCGGAACAGAAGTAAGGGTAGACCAAAAGAGACATGGAGAAGAACAACAGAAAGGATGCAATAGAGGGCTCACCTGGGCAAGAGCAGAAAAAAGGCAAAGGACAGGCATTTGTGGAAAACCCTTGCGGAAGCCCCATGTGCATTGGGCACTTAAGGTTCAGAGAGAGAGAGAGAGAGAGAGATGAGCATGGATTTTGTTTTGTTGGTGTTTATCAACATACCATTTTTATTACTCCATTTAATCAAAATGTTTATATCATTTTGGAGCGTTGTCTGCATGTTACTGGTGTCACAGTCACTACTGTAAACGGTACAGTCATCTGCAAAAAAGATCACATGAAGAGTTCTTTAAATGTAGTGGTAAGTCGTTAATATAGGTAGCAAAGAGAAGAGGACCAAGAATGGAGCCTTGAGGAATACCGGTATCAACCATAGACGAGCCAGATGTTTTGTTTCTGAAGCAAACTAATTGTTTTCTACCTGAGAGAAAAGATGTAATAAATTTTGTTAGATCAGTGTGTAAGGGGAACAGAAGTAAGGTTAGACCAAAAGAGACATGGAGAAGAACAACAGAAAGGATGTTGAGCAATAGAGGGCTCACCTGGGCAAGAGCAGGAAAAAAGGTGAAGGACAGGCATTTGTGGAAAACCCTTGCGGAAGCCCCATGTGCCCTGGGCACTTAAGGTTCAGAGAGAGAGAGTGTGTCTGTAATATATAACCTTCCAGCTTTTTTGCAAGAATTTCATGATCAATCATATCAAATGTTTCTTAAAATCAACAAAGACAGCATCACATAATTTGTCATCATTTATATTAGGCAGCTAGCTTTCTATCATTTTAATTAATGCTGTGTGGCAGGAGTGATTTGGTCATGGATGGATGGATGGATGGATGGATGGATGGATTGATGGATGGATGGATGGATGGATGGATGGATGGATGGATGGATGGATGGGTGGGTGGGTGGGTGGGCTAAAAAGCCTCCCTGCTGCCTCCTATCTAGGCGAGACCTCTCTACGGATCAAATTCCGACCACCCAAGAACACTGACCAGGAATCACCAGCTGCAATTCCCATTCACACTTAATGACTCAAGCGACTGGAGAAATCTAACATCCACTGCCAGACAGTCTACGGCGATGAAGCGCTTCCCAGGGTTCGGATGGTCTGGACTAGAGGATGTGTAGCTTTTTTGTAATGGAAGAAATGAATAAGCATGAGAGATGTGACAGTAAAATTGGGCTTGGCCATTAACCAAGATAAGACAGAGAATATTAACCAAGATAAGACAGAGAATATGAAGATATCAAGAGACCAGAGGCAGAATGATCCAGATTATATAAATGTTGGAGATATGATTATTAGGAAAGCAGAAACATACAAATATCTAGGCACAACCTTCAGCAGAAGCAACATAGTAATCGAGGAAATTAAAAGCAGAGTACAGATATGGAATAAAATATACTTTGCCTTGCAACACCTGTTAAAATCCAAAATCCTGTCCCAAAACACCAAAATAACAATCTACAATCTACAAAACTATTATAAGACCAGCCGTCACGTATGAATCAGAAAAGTGGAGTACAACAAAAAAAAAAAAGATGAACAACAACTGCAGATCTTTGAGAACAAGATCCTAAGAAGAATCTTCGGGCTCATAAAGGATACCAACAGTGGAGAATGGAGAGCTAGAAAGAACACTGAACTGAACAGCTTATTTAAATCCCAACGAATTATAAATGTCTTGAAACTGAACAGACTACGCTAGTTGGGGCATGTAGAAAGAATGGAAGATAACAGACAAACGAAAATGATATATGCATAAGAGATGAGGGAAACAAGACCAAGGGGTAGACAGAGATGGAAAGAAGAGGATATAAAAGAAATTGGTGTCACCAGATGGAGAGAGAAGATTAGGAATAGAGAGGAATAGAGGCGAACTTTATCTGCAGCAATGAGCCTTAATGGCTCAGAAAGCTGAAGAAGAAGAAGAAGAAGAAAGAAGAAGAAGAAGAAAGAGAGAATGAGAAAACAAAAGAAGAGAGAGAGAGAGAGGAGGAGGGAGGGAGAGGAAGAGAATTAGGGTGTGAGAGAATGAGTGTAACAGAGAGACAGAAAAAAGAGAGGGAGAAGAGAAAGAGAAGAGGGAGAGAAAGAGAGAGGGAGAGAGAGAAAGAGAGGGGGAGAGAGAGAGAAAGAGAGGGAGAAAGAGAATGAAGAAGTGAGAGATGAGTTTGAAAAAGAGAGACAATATGAGGGTGCGAGAAATAAGTTGAGAGAGAGAGAGAGAGAGAGAGAGAGAGAGAGAGAGAGAAAATAATGAATAAAAGATCTTTATTTTCCAAAGAGTGAAGAATTGGGCACTCAGGCTCATCTTACATTCTTCTCTTCATCACTCATCTTTCGTTCTTACCACACAGTTAATTTAATACACGAGAGAGAGAGAGACAGAGAGAGACAGAGAGAGAGAGAGAGGAGGAGGAGAAGGGGGTTGGTAAAGAGATGTTATAAGTCATACTTTGTTCACTTCTTAAAGATTCCCAGTTGATGAACAAAGCAGAAAAAAAACAACCCACAGACTTTTTCTCACT
>CM019695.1:42434000-42461221 GCA_009760885.1 Achatina immaculata
CTCTTTAGACTTTCTTTCTCATTCTCAAGGTGCCTGCTGACAGGCATAGGATATCATGTCCTTCCATAACCTTCAGTCACTTGTGTGTCTCAGCAGGCTTGTCACTGAGCATTTCCCGCGTCAAGATGCCAGACCATATTTTTCTCTCTGTCTACCTCTATCTCTTCTACCTTCAGTCCTTCCTGTTGCTGATAGTTGCTCTAGCTCGCCTCTCCTCTGCACATGCCCAATAAATTTGGATTGTCATTTTCTTATCTTTGTTGCAGTTTTCCATGTTTCTTATTTGTTATGATTTTCCATGTTTCTTATTTGTTACAATTTTCCATGTTTCTTATTTGTTACAATTTTCCATATTTCTTAAGCCTCTTTCAGAACTTTCTCATTCGATTTTCTCACTGTCCACCCTCAGAATTCTTCTTAAGAACCACATTTCAGGTGATTCCAGCCTTTTTTTTTTTTTGTATCTCTTTACTAATCATCCAAGCTTTGCATCCATAGAAAGGATTGATTCAGTGTAACTCTGTAGCACTCTCTTCCTGACTCTCATAGATAGTGACTTCTTGCAAAGTATGGATTTCAGCTTTTGAAAGGAGGTCTTGGCTTATGCATTTCTACTTTTTTTTTTTCACTTTGGTGATATATCTACATCTGATGTTAGTAAGGTGCCTAAGTACTTAAAGCTGTCAACTTGTTTTAATTTTGTGCCTTTTGCTGTATAGTGCACTTGGGGCAGGGGGCTTTAGGAGCAGATAAACAGAGCTCAGTTTGGACTGTTTGATGAATAATTCAACACAGTGAAACCAAGTCTATGATGTTTTCCATAATTTGCATGGTCAAGATTTGTCATTTTAATATATAGGCTGCTTTACAAGAGGTTGAACTCTCACTTCTCAGTGTTCTGCAGTAGCCTTCAGAATTTGTTAAACTTTTATTTATAAACTTGAAAATTGCACCTCGCTTTATAATATCCCGGAAGACTGTAAGCATGCCTTTTTAGCTGCTGCCCCTACAAGTGTCACCATGGGTACCCGACTTCTTCTGAAGTTGGGGAAGGAAAGGCGGCCAGGCGTGATACTGACCATATCACCCTCTAGTGTGCTGACAGGTCAAGGAAGGTATGGGCACTAATACCATATCTCTATGTGCCTCTAAGGCATGACAGGATTACCTTTACCCTTTTACCTTACCCTACAAGTGTATGTTGCAGTTTTTGGTGCTGGCAAGCTGCTATGGCAAAACTTAACATATCAAGTTTTCTGGTCCAAAATGAAGATGGCCACTTCATCTCTTGCAGCCCACAGTTGAACAGTTCTAATGTCTAAATATTCTATTCTCTGAGCAGCTTTCATTCACTGATAATAATGGTCAGTTAGAGGCATATTCATCAGCAGTCAAGAATTCCATCACCAATCACTATATGTCAAGAATTCCATCACCAATCACTATATATCAGCAGTCAAGAATTCCATCACCAATCACTATATATCAGCAGTCAAGCATCACCAATCACTTTATATCAACAGTCAAGAATTCCATCACCAATCACTATATATCAGCAGTCTAGAATTCCATCACCAATCACTGTATAATGCACACTAACACATCTGTACATTTTGTTTTGGTTTGATTCAGAGCCCTCCAGTGTGAATGCCTGTTTTTTAACATCTGCAGTTCAGAACTATGAAGTCCCAATTAAAGAATCATATTACTGTGGTTATTTTCTTATTTTTAAAGTTTTTTTTTTTTTAAAGAACTGTTTTATATGGCCAGTGATATGATAAAGAGTTAAGAAAGAATTCTTTTGTGAAAATGTGCTTGAAAACTGTCACAAAGATCTAACATCAGGCTTCTCTGAAACAATCCCCTAAGATATAAGGAGCTTTTATGAGAAAGAGTTTTATTTCTTCTAAGCATATAATTTTTTTTTCCCTGCCTCACACAGGGTTTTGGCTGGAGAGAGTTTCCAGAATTTTCAAATCTTGAGCAAAGAGATTGACTTAGTGGCAGAGAAGGATCTAACTCAGGGTTCCACTGCTCCAGTGACTGGAAGAGATGGCCAGTCGTGCCTGAAGGTAGAACCCTCGATGGGAAACACTTTACCAGACATTCAGTTCAACATTGAAGTGAAGAACTTCCATCGAGTTGAACAGAACAACGTGTACAAGCAGTTCTTCAGAATTATCTACAGAGTCAGAGTGTCTGTCAATGGCAATGAGTACCATCTCCAGGTTAGCAAAGAAAGTTATTTTTTTCAGTTTGTGAAGGTGGGAATAATTCAGTCTTCATGTAGTTGACAGATTTTGGACACCATGTTGATTGGTCAACTTGTTGTAAATCCATGGGTTTTTAGCTTCAGCAGACATATTGAAAACATAAATTCCTTGATTTCTAGTGCACATCAGTTCTTACAAAGCTGTCCATATGTAATAACACCAAGATGTTTCCAGGAGTTCTGTGAGAAGGAGGATAGAATTTGTTTTTGCAGCTTGACAGCTCAAGATATAGTTTTTTTAACTTATATTATTCTCCCGATAAAAGAGGCCGACCACAGGAAACTCTAAAGAGGACATTGTTAAGAGAGGCCAAACTAATAGGCATAAAATTGCTTGACAAGGTAGAAAAGCTTGCCGAAAACAGGACAAATTGGCGAACTACCTTACGAGCCCTATTTGACATTTAAGGGAAGGGTATAAGATATAAGATAAAATTCTTCAACTGATTTGCTGAAAGAGTCAAAGCTGTGCCACCAAATTTGAGTAGCAAGAGGAATATTTTCATATGAAGCTAATTTTTGAGTGTGGTCAGTGTAGTATAAACTTTAAAATGCTATAAATTTATAGCTAATTACATTCAAGTCTAGCATTAATAACAGCATTCCATAACAGAAATGTGCATTACTAAGTATGCTACAGTCTGAAAAAAATTTTAGAACTACTGGTCTAGTTTGTGGTTTGTCAGCTCAAGATGGCATCTTATTTGTGGTTTGTCAGCTCAAGACAGGGTCTCATTTGTGGCTTGTTAGCTCAAGATGGGGTCTCATTTGTCGCTTGTCAGCTCAAGACAGGGTCTCATTTGTGGTTTGTTGGTTGTCAGCTGTAAATATGATCAAATTTATGGCTTATCAGCCCTAATTATGGTGAGGTTTTCATCTGCTTCATTTTCCTTTCCTTTGGTGACAGTATCATGCTTGGTAAGGTCTATCATACCTGTCCGCTGCGCTCAGCTTCTACATTAGTTGATGTCCTAGTTTCTCCTGTACTATTTCTTAAAGTCAGAATCAGTTAGATGGTGCAGGAGAAGACTATCAGCTAATCTCTTCACATCCCTGGGAGCAGCATTGCTCAATAATAAGATGCAGGATTTAACCTTGTAACTTTTTTCATAATAGCTCATAGTATTATGCTCTTGGAAGGTAAGAGTGCTAGAGAGGATATTTCAGACTTAACAATATCACACCTAACAGTTTATTTTTTTAACTGAAAGTAGAGAAAGTGAAATGTTCAAGTGAAAAATCAACCTTTTGTACATGAACATACACTTTTTCAGTGGATGGTGATCTGCCAAATTCTGAAGATAGGAAGTGACTTTAAGCAGAAAATCATTACATCAGTGCATTTATGTCTTTCTTGTTTATCAGAAACTTTTGCAGTGATATAAATATGTTCACGTTCAGTGTATTTTAAAGATGCTACAGTTAACAGTTGTCTTGTTTCAGACTATGTCACTGCCCTTCACCTTCAACACTGGAGCCAATCAGATTCTGGAGCATATGGGAGCAAGAATGTGGTACTGTGCTAGTGTCCAAGATCTGGTTAGTTCCTGTTTTAATCCCCTTTTCTTTCTTAACCTCGCCTTACCCAACTATTTTTTGTGAAACTCTGTCATTTTAGTTATTGTTGTTGACTCTTTAGGCATTTTGAAATTTTCCCAGATACCATAACAATTAAATGGTGAATCGAAATTAGCATAGATGTAAGAAATTTGTAGACATACTTAGAAATTAACAAAGATAAAGGATAATTTGAAACTATCAGGTGAAAGATATCCTGAAACTGTCAGATGAAAGACATGTTGAACATAATGGAAAGACATACAGAAATTAACAGAGAAAATAACAAAAATGAAAGATATGTAGAAACTGTTGGAACAAATTAATAGAAATATAATGTGCAGAGTGAAATATTTAGAGATACAGTCGCAGAGAAGGTCAAATGAAGGACATACTACATAATACAACCATTCTGAAACAAGCTGAATGGCTAAGATGTGTTTTAATAATTTTACCTCCAACAAATTTATAGGTAGTAAAATAGAACTTGAAATTAACAACAAAAAAACAAAAGTAATAAAACTTCTCATTAATCAAGAAGGAAAAATATACGCAGAAGGAACAGCTGTTGAAGGGGTACGCCAATTTGCATACCTCAACAGTTACATAGACCAGGATGGTGACATCAGAAAGGAAGTTAGAATTAGAACTGCAAAAGTAGCACTGACCTTCAAGAATATTGAGAACATATAGCATTCAAAAGTTATAAGCACAAAAATCAAGTTAAGATTATTCAATTCAAATGTAATATCTACCCTCATTTATGCATATGAAAGCTGGAAAAAAACTAAAGAAATAGACAAGAAATTAGACTCTTTCAAAAACAAATGCCTAAGGAAAATACTTGGTATAAAGTGGAACGAATTCAAGAACAACGCAGAGATAAGACAGATGAGCAAACAATAACCTGTCTCATGGTTGATCAGAAAAAGAAGATGGACATATTTCGGTCACATGATGAGAAAAAACAGTCAGAGAATACCAAAACAAACTATCAAGTGGAACACAACAGGTGGAAGAAAAAAAGGCAGACCACGTGAAACATTGTTAAGAGAGGCCAGTTTAACTCTTCCCGTGCCATAGTCGCTATACTGAGGATTTCCGATTACTGAGTTGCGTGCCATAGTCGTTATAGTGACAGTTCATTTGTTTCACTAAAACCAACTGGTGTAACATTTAGATTGTACATATTTCGTCCGCGTTTCCGGTGACACTTTTCAAAATGGTGAAAGAGTCCTTAGTTACGAGCGATGCCGAGCGAGAAAAAGGAAGAGAAACA
Source organism: Achatina immaculata (assembly GCA_009760885.1). Classification (NCBI taxonomy): domain Eukaryota; kingdom Metazoa; phylum Mollusca; class Gastropoda; order Stylommatophora; family Achatinidae; genus Lissachatina; species Lissachatina immaculata. The sequence continues at coordinate 42,439,109 of CM019695.1, forward strand.
TCGAAATGTTTCAATTTTTGACAATGTAGATAGGGGTATGGACATGGCCTGTGACCACCCCACTGCTCTTGAATATATCCTAAGTAGATTTAGATATATTAGATGACTGGAGAAATAGTTAGTAGGTTATTTCAGACATTAATTTAGTGAGAATGCAACATAGAATCACAATACAAGATCGACAAGTAGATCTAGACATCTTAGATAGTAAGTAGTGCATATCTAGACCTAGCCGATGGTGAGCTGGGCACAATCATTGTCTAAAAACACCACATTACTTCTTTTTTCTTAAAAAACTGTGCATTTATGAAATTTTCATACATTTAGTTATACTTTGAAACATAACAAGTACACGGAAGTAAATACTGTTTTCCATTCCATTTTACAACTATGCCCACTATACAGATCAGGATCCACGCTTTTTGCATGGCACGAACGGGAACGTCTGCATTTTTTTCTTGGGCATGGGAAGAGTTAATGGGCATAACATCCCTTGATGAGGTTGAAAAGCTTGCCGAAAACGAGAAAAATTGGCAAACTACTATGTGAGCCCTGTGTGATTTATAATGGCACGGAAAGGATGTAAGATGTAAGAAATTTATAGCTATGCTGAATTTAAAAAAAAGATCGTCTTATGTAGGTCTATAGTATAAGTGGTAGTTCATAAATTTTTACCAATCATTTGCTACCAGTATCAAAAGAAAGAGTATTACAGTGCTATATTGTATTACAGTGCTATATTGAACCTATTGTGCTATTCGAAAGTGAATTATGGACTATTAGCAGGCAAATGATTAAATCATTGGAAGTGACAGAGATGTGGTTCGTGAGAAGATATGAGGAGGATGCCATGGAAGAGGCATTTATCATTCTTGGGGCATGTGAGGAGAAGAGAGAAACTGGAAAACATCGTAACCATGGGCAAAACTGAAGGCAAGAGAGGCAGAGGATGGCCGAGGGAACAGATGTTAGAAGGTTCGACTTTGTGGCGTGGAAAGAAATGAGCAACAGTGTTACTCAGAAATGTCAGAGACTGAGATTTGTGGAGGAGTTTGACCGCCCACACAGTTTGGCATGGCACACAATGATGATGACGGTCAGATGTAGACAGTACTCTGATTTTCCTTTAACTGCAGGGTCCTGATTTTTGCAGCCTGTGCTGTGACGATGCTGAAGCACAATGTTCATGTGACGATGCTGAAGCACAATCTTCATGTGACGATGCTGAAGCACAGTCTTCATGTGACGATGCTGAAGCACAATCTTCATGTGACGATGCTGAAGCACAATCTTCATGTGACGATGCTGAAGCACAATCTTCATGTGACGATGCTGAAGCACAGTCGTCATGTGACAATGCTGAAGCACAATCTTCATGTGACGATGCTGAAGCACAGTCTTCATGTGACGATGCTGAAGCACAATCTTCATATCTGGGAGTGGATTACATTTGCTCACTTGAAAGCTCAGTGCCCCACCCCCCCCCCCCCCCCCACAAAAAAAAACAACAAAAAAAACATCTAGCAGACAGCCACCATAGGGACCATAACAAACCTTAAATCATTAACCAGCTTAATGTTCAGTCTGTTGCTTAATGCATACCAGAGAGCTTAAGGCATACTGGAGAGATGAGATGTTGTCTTGATTAGTCCCCATGACTTTTCACTTACTCCAAGCATGGTCGTATTTAATGAGTGATAAAGAACAATTAGGACTTCTCTTTGCTGTTTTGAGGGTAAAACATTTAGAGTTGCACAGTAATGACTAGATTAGGGAAAATGAATTTTGAGTAAATGTTATCATTTTGAAGCCTGGCTTTGTCATTGCTTTCTTGCTTCTCCAGTACAACAGTGGATTCCAGTGTCCAGATCCATTGTTGGTGGATGATGTGATCAGTATACTGGACAGCAGAGTGGCCTACCTTGGCAAAAAGACCCGGCGACTCACAGAGTCAGAAAAAGAATTTCTTAAAAGCAGACTCCCAGGTATGTATTACTTTCCACTTACAAGTTCATCTTTTGATTTAGGCAGCTTTCTAATAATGTCAGTTTGGTCAAAGATTTGCAGTAAATTTCTCTCTGTTGCTTCTACATTGCTTTCAGGTTCCGGAGAGGACTACATTCTGTAGGCGATTCTGTCTAAGTAGGTGCATGAAGTTAACTATGCCACTGTGACAATACAGTTATGAGAGCTAGTGAACTAGAGCCATGTCCCACCTCTCTCTTTGGTGTTCCCTTTAACAGACTCAGACTGACAGGTGCTGGGGATTGTATTGGTTCTTATGATGATGGAGTATGCCAAGATTCTCATTTTTTTTTGTTGGTCCTCTCCAGATCTTAAACCTGGCCACCATAACCAATTCCAGATGTGTTATGATACTTGTGCTTCAGCACTTTCTGTGTGTGGGCTGCTAAGAGCATCCTGGTTATATTTCCATGGATGTGGACAAAAACTCTTTGTGTAGCTTTTTTGTTGGTTATTGTCTTTTCACTTTTCATTTGTGATAGAGACACTGCTTCTCAAAAAAAAAAAAAAAACCAAAAAAAAGCACCAAACCAAAGTGCCTTGTACAATCTGCCGTTAGTATATTAAGGGAAATATCAGTATATTCACACACAAAAAATTACTTGTAGTCTTACGTATATTAAACCAAACCAAAGTTTGAGGCAGGCAATGAAACAAAAAATTGACAGGATATGTGAATAATTTTCTGTGTTGCTTATAATCCAGTGGGACAGGATGCAGAATGTGTGCTTTGAGAGCGTTCAGTGTTGACAAGCCCACATTATCAGACCTGGCCGTAGGGACTAGATTTAAAGTAGAAGGCACTAAACTGCCATCTGGAGAATAATGTGGACTTCATAGTGACTTGGCTCCAGATTTAGCATGGACTAACAATTGTATAACCCCACCAGTGGTCCATTTATGGATCATTGCCTGTCCCAGGTCAGGAAAAAGGGGGAGGGTTGGCTTAAGGCCAGCAACCTTATCCTATAAAAAGAACTTTGCTACAGAAACGCCAAAAAGAGACTCAAAAGATATTTCGGCCCTGGGGGAGGACGGGCCTCCAGCAGGAGGAAGCATGAAGCCAGACAGTGAAAGCCAGGGAAACCAGGAAGCTGTCAGACCGACAACCGTCATCTCCACCAGGACCACCATTATTATAGGATCATGGAATGTTAGAACTATGTTTGAAGCAGGGAAATCAATGCAGGTTGCAGCGGAAATGAAGAAATACAACATCACCATCCTGGGAATCAGCGAAACAAGATGGACTGGAACTGGGCAAACAAGGATTAGCACAGGAGAGCTTTTGTTGTACTCAGGACACGAGGAGGACACCGCACCACACACGTATGGGGTGGCCCTGATGCTGTCAAAGACAGCTCAGGGAGCGCTAATTGGATGGGAGGCGCATGGCCCACGGATTATTATAGCCACCTTCAAAACCCAAAAGAGAAAGATTAATATGGATGTCATTCAGTGTTATGCACCAACAAATGAAAGCAGCGATGGTATAAAGGAGGAATTCTATGAGAGATTGCTGGGTATTGTGCAGAGTCGTCCAGAGCGGAACATGGTTATCGCCATGGGTGATTTCAATGCCAAGATCGGAAGTGACAACAGGGGATACGAAGATAACATGGGGCAGCAAGGATTGGGTGTAATGAATGACAACAGAGAGAGATTTGCTGACTTTTGTGCCACAAGCAGTTTGGTCATTGGAGGGAGTTTCTTCCATCATAAAAGGATACACAAGGTTACATGGGTTTCTCCGGATCAGGTAACAGAGAATCAGATCGACCATATATGCATTGGGAAGAAATACAGAAGATCTCTTCAGGATGTGAGGGGCAAAAGAGGAGCCAATGTTGCATCAGACCACCATCTAATTGTGGTACGATTGAAGTTAAAACTAAAGAGGACTGGGATAGGAATCAACAGTAGACAACGCCAGAGATACAACACCACAGTTCTAAAAGACAGAACTAAGCAGGAAGAATTTAAGATCGCACTCACCAATAAGTTTCAGATTCTACAAGATCTACCAGAAGAAGAGTCAATTGATAAGAGATGGCAAGGAGTGAAAGAAGCATTTACCTCACCATGTCAAGAAGTGCTTGGCCCCAGGAAGCTATGCCACAAGGAGTGGATCTCTGCAGAATCCATAAGGAGAATAGAGGAGAGAAAGATGAAAAAAGCAGCACTCAACAACAGCCGCACAAGAGCCAGTAAAATTATTGTACAAGAAGAGTATAGGGAAGCATGTAGGGAAACAAAGAGGAGCATCAGGACAGACAAAAGGAACTACATAGAAACACTGGCAACAGAGGCAGAAAGAGCTGCCTGGTAGGGAAATATACAGGATCTATACTCCACAATTAAGAAGATGACTGGAAATTATAGGGTGCCGATGAGGCCAGTGAAAGATAAGAATGGGAAAACAATACCCAAGGACTGGGGACAGAGAGACAGATGGATGCAGCACTTTGAAGAATTGTTGAATAGACCAGCCCCTCATAACCCACCGAATATTGAACCAGCTGATAGAGACCTACGAATAGATTGTGGTATACCAACAAGGGAAGAGATTTGTAAAGCCATAAAACAGCTGAAGCATGGCAAGGCAGCAGGACCTGATAACATCCCGGCAGAAGCACTGAAAACAGATATTGAGACCAGCGTAGACATTCTTCACCCCCTCTTCAGAAAGATCTGGGAAGAGGAACAAGTGCCTACAGAGTGGAAAGAAGGTTACCTTGTCAAGCTACCAAAGAAAGGTGACTTGAGCTCCTGCTCCAACTACAGAGGTATAACACTGCTATCAATACCAGGAAAGGTACTCAACCGAGTTCTTCTAAATAGGATAAAGGACGCGGTAGATCCACAACTCAGGGACCAACAAGCAGGATTCCGGAAGAACAGATCCTGTACAGACCAAATAGCAACATTACGTATTATCGTAGAACAATCACTGGAGTGGAACTCACCTCTCTATGTCAATTTTATTGACTATGAGAAGGCTTTCGACAGCGTCGACAGACAGACCCTATGGAAGCTGTTGAGACACTATGGAGTACCGGAGAAGATTACCACCATCATTAAAAACTCCTATGAAGGGATGACTTGTAGGGTAGTCCATGGACAACAACTAACAGATGCCTTTCAAGTTAACACCGGAGTGAGACAGGGATGCCAGCTGTCACCATTCCTATTTATCCTGGCCATAGACTGGATTATGAGAAAATCAACAGAAAATAGGAGAAATGGTATTCAGTGGACGCTCTGGACTCAACTTGACGACCTAGACTTTGCTGACGACCTGGCACTTCTCTCCCAGACTAAGCAACAGATGCAAGAGAAAACCATCTTAGTGGCAGAAAATTCTTCAAGACTAGGCCTTACCATCCACAAAGGAAAGAGTAAAGTTCTTAGAGTAAATGAGGTCAACGAAATGCCCATTATATTGGAAGGAGAGGAACTGGAAGAGGTTGAAAAGTTTACTTATTTGGGAAGTGTGATAGACAAGCAGGGAGGAACAGAAGCTGATGTAAAAGCAAGAATGGGCAAGGCAAGAGTAAAATTCCATCAGATGAAGAAAATATAGGGAACTTCAGCCTTGTCAATTAAATTGAAGATCAGAGTATTTAACACCATGATAAAGCCCATTCTGCTATACGGTTCAGAAACTTGGAGAACTACTGTTACGATCATGAAACGAATCCAGACATTTATTAACACATGCCTTAGAAGGATTCTACAAATACGATGGCCAGATACCATAAGTAACCAAGAACTGCAGCAGCGAACAGGCCAGCAACCAGTGGAAGATGACATCCTACGAAGAAGATGGGGATGGATCGGACACACCCTACGGAAACCCACATCCAGCACTACAAGGCAAGCCCTAACATGGAACCCACAGGGTAAAAGGAGGAGAAGGAGACCAAGGAACTCCTGGCGCCGTAGTCTGGACACGGACATCAAAATAATGAACCAGACATGGAGACAGTTGGAAAGAGTGGCCCAGGACCGAACTGCCTGGCGAGCTCTTGTTGGCGGCCTATGCTCCACGAGGGGTCAGAGGCATAGATAGATAGAACAATTGTATACTGAAGCAGGAGAACAAGGGGACAGCTAAAGATTGAACAACCGTTGTAGGCAATAAAATCAACCTACCCCTTCCCCAGATCTTCAGACTGACAGAATGTTAGTGTCTTTGATGATACATGCAGTCAGTCATTGTCATTATATCAAAATTCCTGAAAGCGAAGATGTAGTTAAGAAGAAAAGTTTTTCTGTAGTTTTAACTGATATAAGTTTTACTATTACATATTGGTATTCTTATAGTATGTTTCCTCATTGATGCTGTTTTATCAAAGACATACTGTTTCTTCTAGTTGCTAGTGATGAAACAGTGACAATGCAAGGTTTCTTAAAGGTAAGTTCCATGTCTTGGACATTTAATTGTGAAATAGAATTTTCTCCATCATTTATTGACAGATGTCATAAACTTCATTTTCTGTATTGAAACCCATAGAAATATGTCTCCATTGAGGTGGATCTTACTGAGAAGTCTGGCATGACGGCATTTTTCAAATGATTTTCTGGAAGACAGGCAGTGGTGTAAGGGTTAATGGACTAACCTGCTGACCAGAAGGTCCCTAGTTCTTTTTTTTTTTTTTTTTGACCAGGCTATACTCAGCCTCAAGAAGAACAGGCAGGATTTCGAAAAGGGAGAAGCTGTCTTGACCATATCTTCACTCTAAGAATAATACTTGAAGAACATATTGATAAACAGAAACCATTAATCCTGAACTTCATAGATTTTAAAAAAGCATTTGATAGCATACACGGGGATTCATTGTGGAGAATTTTAAGACTATGGAATACCATCTAAAATTGTCAACATCATTAGAGATCTCTACAACGGATATATTTGTCAGTCATGACAGAAGAAGGAATGAGCGAATGGTTTCAGATTGAAACAGATGTGAAACAAGGATGTATATTATCTCCATTGCTTTTTGGAATTGCCATAGACTTTATAATGAAAAGATGCTGTACAAGTAAAATCAGCATTTATTGGGTACATGAGACCCAAATAGAAGATCTTGATTTAGCAGATGACATAACTCTTATCAGTGACAATGTGAAATCAATGCAGGAAAAAACAGATTCCCTGTCTTCCTTGGCTAGCAAAATAGGACTTGAAATTAACAAAGACAAAACAAAAATAATGAAACTTCTCATTGATCAAGATGAAAAAATATATGTAGAAGGAACAGCTGTTGATGAAGTAAACCAATTTGCATACCTTGACAGCTAAATAGACCAGGATAGTGACACCAGGAAGGAAGTTGGAATTATAACTGCAAAAGCAGCATTGTCCTTAAAAAATCTTGAGAATATATTGTATTCAAAAGTTATAAGTACAAAAACCAAGTTAAAATTATTCAATTCAAATGTAATATCCACCCTCATTTATGCAAGCGAAAGCTGGAAATAAGCTAAAGAAATAGACAAGAAATTAGACTCTTGAAAATAAATACCTCAGGAAAAAAACTTGGTATAAAGTGGAACGAATTCAAGAGCAATGCAGAGATAGGACAGATGAGCAAACAACAACCTGTCTCATGGTTGATCAGAAAAAGAAGATGGACATATGTAGACCGTGTGATGAGAAGAAACAATCAGAGAATACCAAAACAAGCTATCAAGTGGAGCACAACAGGTCGAAGAAAAAAGAGATCGACCACGTGAAACTCTAAAGAGGACTCTAAGAGAAGCCAGTTTAGTGGGCATAACATCCCTTGATGAAGTTGAAAGACTCACAGAGAACAGGAAAACTTGTCAAACAACTATGCAAGCCCTATATGATGTTTAACAGCATGGGAAAGATGTAAGGTATAAGAAACCTACATACATACTCCTGTGGCATGAAAATTGTGATGAGACATATTTCAAGAAAAACATTATAATGACCATATCTGAAATATTTAAGCATTTGTAATAGCTGATACAGCTGGAAAACATAATTTAATTAGAAAATCTGATGAATAATTTGATAAGTCAATAGAGGTCATGTGGTATGTGCTGTGCTGAAATATACTTTCTGTTATAGTTACTAATTCATCTTCATTGTGACTTGCTTGCATCATGACATTCTAGAAATGTAATCATGAAATATAAATGTATTTTTGGTATCTTTGGAAAACTCAGACAGTGGTCTCTTTCTGTGATCTTTCTTTGTGATAAACTCTGAATCAATGGTTCTCAAACTGTGGTCAATGAACCACAAGTGATCCATGGTGCATTATTAGGTAGTCTATGACCACATTATCAGTTTAGTTTTAAGTGCCATCTGTTGAGTAAAATAGTTTAGGTTTATGACATCATGGGTGGTGTAGTGGTTAGTGCATTTGTCTGCTGATCAGAAGGTCCTCGGTTCGATTTTGCACTCAGGTGAAATTTTTTTTGGACTGACCAGCAATGAGGTCAACGCAGCCTCCAAAAAAATGAGTACCTGGGGCTTCTGTAGGAAAGCAATGGCAGCAAAGACAAATGCTGTAGTGGCCTAAAAATGTGAAAGCACTAACACTCGACACCTCTACGGCATGCAAATGTTATGGGATGTAGATTGTATATTGTGTATAAGCTGGTGGTTCACAGCTAGCGTGTGGGTGGAAAAGTGGTCCTTGGATGTAGCAAGGTTAGGAACCACTGCTCTGAATAACTTCACTGCAGTGTCACTTTGATCAGAGCTGTGGTTGTTGTTATTATATATGTGGGCTTTCTGAAAACAGGACAAGATGAGAAAACTGAGGTCAGATGAGCCCCTGAGTTTCTCCTTCTACACCTGGTTCTATGCAGTCACCAATAGCATTGAGCAACTTCTACTGAATGCGTGGCAAGATGGGTTTGTACTTACTTATTCAATCTCTTTTTTTGTGTGTGGTTGTGGTATATTGATGAGCAGATTTCCAGAGTGAATTTTGTAAAGTGAACTGTTGAAAGTAACAGAAAATTCTGTGGTTAGAATTACAGTACTGAAATCATAAATATTAATCAGGTATGTGACTGAATTGATGTCAGTCAGGCTTGGCTAACTTACGGACTTGTGCTTTCCAGTCAGCAGAATTCTCTCCGGTGCTATGGAATGCATAAGCTGAGATCCTTCTTCCAAAGAGGAGATTGGAACAACTGTGGTATTGTCCAGAGTGAAGTGATGATGTCCGAAAAGATTTTTTTTAAAAAACATTTGAACATTATTTATGATTGTTTTCTGTCTTTTGGGTTGATATTTGTCGAGATTTGGTGATATTTCTGTAATTGTAAACTTGAATCTTGGCAACTTAAACCTGTGATGGTGCTCCTGAAAATGTGTTAAGTAGGGCTGTTGTGGCTTTCTTATCTTAGCAGGGCTATTCAGTTGGTTTGATAAACCTTTGCAACTTTTGTGCTTTCCTGCTGTCCAACTCTGATTCCTTCATAAATATACATTTCTGCATATTTTGATGCCATACAAAATTGCTTCAGTATTTTACTTCTGACTAACTTTGACTGTTTTTTTCTGCAATCAGATTTCAGTCTGTTTCACTCAGGGTCCATCATAGACTGTACATTTCAACCAAGTCCACCCAAAATTGTGTCAGTTTTTGTAGCTCTCACTTCAGGTGAATCTGGCAAACATGATTCCAGTCTCCACAATCATAGTCATCTCTGCTCCAGGTTGGCATTCTGAAATAACGTAACTTTCTTTTGCAGCAGCTTTGTTTGGATATAGGATGAGATGGTTGTCAGCCATTGCTAGCCTGGCTTGATAACTGCATCATCTGTTCTCCATGATCATTTTTGCATCCAAAAATAATATAAGAAAGTCATCTGAAGAATAAAATTAAGCAGAATTTTGTGCGATGAGATTTACATTAATCTCAAGTGATTTTTGGTTAGTTTTTGGGGTTTGCTCCCATAATCTCTGATATTTTTATATATTTATTTTATACTCTCCCCCCCCTCCCCCACCTAGAGTGACTTATTGCATGTATCTTGTCAAAACAGGATCATCTATGGATTTTGCTCGGAGAAGACTGCTGAGAAGGTCTTGATGTCTCCAGAAGTCCCTGAAGGCACTTTTATCCTTAGACCAAGCGTGTCCGAGATTAAGAAGACCAGCTCAACTGATGCCACAGCTGCTCTGGCCATGGAGGTCAAGATGCGGAAAGAGGATGCGCACCCATTTGATGGCCATGATTCAGAGTGTGAGTGGAGAGTTGTGACATAGTTAACAGCACAGGTCAGCCGTCTCTGAGTCAGGCGTCTCTGAGTCAGGCATCTCCGAGTCAGGTGTCTCTGAGTCAGGTGTAACTGGTGAAGTAAAACCACAAGTCAGGTATAGAGTGTTATGTAACTCTAGAACCAGTGAAGTGTAGAACAGGATGCTGTAATGTAACTCTAGAACCAGTGAAGTGTAGAACAGGATGCTGTAATGTAACTCTAGAACCAGTGAAGTGTAGAACAGGATGCTGTAATGTAACTCTAGAACCAGTGAAGTGTAGAACAGGATGCTGTAATGTAACTCTAGAACCAGTGAAGTGTAGAACAGGATGCTGTAATGTAACTCTAGAACCAGTGAAGTGTAGAACAGGATGCTGTAATGTAACTCTAGAACCAGTGAGTGTAGAACAGGGTGCTGTAATGTAACTCTAGAACCAGTGAAGTGTAGAACAGGGTGCTGTGATGTAACTCTAGAACAAGTGAAGTGTAGAATAGAGTGATGTGATGTAACTCTACTTCTTCTTCTTCTTCTTCTTCGTTCGCACTGTCTGTCTATATCTGCAGTCCTGTCTCTTGGATAAATTTCACTGTTTTTTGTAACTCATGTATGGAACCGTACAGCTTATCATCTTTAGTGGTTTCACTGGGCCAGTAATTATTTCTCAGTGTCTCGTAGTTGATGCAGTTCTGGAGGATATGTTCCACGGTTTGGGGCACCTGGGCACATGTGCATAAATTAGTAGTACCAACCTTAAACTTTGTATACATATGACTTCGGAGTCGGCTGTGTCCTGTTCGGAGACGGAAGATGGTGACTTGTTCCTTTCTGTTTAGCATGTGATAGTCATCATGTGGTGGTGTTTGTGGCTTCCTGTAGGTTTTTATCATGCTTTTCTTCTGATTATAGGTGACTGGTATGTCTGGTTGCTCCATTTCAGTGCCCTCTTTGGCCAGATGGTCAGCTTTCTCATTGCCTGGTATCCCACAGTGGGAGGGAATCCACTGCAAAGTGACTCCATGTTGTAAGCCAATTTTTGACAAGGCATCCTTAAGGTCTGGTAGTTTGTTGCACTGAAGAGCCTCCAGTACTGATCTTGCATCTGTGAGAATTACTACAGGACATGTATCAATTCTGGAGTCTGATAGTTTTTCAACTGCAGCAATAATTGCCCTAACTTCTGCATCAAAGTTGTTGCAGTATTTACCAGTGGGTATGGAAATCTTGTCAATGGTGTTGTTTGGATATTCAATATATGCTCCTGCCCCACCATTTTTTATGGCATTATGTGCAGATCCATCTGTATACACACGTATCCAGGTGTCACATGGATATTTGTCATCTAGAACACTAAGTGTGGCTACTGATCTTACAAGACTGCTCTGCATCTCACCATTCTGCACACCTTTCACTTCAGTCTGAATAGTTATTTGTGTATAATCTGCTTCTTTCCATGGTGTATGCTCTGGTACAGATGATAATGGAGTGACTACAGTTGGAAGGTCAGGTATCAGCTTACGCATACGCTTGGCCTGATGAATGAAGCTGCTTCTTTTAAGCCGTCCTAATGCCAAGTTATTGAATCTCTCCTTCAGGGGATGGCTTACAGAGCTAAGGAATTTTTCTCCCATGGTCATGACCTTTGTGTCTCTACGTTCCTTTAGCGGTTGAACACCAACTATTTTCTGCATTTCTACTATTGGTGTGGACCTCATGGCACCTGTGATAATCCGTAGTGACTGATTTTGAACCTTGTCTAGATTATGCAGCGTAGTGTTTGATGCTGTGCACCAAGATGTTGAGCCATATTCTAAATGTGGTAGAATACTTTGCTGATATACGTTCTTGAGGATTCTTTCACTAGCTCCCCATGTAGTCCCACTTAATTTTCTTAATATGGCTAGTTTTCTTCTGGCTTTTGCTTCTGCACTGTTGATGTGTTGCTTCCAAGTCAGTTTTGAGTCAAGAGTCACTCCTAAGTAAGTGGGTTGGTTGTCCATCCTTAAGGGTATTTCATTTACAAAGATCTTACCTGCTTTCTGTTTAGATGAGAGGGTGAACAGAGTGGTACTTGATTTTTCTGTGTTGATACTTACACACCATTTGTTTGTCCATGATGTCAAGATGTCTGCTGCTCTTTGGAGTCTCTGTGTAGCAACTGTCGCATATTCATCTGTACACCACATGACCAGATCATCTGCATACAGTGCTGCTTTGATTCCATAGGGAAGTTCCTTGACCAGGTCATTAATGAATACAAGGAATAGTGTAGGCGAAAGGACTCCTCCTTGTGGTACACCGTGTCGCAGAAGTACTTTCTGGCTTTTGTGTCCATCCATTACTACTCTAGCTCTTCTATTGTGTAAATAGGACTTTATCCAGTTGTACAGTCTTCCATTCACATTGCAGTTTCTTAGTTTCCACAACAGACCTTTTTTCCATACTTTATCAAAGGCTTTCTTCAGGTCTATCCACGCTGCTAGTACAAGGTTTTTCTCTTGGAATGCATCCTCAATCTCTTGAGAGAGATAGGTCACTTGATCTTCCGTACTGTAGTACTGCCTAAATCCTGCTTGTTGTGGAACGAGAAGGTTTTCACTTTCTAGGTACCATTTTAGCCTCAGGTCAATGATGCGTTCCATCGTTTTGCATAGGCAGCTAGTGAGACTGATTGGCCTGTAGCTGGAGGCAGTATCACTGTTTTTTCCTGGTTTTAGCAGTGGTACCATGCTTGCTTCCTTCCAGATTTGAGGTAACTTACCTGTGCTCCAGCACATATTGAAAATATCCAACAGCTTTCCCATTGCTGCCACTCCCAGGTTCTTGATCATTTCATTGGACACTCCATCTGGTCCTGGTGATTTCCTTGGTTTCAGTTTACTAACTGCTAGGTCTAACTCACTGCATGTGATTGGTGCATCCATGACCTCCACTTTTCTGACTTGTTCCTCCTCTTTCTGTGGCTCGATGCGCACTGTACGCTCCTTCTCTGGATGGATATCAATGTTGCAGTCCTGTGCAAACATGCGAGCAAAGTGATCTGCTACCTGCTTACCTGTAAGAGTTTTCCCATCCTCTATTAGTGTAATCTTTGTACTTCTTCCAGTACTCTCATCATTTAACTGTTTGATTAGTTTCCACAGTTTCCTTCCATCCTTTTCAAAGTTTAGGGACTCTGTTTTCTCTCTCCAACTTTCCCGTCTGGCTTGCAGCTTTGCTCTCTGAAATTTGGCTTTAGAATGTTGGTAATTATTGTGGTGTTCTTGGCATGGTCTATTTTCTGCTTGCTTTCGAGCTGCTTCCACGTCATCATGGAGTTTTCCCAGCTCACTAGACCAGTATGGTTTATAGTCCCTGCGAGCTCCTCTGGGAATGGTTTCACGAGCGGCCTGAAGGATACAAGCATTGAACTCCTTCACTATGCTGTTAATATCCTTACCTTCTATGGACAGCTGTCCCACCAGGATACCTGTACGATGTCTGTACATTGTCCAGTTTGCTTTTTTATAGTTCCATCTGGGGAGAGGGTTACTGGTGTTAAGGAGTTCATTTTCTATTGTCAGGAAGACTGGTCGATGGTCGCTACCTCCAAGTTGTTTTCCAACTTCACGTGTAATGTTCCACTTCAGATCTGGAGAGTGGAATGCCAGATCTGGTGTTGATTTTGTATGCCAAGCCCTTGAGTAAAATGTTGGGGCATCCATTGGCTGGTTGATCAGGAGAAGTCCATTATCATCCTGCCAGCTCTCAACTTCCTCTCCTCTCTTGTCTATGTGGTCATAGCCCCAGCTCTGGGAATGACTGTTAAAATCACCACAGACCATCAGTCTCTCTTTGTGTGGGATTGTTCCTAAAGCAAGTGGGCGGTCATTAGGACAGTAATAGTTAAGGAGGTGGAAATCTGTATTACTACTTTTTAGATGGATCATCTGGTACTCGGCTCCTTCCATGTACACTCCCATCTGACATGCGCTGATGTTATTCTTAACAAGTGTGAGTACTCCTCCTTTTCTTCTGTCCTGTCGGTCTGATCTAAAGCACTGGTAGCCTCCGATTTTAAAGGCGGCATCTTTGGTTAGGTGTGTCTCCTGTATGCAGCATATACTTACCTGCTCTGCAAAAAGTATGTTCTCTAGTTCAACCTTTTTGCTATAGCCATCTCTAACACTGCTGACACCCTCAGCATTCCACTGCATTATTTTAAGTTCTTGCTTTTTGGCTGTTTTCTTCTGTTGTATTTTTTGGCCAGTAGCTCTACTCTCATGTCTCCTGACTCCACAAGACGAACTGAGAGGACCTCCAGTAGCATTGGGTGGACCCTTTCGAGGCAGGGGGCCCGGCACTGCACCTGCCTGGTTAGTCGTCACAGGGCGAGCACCATGTTTGAAAACTGTAGATATAGACATTTCATTAGCGATAATGCGTGTTACCCTGATTTTTGCGATGCGCCTTTTGGCTGGTTAACTCCGACTTCAGCACCTTTCCTTGCTAGGGCAGACTGTGGTCTTGCTCGGACTGCCATGAAGACAGTGTGGCTGGCCTGGCCAAAACTTTGTTTTCCAGCCTCTGGTGGCTGTACTTAAACCCCTTCTCCATGTCAGATGGTTTGAGACAGTTCCACAAAGACACTCTGACTCTGAGATGAGGAATCTGATGAGTGCTTCAACGATATCCATTCCCCGCCACCTATGGTCTACTGGCTCTGTTTTGTTCACATCATTCTGATAGCCATTGTTGTAAAGACCCATAGGCTTGTCACGTCCTGGATTCATTGGTTTCACACCAGACTTCCCTCATCCCCGCCAGAGATCTCCATGTCCCCATCCGTCCACCAACCTGACATTACATTTTGCAAAAATAACAATTACAATTAGTGTTGATTGCTACAAGTTTCTGGGCTACAGAGGTAGGTCAGAGTTTTTAAGCAAACAGATCTATGTTCCCTGTCTCACAAACACTGTGTTAAGATAAGTGTGCTCTTAACACAGTTGTTCCCAGGGGAAATGTAACTCTAGAACCAGTGAAGTGTAGAATAGAGTGATGTGATGTAACTCTAGAACCAGTGAAGTGTAGAATAGAGTGATGTGATGTAACTCTAGAACAAGTGAAGTGTAGAATAGAGTGATGTGATGTAACTCTAGAACCAGTGAAGTGTAGAATAGAGTGATGTGATGTAACTCTAGAACAGGTGAAGTGTAGAATAGTGATGTGATGTAACTCTAGAACAGGTGAAGTGTAGAATAGAATGATGTGATGTAACTCTAGAACCAGTGAAGTGTAGAATAGAATGATGTGATGTAACTCTAGAACCAGTGAAGTGTAGAATAGAATGATGTGATGTAACTCTAGAACCAGTGAAGTGTAGAGTGTTGTGATGTAGATACTGAACAGGCTGGTTCAGGTATAGATTGTTGTAATGCACACTTACAGATTGCTGAGATGCAAATATAGCATAGGTTAGGCATATAATTAAATCCTATAATGTTGATGTAGCAGTGGTAGAGTATATACTATAATTATATAAAAATAACATGGATCTGTCAAAGAATCATCACAACCAGTCCTCTGGTACTCCCAGTGAAGCATAAGGCATCAACAAAGATTCCCCAGCCAATCTTGTCTTGAGCAAGTCGGGAAAACCTCGAACCATGTCTTTCTCACTTCCTCTAGTTCTTCCTGCATTGTGAGTGTCCGTGTTCCTAATGGCTTGCCCCTCTTTCTTTTTCCTTGAGGTGTCCGAGTCAAGGTAGTATGGGAGTATCATGTTTTTTTTTTTTTTTTTTGCATTTCTTTTACTGCTTGGACTGTTTTCCCAGTCTCGAACATGGTGTGGATGTTCCAAGTTCCTATCTGTAGTTGTTGCTTGGGGGTGGCCGAGGACTGAGATTTCTTTAAAGAATAGAATGAGGTATAAATGAAGTTCTGCCTAATGTTTCAGCATAGCCTGTCATTTATGACTTATCTTAATTTATCATTTTTTTATTCTGAAAGATTAATTTTGTGTGTGTGTGTGTGTTTTTTATTCCTATGTGCCACCAACTCATAAAATTTGAAAACCACTGTACTCTAGCACCAGCATGTTCTGTATCTGTTCCAGTTCAAGTTATGTCCATCCCTCTGATGTTCAAGCACATTGAGAAGAACACTCTGTATGGCGCCATTAGGGGAATCACAATGAACAATATCCCATTGGCCAAGTTCTTATATGGAAGAGATGGAGGAAGAAAGCTGGACATCCTCAAAGGCTATGTCAAGAGTAAGAACCTTTAATAAACGTGATAGCCCTTGCCACAAGTGGGATCAAATATTGGCAGTCTCTGCCACAGCTACAGTAAAATATTGGCAGTACCTGCCACAGCTACAGTAAAATATTGACAGTCTCTGCCACAGCTACAGTAAAATATTGACAGTCTCTGCCACAGCTACAGTAAAATATTGGCAGTACCTGCCACAGCTACAGTAAAATATTGACAGTCTCTGCAACAGCTACAGTAAAATATTGACAGTCTGTCTCTGCCACAGCTACAGTAAAATATTGACAGTCTCTGCCACAGCTACAGTAAAATATTGACAGTCTGTCTCTGCCACAGCTACAGTAAAATATTGACAGTCTCTGCAACAGCTACAGTAAAATATTGACAGTCTGTCTCTGCCACAGCTACAGTAAAATATTGACAGTCTGTCTCTGCCACAGCTACAGTAAAATATTGACAGTCTGTCTCTGGCACAGCTACAGTAAAATATTGACAGTCTGTCTCTGCCACAGCTACAGTAAAATATTGACAGTCTCTGCAACAGCTACAGTAAAATATTGACAGTCTCTGCCACAGCTAGAGTAAAATATTGACAGTCTCTGCCACAGCTACAATAAAATATTGACAGTCTCTGCCACAGCTACAGTAAAATATTGACAGTCTCTGCCACAGCTACAATAAAATATTGACAGTCTCTGCCACAGCTACAATAAACTATTGAAAGTCCCTGTCACAGCTGCAATAAAATATAACAGTCTATGCCACAGATAAAATATTGTCAGTATTTGCCACATCTAGGATAAAATATCAAGTCCATGTCAGAACTAAGACAGTATTATCCTGGGAACCTCACTGTACTGTTCAAGGAACAGCAGTGTACTATTCAGGGAACAGCAGTGTACTATTCAAGGGACAGCAATGTACTATTCAAGGAATAGGGAACAGCAGTGTACTATTCAAGGAACAGCAATGTACTATTCAAGGAACAGGGAACAGCAATGTACTATTCAAGGAACAGCAGTGTACTATTCAAGGAACAGCAATGTGTTATTCAGGGAACAGCAGTGTACTATTTAAGGAACAGGAACAGCAGTCTGCTTCTCAGGGAACAACAGTGTACTATTCAAGGAACAGGGAACAGCAGTGTATTATTCAAGGAACAGAATACTCAAAATCCAAATTTTAGCTTTCTAACTGCAATCAGTCATGGTTCAGTAGGTAAATGTCTGTTGTACTGTTCCGCCTGAATAATGGTATAGCTTAATGAAACCGCAGTTCATCAAGATTTCTCTCTGTAATAATTTCCAATCTAGAGTTTGACTTAAGCAGGTGGGTTGCATGCAGTGTCTTATCTTTATCTTGTGACATCTCCTCAAGGTGAAAAATGGGACAAAATCAGCAAAAGCAGAACTTAATTTTTTTTATTTTCTTAATCAAAAACAGGATTAACTTATTTTTGACAAAATCAAAGCTGAATGACTTTTAGCAGAAATGGAATTAAGTAAGTTTTAGTATCCAAACATTTTAACACAAAAAAAGAAAAAAAGAAAAAATATCAGAGCACAAAACATAAAATTATTACTAACATTCATACGCATGTTACAACCATAGTGATGGCAAGTATTGTCACAGTGTCTACAGCCCATCTTCTTCCATTTTGTTTCTCAGAGAAACAAGAACAACACTTCCCCGAGTACAGAATCTTGATGGAGAAAATCGAGAAATTCAACATTAGACAATGGTAAGTTTTCCTTTACATATTTGTTTCCTTTATTTTAATGTATTTTATTGGTTGAATACTTCATACTAAACAAATAAACAAGAAAACTGTATATAAAGACCCACACAGTTGTCTCTTGTGATCACCAGTCCTAGCTGTGTAGTCTAGAACAGCATTTCTTAACCTTTTTTTTTTTAAAAATCCCTTGAAGTAATTTCATGTCCCGTGGAAACTGTTTATAAAAGAAAAATTATTTTATCCATAGCTTGTGGTAGTAAAATAGGACTTGAAATTAACAAGGATAAAACAAAAATAATGAAACTTACAATTAATCAAGCAGGAAAAATATACATAGAAAGAACAGCTATTGAAGAAGTAAACCATTTTGCATATCTCAGCAACTACATAGACCAGAATAGTGACACCAGAAAGAAAGTTAGAACTGCTAAAGCAGCATTAATCTTCAGTAATACTGAGAACATATGGAATTCAAAAGTTATAAGCACAAAAAGCAAGTTAAGACTATTCAATTCAAATGTAATATCCACCCTCATTTATGCATGCAAAAGCTGGAAAACAACTAAAGAAATTAGACTCTTTTGAAAACAAATGCCTAAGGAAAATACTCGGTATAAAGTGGAACGAATTCAAGAACAATGCAGAGATAAGGCAGATGAGCAAACAACAACCTGTCTCATGGGTGATCAGGAAAAAGAGATGGATATATGTTGGTCATATGATGAGAAGAAACAATCAGAGAATCCCCAAACAAGCTACCAAGGCTGAAGAAAAAGAGATTGACCACACGAAAGAGTACATTGTTAAGAGAGGCCAGTTTAGTGGACATAACATCCCTTGATGAGATTGAAAAACTCGCTGAAGACAGGAAATCTTGGCGAACTACCATGCATGCCGTATGTGACATTTAGCGGCATGGGAAGGACGTAAGATGTAAGATATTAAGCAATACCTCATATTTATTTTTCACACTTCAAATTTTTTGAATAGTGACACAAGAGATTCCAGTGTAACAAACATTTTTTTTCATTTGTCAAGTACAAAGACAGCAAGTGTGGATGGTTCAGACGGAGATGAAGACAGCGGACGAGAACCCAGTAAACGGAAAAGAAAACACAGAGATTCATCTACTAGTACCCAGGGCCCATCTTTTTCACAGGCATCTAGTGTAATGTGTGACACACCTTCAGGATCTCTGCCAGCATTCAGTGTAAGACTATTAAGCTGTTGTCTAAACTTAATATGGTGTCTGTGATATTTTCATTTGTTCTTAACTCATTCTGTACCAGGGGGTTTTACATCAAGTGACCAAGGGAGTAAATTTTGTAAAGTGGAATGGGACAGTTGTCACATTTAAAAAGATCACAAAGGCATAGTCTGATTTGCAGTATGACATATTATCTTATCTTATATCTTATATCCTTCCCGTGCCGTTAGACGTCACATAGGGCTCGCAAAGTAGTTCGCCAATTTTTCCTGTCTTCGGCGAGTCTTTCAACCTCATCAAAGGATTTTATGCCTGTTAACTTGGCCTCTCTTAATAATGTTCTCTTCAGAGTTTCACGCGGTCTGCCCCTTTTTCTTCGGCCTGTTGTGTTCCACTTGATAGCTTGTTTTGGGATTCTCTGCTCATTTCTTCTCATCAAGTGGCCAACATATGTCCATCTCCTTTTCCTGATCACCCGTGAGACTGGTTGTTGTTCAGTCATCTGTCTTATCTCTGCATTGTTCTTGAATTCATTCCACTTGATGCCGAGTATTTTCCTTAGGCATTTGTTTTCAAAAGAGTCTAATTTCTTTTCTATTTCTTTAGTTGTTTTCCAGCTTTCGCATGCATAAATGAGGGTGGATATTACATTTGAATTGAATAGTCTTAACTTGGTTTTTGTGCTTATAACTTTTGAATTCCATATGTTCTCAAGATTCTTGAAGATTGATGCTGCTTTTGCAATTCTGATCCTAACTTCCTTTCTAGTGTCACCATCCTGGTCTATGTAGCTGCCAAGGTATGCAAATTGATTGACTTCTTCAATATCTGTCCCTTCTATGTGTATTTTTCCATTTTGATTAATGGGAATTTTCATTATTTTTGTTTTGTCCTTGTTAATTTCAAGTCCTATTTTGCTAGCCAGTGAAGATAGGCTATCTGTTTTTTCTTGCATGGAATTCACATTATTACTGATAAGAGTTATGTCATCAGCAAAATCAAGATCTTCTAGTTGGGTCCCATGTACCCAGTCAATACCTGTGTTACCTGTGCAGCATTTTTTCATTATGAAGTCTATTGTAATCCCAAAAAGTAAAGGAGACAGTATACATCCTTGTTTCACGCCTGTTTCAATCTGGAACCATTCACTCATCCCTTCTTCTGTCTTGACTGCACAACCATATCCATTGTATAAGTCCTTAATGATGTTGACAATTTTAGATGGTATTCCATATAGACATAAAATTCTCCATAATGAATCTCTGTGTATGCTATCAAATGCCTTCTTAAAATCTATGAAATTCAGTATTAATGGTTTCTGCTTTTCAATATGTTCTTCAAGTATTATTCTGAGAGTAAAGATCTGGTCGAGACAGCTTCTCCCTTTTCGAAATCCTGCTTGTTCTTCTCTCATTGCAGTATCCACTATATCTTTGAGTCTATTCAAAATGACCTTGCAAAATACTTTTGACACAACTGATATTAAGGTTACTCCTCTCCAGTTGTTACAGTCACTAAGGTTGCCCTTTTTTGGTATTTTCACAATGATTCCCTTCTTCCAATTAGAAGGGACCTTTTCTTCTTTCCAAATCTTGTTAAACATTCTCTGTAGTTGTCTCATGTTGTCACTATTGATAGCTTTTAGCATCTCGGCTGTTATTTCATCTTCACCTGCAGCTTTGTTGTTAGCCATTAAATTCACTGCTGTTTCAATTTCATGCAATTCAATTTCATCTAGATTGACATTTAGTTGTGGGGCTGGTAAGTCAGTTTCAAGGTTTAACAATTCTTTTGGGTGTGGTCGATTGAGTATTGACATATTATACATTAGTTTAAACAGGAAAAGTTGGATATTGTTTTTCTAATAAAATTGTTAGTATGTTTTTAGTATAGAACAGAAAAAAAGAGCTAAGAATTGAGAAGAAAGAGTGGAAAATTATGATGAAATAATTTCTCACTTACCCTTCAAGTTAATTCACTGTACTGGGTCCAATATATCCAAAATGAATAAAATTTTACACACAGAAAGTATACACTAATTATTTATTTACAATTAATTTACAATCTACAATAACTGAAAACATGAAAACACAAGTGGATGGCGGGCTATAAGCTTAGAAAAAACTTAAAAACAATTAAATTTTAACACAAATTGGCCCTAAAATCAACTATGCAGGTGCTTCATGTAGACGGTTTTTTATACTGGAAGGAAGAAGTACTACTGACTTTGCCAGATTTTTTTAGTATATTTGGTTAAATTCAAAATTAGAGACCAACGTATCCCAATGCACAAAGAGTATGGTAGTGAAAACATGCGGACCCCATCCACGCAAGGGACATTGAGCAGGACACAAAGAGTTAATTGTCTGGTTTCATGTGTTCGTGAAGTTTTCATGTGTTCGTACTTGTCTAATTTTATATGTTGATGGAGTTTTCATTTGTTCTTATTTGTATGGATGACAATCCCATAAATGAAGTGATTTGTCATAAAGAAACAACTGGTGTGAAAAGATGGAAATATTTTTGAGCACTTAAAAACATATTTTTTGGCTGAGAAATAAAATTATGTTCTACCTACCACCACTGTGTCATAAATCCAGTGTGAAATATATAATCCTAAAGACTCACATTTAGAAAC
>CM019695.1:42469450-42488627 GCA_009760885.1 Achatina immaculata
CGAACAAGATTGGGCAATGAAATGTTCTTTTCTTTGAAATGACTGAAAAGTTGTATCCATTTTCTTCACAAATTGTATTTTTCCAAATTTGATAGTTTGCTGACCAAAAAACTTTTGCAATCACTTCTTCTTCACACAGTTGATCCATGTTTATTGTATTATTTGCAACAGTTTCGTTAATTTTTTAAACACTGCAAAAGAGTTGAGGTCCCACTTAAATACTTCATAGATGCTGGTACGACATCGAATATTGAAATAAGGGACATTCCCTTACCATCACTGCTAGATGGTGGAAATGACTAGAATGTGATAGCGGACATACCAGGAAAAAGAGAATACCCGACTGTCATCAAGAACACTGGAATGTGACCCGACATTGTAGTGTACTCCATAGAAAATCAGGAACTAATAATGATTGAGCTTACAGTTTCGTATGAAACAAGAATAGAGGAGCAAGATTTATTCAAATCTGAGAAGTACACTGATCTGGTCAAGCAACTGAAACAGGGGGCAGGAGTCAGGGCAAAAGTGATAGCTGTAGAAGTGGGAGCGAGAGGATTCGTAGCAACATCAGCATACGACCTATGTAAGCAACTGGGCATAAAGGGACAAAAAAAAAAACCAAGGGCATTGAAAAGCCTTTCAGAAACAGCAGAAAAGGCCTCATGCTGGCTGTGGAGTATGCGAAACAAGCATTGAAAACATAAATATTTCGTTTGTCACAACCAATGCCAGTCCTCCGTAGCTAAATCGTTAAAGACACAAGCCAACTGAAAGATCATGGGTTCAATCCCAGGACGAATAAAAAGCAAGAACTTACAAGACCTCTGGAAGCCATGACCCAGAGGGGCCTAACCCCACCCCTCAGAATGCCAGGAGTTTAATAGGGCCGAGGGGGGAGGGTACTTCCTCTGATGATCTGAAGGAGTACTGTTGTTCCGTTCTCTACAGTAGAGAATTTCCTGCATGCATTCATCTGAAGTTTCAATTTCTGACCACATTAATTCAGTGTTGTTTATCCAAGTAAAATATTCTGCTCCACCAAAACTGTTTTCCCATAGCTCAATGTAAGGAAGACATCCAGTAACTTTTCTCTCTCTCTCCCTCTCTCTCTCTGTCTTCCTCTGTCTCTTCTTCCCTCAGTTTTTCCAGTTGCCACAGTGTGTTCCAATTTTCCTCTTCTCAGAAAATGTCCTACAAATCACTTTTGTCTGCTCTGATCTTTGCTGTAATTTGCCTTTTAATTCCAGCCTCTCTTAAGACTTCTTCGTTGGTTTTCTTAGCTTTCCATGGTACCTTCAACAATTAGAATGTCTACAATTTTTTCGAGGTCTCTCTCTCTCTCTCTCTCTCTCTCTCTCTCTCTCTGAACCTTAAGTGCCCAGGGCACATGGGGCTTCCGCAAGGGTTTTCCACAAATGCCTGTCCTTCGCCTTTTTTTCAGCTCTTGCCCAGGTGAGCCCTTTATTGCTCAACATCCTTTCTGTTGTTCTTTTCGAGGTCTAATCCTACAAAAATGTGTTCTGTCACTAAAAAATTCAAATGTCAGTTTTTATAAGAAATCTTTGGCAAAGGATTTAAAAGGATTAGCGTCTTGTCGGAGTAATCTTAGATTATTTGTTATACTCTGTCTTGTTAGCTGATATCCTTAGTCAGTTTAATATCATTTTCCTTTTCTAAAAATAAAATCTAGAATTTTAGAATAATTTTTTATGGGTTTATTTCTTTATTGTCATGCTGAGTTTCGGGTGAGTTTGGATAGTTGGATTATAGAGATACTTTGCTTTATCCGACCGTTTGATGCTACATTTAAGCGTTTTTGTATCTTGCCGTCCTCTGTCAAGCTCTGGGTAATAATATACAATGTCTCCTTATGGTCTTCTGGGCATCGTCTGGTCATCTTTTCTTTGTGCGTCTTCTTGGACTTAAACCTATATTATGTTGTCGAAGTTTTCCACAGGTGACTGGTTGTACAGCATCCGATAACATGATCGAACAACGTGGTCTTATGCTTCTCAAACTGACTGATGTATGCTGCTTTGTCGATGATTTTTCTAGTGATATTATTTCTCACACGATCTCATAAAGAAGACTACAGGATTAACGCGATAGAGATGCAGTCTTGTATTTCATAATGAAGATAGTAAACGTGACTGCTACATAAAATGACTAGTTTTCATTTATTTTATTTCGTTCGTCCACTCTCAACTTGGGTATTGATCTCGCATCTGTGGGAGTAATTTATGCGAATATTATGTGGTCCCTAAACGAATTAATGCATGTAAGTAATTAGGTGTAGTCGGCTACCAATAAATACACCACACACACATTGTACTTTGACTTGAAGAAAGTTTGTTTTCAAATGCAGTTTTATTAACACAAGTGCATTAGACATCTATTTTAACAACTTAGCAGTTGTTTAGATATACTGCTACTCTAAATACTGATATTTACTATGTTAACAAGTAAGCACCGAATGTACATTATTGTTCAAAAAAAAAACAAGACACTTAGAACAGTGTACTAATCAGTAAAGTTCTGTCACAAGCAAGTCACATAGTTCTCGGTGTTTACAAATAAACGTTAGTAAAACGCAATTTTCCCACTGATGAGTCTCAGAGACTACTGGCACTTGTGTGACCTATATTGCAACTGCGCATGTGCCGCGGTCTTGACCCCATGCCACATCTTGTGACCTTCGACCCACTAGATACAACCTTGCGATTTAACATGTTCAATGGTATATGTCACTCACAACAGCTGTAATTGTTATTTTTCTTAATTCTGTGATAGTTTTTAGTCAGTGATAAAACCATTTGTTTATCGCTTGGTTCTACAACTACAAACGTTTACATTCCTGTCCAGCAAACATTTTAGAAACTGTCAGTAGAAAAATGCAACAGGTGAGTCACGCTAAAACACACGCACACACACACACGCACGCACGCACGCGCACGCACACAGGGCGTCACCGTTTGACGTTTCTTTCGTCCGTTATATAAGACACGGCTAGTAAAATAACGTTCAGTATACAACGCTTGCTGCTAGTTTCAAAGTGAGTAGAGCGTTCAATTATTTATTTTGTATTTTTAAGTGTACCACACTCAAATTCTACATTAAACAGGCATGTACATTCACTGTTTATATGTTTCATATATGTGGGAGTTCACTATGAATTTGCAGAACTGCAGTATTTTTCTCGCGTTCACTAATTTCAGTGTCGTATGTGCTTGTTTTTGTTTACAGAATACAAACATCGACATTTAGACACACACAGACAGAGACAGACAGGCAAAAAAACATGCTTGCAGGCATATAATGACACAGACAAGACAGACGGACGGACAGACAGACAGACAGACGGACGGACAGACAGACAGACAGACGGACAGACAGACAGACAGACGGACAGACAGACAGATTGGAATCGTCTGTTCGCGTATGATCAGTGATAGTAATATGATATCTGCTTTTTGCTAGTCCCTATTCATCATCATCATGTGCCGTGCCGACTGGCGTTGGCTATTATGCTTCTCCAGAGTATCCGATCCTTCATGCAGGCCATCAGTTCAGTTGGTGATCTCCTCTCACACCATCCCGTCAGACTGTCCAGTGTCATTTCTCTTGGTCTTCCTCTTGATCTTCTTCCTTCTATTTTTCCTGTTGTTATACTATTTTCAATGCCCCCTCTTCTCATTGCATGTCCTATGAAAGTACATTGTCTCTCTCTTATCTTTTTGACAAGGTTTTTTGTCTCTCCAGCTCTTCTCCTACATTCTTCATTAGTTATTTTTGCTGTCCAGGGGATTCGCAACATTCTTCTAATAAACCACATTTCTACTGCTTCCAATGATTTTTGTGCAGACTTGCCTATTGTCCATGATTCACTTCCATATAACAAGATAGGTTCAATATAACATTTTAGGACTCGTTTTTTAACATTCATTGTTAAGGATGTGTTGGTTAATATGTTTCTCATTCTCTGAAATGCAGTCTTTGCTTGGCCTATTCTGTTCCTAATTTCTGTTGTGCATTTCCCATCTGAAGTTATTACTGCTCCAAGGTATTTGAATTTCTGCACCTGCATTAGAATAGTTCCGTTTAATTTAATACTGCATGCTGGTGGATTCTGTTTCTTAGATATAACCATAGTCTCTGTCTTTTTGATGTTCAAAGTAAGGCCTTTCTGTTCACTTTCTTTGGCGACTTTATCCAAGAGATTTTGCAGGTGTTGTTGGTTCTCAGCTATCAGTACTGTGTCGTCAGCATACCGAAGGTTGTTAATATTGTATCCTCCAATTTTTATGCCTGGTTCTGTCATGATTGTTCTTAGAATGTTCTCGCTATACAGAGAAAAAAGGTCTGAAGATAGTACACATCCTTGCCGCACCCCTTGTTTTATAGGTTGCTATTTTCCAATTCTATTTTCAACTCGAACTGCTGCTTCTTGCTGCCAGTATAGATGTTTTACAATCCTCAGGTCTTTGCCGTCTATATTGATGTCTTCAAGCATTTTAATAATTTCATTATGTTTCACCTTGTCAAATGCCTTGGTGTAATCAATGAAGCATAAGTAGAGATCTTTCTGTACTTCTAAAGCTCTTTCTGTTAGTGTTCGTAAAGCATAAATGACACTGTGTGTTCCTTTTCCTTCAACAAATCCAAACTGTTCATCTGCTATTTCCATTTTTATCTTTTTCCTTGTTCTTCTCATAATGATTCTCAGAAGTAGCTTGGTTATGTGACATGAGAGGCTGATAGTCCGGTGGTCGTCACATTCCTTTGCACCTGGTTTCTTTGTTAGTGCTATAAACGTGGATTTAAGCAAGTCACTGGGAATATAACCACTGTTGTAAATGTCATTCAGTAACTTGGTTATTATTTTTATTCCTGTCTCCTCTAGTGCCTCTATTTCTTCTATTGTTATATTATCAGGCCCAGTCGCTATTGCAAAGACTAAAAACACGCTGGCTGGAAAGAAAAAGAGCAGTAATATACTGCATTTTACTAGGTCATGTCGCCTAAATTTTACAGAAATAGGCTGTCTATTTTTGTTTCTCCACAATTTGTGACTCAACATGGTTAGAAATTCGTTGCCGGTAATTCTCATAGATAAAATTAGTTCGTCTGATCTACCCGTTTTCTTGAGAAATTTTCTGGAAAAGTATGTGAGCCAGGGAATACCCGGTTTTTATTAACTTTTTTTTTCTGTGTTCTTCTGGGTAGACTATTGCGACTCAGTTTCGTCCCTTACATTTCTGTATACTTCTAATACTTTCTGAAATTTTATTTCTTTTAAAAGCACGTTTAGTATTTCAGTTTTACATATTCTTTGAATGTAATAGATTTATTTCCTTCAAATGCAGATAAGGCAGTTTTTTTTTAGATTTGTCTGATCTAATCCAAGTTTAAGATGTAGTCTGCCCATAAATGTGTTAATAGATACGGAAATTTTCTTTATGACGAATAAAAAGTTTGTTGCTGATAGATAATTATCTATAATAATAGGCAGCTTTTTTCATTTTGTTAATTTTTATTGTATTTTTGATTGTTTTTCGCAACTATCTTTTCAGAAAGGAAATGTGAAAATAAACAGTTTACAACAAAGTATTAGTATACGTGTATACAGTTTCTAGCATAAAGTTGCATCAACTGAAGGGAAATAGAAACTGGCTGAAAGACAACATTCACTACGTGTATAGAAGTTGTTAACTGTTTCTTGCTGTTCTGTTTAGCAGAATCGTGTATGTTACAAAACACACATGTGAAACTGACGTTACATACAAATAATAAATACAAAAGTTTGTGTAAAAAAAACGCGGACTGTAACAACATACGAGTATGTATAAATGAATGCAAATAGCTTCGGGAAAAGCGCTAGCATTACTAATAAGTAGCCGTTTATATAGTCGATCGTTTACTGTGATTAATTCTACCATGTCCAGTGGAATAGAGCCCAGAACTAATAATCCTGTAGTAGTAGTAGTAGTAGTAGTAGTAGTAATTGTGATAGTAGTTGTGGTAGTAGTAGTAGTCGTAGTAGAATTAGTGATAGTAGCAGTAGTAGTAGTTGTGGTAATAGTAGTAGTAGTAGCAGCAGCAGTGGTAGTAGTAGTAGTAGTAAATAGTAGTAGCAGTGGTAATAGTAATAGTAGTAGTAATAGTAGTAGCAGCAGTGGTAGTAGTAGTAGTTGTAGTAGAATTAGTGGTAGTAGTAGTAGTAGTAGTAGTAGTAGTAGTAGTAGTAGTAGTAGTAATAGTTGTGGTAATAGTAGTAATAGTAGTAGCAGCGGCAGTGGCAGTATTAGTAGTAATAGTAGTACCTGTGGTAGTAGTAGTAGTAAATAGTAGTAGCAGTGGTAATAGTAATAGTAGCAGCAGCGGTATTAATAGTAGTAGTAGTAAGTAATAGTAGTTCCAGCGGTGGTAGTAGTAGTAGTAAGCAATAGTAGTAGTAGCACTGGTAGCAGTAGTAGTAAGTAATAGTAGTAGCAGCAGTGGTAGTAGTAGTAGTTGTAGTAGAATTAATGATAGTAGTAGTAGTAGTAGTAGTCGTAGTAGTAGTTGTGGTAATAATAGTAATAGTAGTAGCAGCGGCAGTGGTAGTAGTAGTAGTAGTAATAATAGTAATACCTGTGCTGGTAGTAGTAGTAGTAGTAGTAAATAGTAGTACCTGTGGTAGTAGTAATAGTAATAGTAATAGTAGTAGCAGCAGTGATAGTAGTAGTAATAGTAGTAGCAGCAGCGGTAGTAGCAGTAGTAGTAGTAGTAGTAGTAGTAGTAGCAGCAGTGTTAGTAGTAGTAGTAGTAATAGTAGTAGTAGCAGCAGTAGTAGTAGTAGTAGTAGTAGCAGCAGTGTTAGTAGTGGTAGTAGTAGTAGTAGCAGCAGTGGTAGTAGTGGTAGTAGTAGTAGTAGCAGCAGTGGTAGTAGTAGTAGTAATAGCAGCAGTGATAGTAGTAGGAGTAGTAGTTGTGGTAAAAGTAATAGTAGTAGCAGCAGCAGTAGTAGTAGTAGTAGTGATAGTATTAGCAGCAGTGGTGGTGGTAGTAGTAGTAGTAATACTAGTAGTAGTAGTAATAGCAGCAGTGGTAGTAGTAGTAGTAATAGTAGTAGTAGTAATAGCAGCAGTGATTGTAGTAGTAGTAGTAGCAGTAGTAGTAGCAGCAGCAGCAGTAGTATTATCTGTAGTTGTAACAGCAGTAGTAGTAGTAGTAGTAGAAGTTGTTGTTGTTGTTGTTGTTATTGTTGTTGTTGTTGTAGAAGAAGAAAAAGAAGAAGTATGCCTGACGCAGTATTAGCACTACTATGTTTTTAGCAGTAGCAGTGGTTGCCCCTTATTCCACTTCTTTCAAGTATATTTTCGTCCCTAACGGTATTGCCTTTCTCTGCCTGAGACATAAGTTTCCCTCATCCTTCTTGAGCTGATGACCTTGGATACATTTTAATTGGAAAATTCAGCATTTATCCCTCCCCCCCCCCCCGCCCCAATCCTCCCTATCTGAAAGACCTACGTGGAGCAATTTACCTTTGGTTTTTTTGTTTCTTTCTAAATGTTTCTCAGCTTTTGAGACTATATCCCAACTGTTCTGTTCTGTCGAACATACACGCGTGTATCTGAACTTCTTTGGGTGTCCATCATCTTCTGTTTTGTCGTATTCTGCTAGGCAGTAAAGATTGTCTGTGGGGATACGTCCATCTGTAAGTTGGTGAACGTTACCAAGACAGTCCAGGCCATCCACGCAGTGATACACACAACATTGCATGCTCACTTTCACGTGTACACAGGAAGTATGTGACCAATTACACAGACGTAGGCATATAAAAATTTCACAAACCAACATTTCAGTTAAAAAGAAATATATAAAGAAAAAAAGTTTCTTTATCTCTAATGATCAGTTAGACAGCAATTTAAACTAGTGGTGTAGTTAAGATGTCTTTCTAAGAGAATTCTAGGGGCAACATTTGAGGAAACTATTACATTTTGGAAAGTGATAACAAAAGTCGTAGTAGTTCTAATGAAATTCTCTCTTAAGTATGAAAGACAAGTGTATCATTTTCCCTGTTTATTTCAGACTTGGCTGTAAATTTTGTCTCGCACGCAGTGGAAATTCACGCGTCAGTTTTGTAAGTACTCATATTATGGACAACAGAATAGATATAAACAGATTATTGTGACAGAGCACAAAATATAAAATATGCATCAAAACAAATAAGAAAAAAGCACAAGGTAATCAAAGTTAAAACGTGTGTTTTACTACTTGAGTTAAATGTGTACACAGTTTTCTTACTATTCCTGTGGCCAGCTATTATATCCACCATTGGTAGAATCTGGCATGACATGAGCCACTCAGTAGCAGCATTACCCAAAACTAACAGAAAGGAAGGAAACGCTGAAACTGTGCGACAGAATTCTGTGAGTGTAGAAATAGAAAGCAGGGGAGAGAATTCTAGTACATCGCAAAACTTTATGAATTGTTTCCCTTGGCGACTGTGAACTTTGAATGACCCGTTGACCAAAAATCAATAATTGTCGTAATATAATTTTGTTAGGTATTGTTTTGACGCGATGATAGGCATTTTTCTCTTGCAAAGGTGACTGTTGGCTCGGAGTAATGTTAAAGACAGTCACAACAACTGTGAGAAGATTACAACTGCACAAAGATTAATTGTTTGAAACTAAGATTTTCCAAGTAGCTGAAGTGTTTCTCACGTGAAGGTTGAGACTTCTCGAGACAGAAGTTTCTGGAGAGGCTGAGAAAATCCCAGTCATATAAAAGGACAGATTAAGAACAGAACGATAGGTTTTTGAGGATATAGAATGAAGATTACTTTAGGATGAGGACTACCTAGGAAGATTGTCATGTTGATCAGAATGTTTGTGAAAGGGAGATTTTGATGGGCTTGTTCAGTCAGTTTGTTTTTTAAATTATGATTTGATTTATTCAGGACTACGTGTATAGTAGTTATTCGGTGATTTCGTCTCATGTAGTGAAAGAAATAATTGTTGTCCTTAGGGCACAACAGTAACAGAAGTTGTTAGTGTAGAACGTGAGTTCTCTTATTGTTGATAACAGTTTTTGATCATTGTCTGATATGAGCTTATTAGGTGTAGTTGCTGATGTGAGCTTGTTAGTTGTAGTTGCTGATGTGAGCTTATTAGTTGTGGTTGCTGATGTGAGCTTATTAGTTATGGCTGCTGATGTGAGCTTATTAGTTGTGGTTGCTGATTTGTGGATTTTCACTGAATGTTTATTCTGATTTTCAGTAAGTATGGCAACATTTTATTTGATTTTGAATGCTTGTAGTCCTGTTCTAGCCATTACAGTTGTCCACTCCCTCCCCACAGGGCAAACTGAGTCTTGCCGGGGAGTGGAGCCTGCCACATGTAAATTCTTGAATCTTCCGTCCTCATCAGTCACCTACCTTCAATTTTCCCCATAATTAATCTTGTTGTCTAGTTGTACAACTATCTTCTTATTGAATGACTCGACATTGTTATGTGTTGATTCTTTTTGGAAGATTGCCTGTGATTCTCCGGCTTTGCTATTGTCTAGTGGTGGAGTTGAGAGCATGGGTGTCGGATGTTTCTATGTGTGTAACAAAGAAACAAACTTGTAGACGAGGATATTACAGATCAGCCTTTAGTATCTGAATGCTTGAGCAGTGGTTCTAAAAAATATAACAGTTCGCTCCACTAGTTCAACTTGTTCACAAAAGAAAAAAAGAAGTACTGTCTCAGCCGGTGCCATGCTGGCACTGGTGATGTACGCATGCGCATTAAAAGAGTATTCGTCTTTAACTGGACAAAACTGGAAGACGGGAAAGAAACAAAGAAATAGCAGGCGGAAATAGAAGAAAGAAAGGAAATACAGAAACAGGGGACAAAACTGAAAAAAAGGGAAAGAAACATAGCAGCAGTAGGCAAAATATAAAACAGAAAAAGAACAATTGAAACAGTGGGCAAAAACAAGAACAAAAATAATGGGGAGAACTAAAACAGCAGTAATGGACAAACGTTTAGGAAAGAAAAGGAGAGATAGCACTTAAGCAGCATTGAGCAAGCTAGAGAAATCAAAAGAAAGAATGGAGGTGGCTATTTGATTTCCGCAGATTAAAACATATTATTTGAAGGAAACGAGCTGAAGTAAATAAAGTGAGACTCTGATGTAGGGAGAAAGTATATAGAAGAAGAGAGGGAATTGAATATTATGTCCATGGAAATATACTGAGCTAGGATTGTTTTTAATGTACTATTCAGCTTCTAATATAATGTTCAGTTTCTGATGTTCAGTTTCCAGTGTAACGTTCGGTTCTAATGTATTCTTTTAACTCAGGAAAATGGTGACACTTTCTGTGGTTATGTGCCTGATAAGTGGAGCTATGTGTTGGATATGTTTGCTTTATGTTGATCAGGTTAGTAATATGTTTGATATGTTTGCTTTATGTTGATCAGGTTAGTAATATATTTGATATGCTTGCTTTATGTTGATCAGGTTAGTAACTTATCTCGATGCCATTCTTTCTTCATTATGTCTGTATTACCTTACACCCTTACAAGCCAAACCATGGAAGAAATATCTGCGCATCGGTACATGCAATATTAGAACCCTATACCAAACTGGCAATTCTAATTTTGATAGCTGGAAATATGAACCTAGATATATGGCCCGTTACAGATCTTAGAGACATCCATGCATGACATACTAGGGAAAAAAAACGCTGGAAATGGATTGGTCATGTGTCCCTAAGAGAACCCGTGAACATCGCTAAAACATTCATGATATGGACACTCAATGAAAAAAAAAAAGAAAGAGTGATCGACCAAAGACTACAAGGGAGAGAACTGTAGAAGCGGCAACGAGTAGCATGTAGCACAACCGCCGCACAATTCAAAGGCTGGTAGCAAACCGTGAGAGTGGAGAGAACTTGTTGCTGCCCTGCGAGACGTCACAGGGCGTACTGGGCCGTGATTGCTTAGCTGATGCCCGACTAAGGACAAGGGTGGATATACATTCATTTCTTTGTTAAATAACACTTGTTTTCTTCCTGTTACTAAATAATAACAGTGCGTGTCCATTCATTCATTCATTCCTTTGCATGTCCCTTGCGGAACTTTGCCTCCCAAACAGCACTCCTGTAGGCCTCTCGGTTGTGAGCAAGATGGCCTGCTGCTGCTGCATCCATCTCCAGATCATCAACGATGTCTTGCAGCCATCTTCGTTTCGGTCTTCCTCTTTTTCTTTTTCCCATTATGTATCCTTCCAATACGGTCTTCTCTATGATTATCATGACGTTTAATGTGTCCAAAATATTTAAGTTTTCTCTCTTTAATCCTCTTTACTAGCCAGCCTTCTTCAATATTAAGCTCTTGTAGTATAGATATATTTGTTCTTTTTTGTGTCCACGATATTTGGAGAACTCTTCTATAGCATTTACATTCAAAGGCATTTATGTGCTTCTCAGCTGTTTTGTTAAGTGTCCAGGTCTCACAGGCATATGTTGCGATGGGAAAGATGCATGCCCTTAAAAATCTTATTTTTGTGGTTCTGTCTGCTCCTCTCCACAGATTCTTCTCATTACTTTATGAAATAATGATCATGCATTTCTATTAAAGGAGTTTGGGGGATAGGCCAACGACCTGTTTTCTGTAAAAAAAAAAAAAACTGTAGCGTTACAGAAAAAATCCTGTCTAGGAAGTGGAGGTGGACTGGCCACACTCTGAGGAAAGCCGACACCAGCATAGCAAGACAGGCACTGACATGGGATCCTCAAGGAAACAAAACGAGGAAGACTTAGAATTACTTGGAGAAGAGAAATTATGACAGCGCTCAGAGACAGGGGGTACACGTGGAAGGAAGCAGAGAGTAATTCCGAGAACAGGGATGTCTGGAGAGCCTCTATCCGTGACCTAAGCGCCCAAGGGAATGAAAGGCAATGATGATGATTTCTATTAAGTTGCAAAATAACGCCGATGCACTTCTATTATTTTTCCAGTGGTAGTTGTTGTGTGTTTAATCCAAGTTTAAAAACACTTTGAATACACGCACACTGAAGATAGGATTAATACATCTTAGCACAGGCAATAGATCTACTCGCTAGCGACTGGGAAACAGAACTTGTCAAATTCCAACATTACGTGGACGAATTGCTCACCGTAACATAGTGAGAAGTGCAATGATCTGGTCAAGCAACAGAGGCAGGGGTCAGGGGTCAGGGCAAAAGTGATAGCTGTAAAAGTTGGAGTAAAAGAGGATTCGTAGCAACATCAGCATACGACCTATGTAAGCAACTGGGCATAAAGGGACAAGCAAGAGCAAGGGCATTGAAAAGCCCTTTAGAAACAGCAGAAAAGGCCTCATGCTGGCTGTGGAGTATGCGAAACAAGCATTTAGAACTTAAATAATTTCGTTTGTCACAACCAATACCAGCCATCCATAGCTAAATCGCTAAATCCTCTGATGATATGAAGGAGTTGTGTTGTTGTTCCGCTCTCTACAGTAGAGAGTTTCCTGCATATAGTATTTGTCATCACAGCTACTAGTGTGAAAACTAATGTGAGTTGCTTGTATAGCTCACTGGAATATCGTAAACCTGTGATTCCTGTATTTTTTAACGATCTCGCTGAAGCCATGTATCTTTGGGGACAAAGATAAATACCTTTCTGTGTTATCCATTCTACTCAGTTTCTCTCCTCCTCTTCCTCTTCCTTCTCCCCCTCCTCTTACTACTACTACTGCTACTGTTACTACTACTACTACTAATACTACTGCTACAACTACTAGTAATACTTCTAATACTACTACTACACTACTAGTAATACTTCTAATACTATTACTACCACTGCTACTTCTACTACTACTACTGCTGTTACTGCTACTATTACCACTAATACTGCTACTGCTGCTACTACTACTACTACTGCCTGCTGCTACTACTACTACTACTACTACTACTGCCTGCTGCTACTACTACTACTACTACTACTACTACTACTACTGTTACTACTGTTTACTGCTGCTACTGATACTAATACTGATATTTCTATTACAATATTATTAATGTTACTACTTTTGCCACCTTAGTGTAGTACTAATACGTTGATATGAATTTATGTTTTCCCTTCTTTTCCTATTTATTTTCCTTGTATGTTTTTGTGTGAGTATTTGGTAAATCGAAAAGTTATAAATATGTGCTTGTTAACTTAAAAAGCTGTTCTCACTTTTGTTCTAGATTTTGCTACTATTACCACTCATTCCACTAATACTAAAACTGTGGCTTCTACTATTTTGTTTAAATTGTGAAAAGAAAAAAAGATTGCTTTTTTTCTAGAGGAAATGTAATCTGATCATCATCCTGTGCCGTGTACACTCTGAAGAATGGTTATAATGGCACTCTAACTTGTTCTTGCCTTATCTTTTAACAGTGCCCTAGACAAAGCTGACTCCAGTCAGTTGTCTATTTATCCATAACATCATAGTCCTCTTGTTGTTTTTTCTTCAATCCTTCCCTCAAGTATAGTTTTCGCTTTTGTATTGTGCTTTTTATATGACCGAAATATTGTCTGGTTTGCTGCCATTGTTTCTCTTATAAATTTCAAAAAGGGTTTGTACTTTCTTTGTATCTTTTTCTGCCCTGGAATTCACCATCTTCTTCTGTATATCTGCATTTTATGGGTCTCAGTTTTCTTTCCAAATTTCGTATTTAATGCCCATGCTTCTGCCCTAAAGGCTGTGTTCTTCCATTGATTTCTATTTCTCACATCCTAACATTTATTACCATGTTTCCTAAAAAATAGGAAAGTTGTCAGTTTCTACATTTATTTTTATGTTTACAGTTGTTGTTTTTTTCCCCTGATGATTTCATGCCCTTTGTCTTTCTAGCATGTATTACCTGTCCATAATCTTGGTTGCTCTTGTTTATTTGCGGCACAATGTTCTGTAAGTCATCTAGATTTTCTGCTAGTAGCTCTTCTGTGTCATCTGCAACTCCGAGGTTGTTAACTGTTCTTTCATTAATGATTAATCCAAGAATCTCACTCACTGATCTGATATCTGTCGCTAAATCACAACTTATGCAGCTTCAGAAATGTAATGAGATGGGGAAAGTAAGATCTATCGGATAGCAAAATAGGATAACAAGTGTAGTATTTTTACATAAACCCACTGTAGTTATCATATTAACATGCTTTTTGTTTGCTTTTTTTAGCATTCGCCAAGTGAATTGTTTGAGAAAGCAGTTTGCGTCCAATGCTCTCAGCTGAACATGAATTTGACACTTACTTCAGAAGCGGGTCAACTCTTTGAAAGGCTGGTAAAGATGACAGAAAATGGAACTCTGAAATGTTGTGCTGTGAACGGAGATCAAATGTCTGCCCTTCTCGAATTGGTAATGTTCAGAATTTCATAGCAGCCCATATGTATATGTGTTAGTCTCGTGAAGTAGAAGTGACTACGATAGATGTCCCTGTCTTATCTTCAAATGCTCATGATGGCATACTGTTGTGATAATGCGTGTTCCCAGAGGTAGTGGAGCCTATAGTGAAGTATGCTTCTTATGATGGCTATGGAGAATTCAAGACACCTACTTTGGTTAGTTTATGTCATGATGTCCAAAATCATAAAATATAGGAGTTCGCATGGCCTGAGTCTTATTACAGCAACAATTTACATATCTTATGGAGTATTAATGCTTGAAAAATGTACATAAATTTATCTGAAACCTAAAATTAAAAAATATTACATAATTAAAGTTTGGAGAATAAAATTCTCCTTTACGTAAAATTATTTCAGTTGGAAAGATTTGTTCAGTTTCGTTGTATGGAAATAACATATTGTTTTAACTTTATTTTCTGATTACAGATCTCCATGAAGTCATCATTGCCAAGTAAGTTGATTCTGTTTCCACCCTCTTTTCTCATGTTATTAATGTTGATGTTTTCAACAGTTTAAACAATTTAATGTCTCTGATGTGTTCATTACGAAGTGAGAAGAAGCAAGGCGACAGGGCACAGCCTTGCCTTACGTCTGGTTTTACCTCTTGATATTCCCCTACATTGTTCTTCACTATTATTTCTTCTGCTCGTTCCATGCACATGTTCCTAACAATTCTCATAATCTGTGCCATCGCAAGACGTTTCTCAGTATTATACCTTCATGTCTAACTCTGTCGAAAGTTGAAAACACAAGTATAAATCTTTGTTTCCTTCTAGAGTATTATAGACCTTAAAAGAAAAAAAGTACATTATTTTTGCATTTACTTTCAACACAATCACTTCGTTCTTCTGCGGTTTTCTTAAATTTCGTATTCTCAAGTTAATTTTTTTTTAGGAAAAATCTGTGAAATGACTCAAAAAGCTGATTGTGCGAGGTTTATCACATTGTGATTTTTTTCCGAGTAGCACTGAAGCCTGATTTCGACAGATCTGATGGTTTATGTTCCGTATTGTCATAATTAGAAAACTAATGACTTTTTCTAAGCCTGTGTCTAATGCCATGATCATTTCCCTGATGTCTGTCTTGCTTTCTTCGGCTTGTGTGCATTTTCTGTTTCCAGTAATGGCAACCATTCGTTATTAATGTTGAACTGTTGATACTGAATTGCTCATTTCTCTGGCCATTATGCAGGTCTCTTATATGTTCTGCTCATTTCTCCATCACTTCTTTTTCCGTAACAAATTTACTCTCTTTTGGTTTCATGCAGCCTCTCACTTTACTCCTTATTTTCCTACACAGTTTTTTTTTTTTTTAGTCATTTCATACAAGTCTTCTTGGAGCGAAGACGCTGTCCATTTTTGGCAATCAGCGACACAGAGGGCTGACATGTCGGCGTCAGGGTTGTCTAGCTGACCAAGACCCTGTCCTACCTTTCCATTGCTACCCCCTTCCCCCCCCCCCCCCGCAGGAACAGACCTAGCCTGACTAATTGGCCACGGATCGTCACAGTCTTCAAGGTGGTGGAGTCTGCTAAGGAGGCATTGCACGCCCCTTGCTTTTAGTTGCACTCAGGGATTGAAAAATATCTGCATGACCCGCTCCCAAACCGACACGATGCTGTGCCTCAACATATTCAGCGCATTGGCTGTACAGAACACCAGCTTGCAGTCCACGAAGAAGAAGAAGGAAGGAAGAAAGAAAAAGAAGAAGGAAGGAAGGAAGGAAGAAAAAGAAGAAGAAGAAGAAGAAAAAGAAGAAGGAAAGAAGGAAGGAAGGAGAAGAAAAAGAAGAAGGAAGGAAGGAAGGAAAGAAGGAATGAAGAAAAAGAAGAAGAAGAAGAAGAAAACAAGACTTTTGACAAAACGTTTTTTCACCCTCCTCACATTGCTCTAATGGCCATACTCCTTGTTTCTCTCTTTCCACAGCTGATAAGAATATAATCTATCTGGTTTCGGGCTTGTCTTATTGAATGGACTTTTTCATGTGTCTTACTGGTATGTTTTAGTACCAAGTAAAACTCGTGTCACCAAATGGAGAGAAGAGATGGAGAAATGGAGGCGAGCTTTACTTGCTGCAATGAGCCATAATGGCCCGGAAATCCGAGGAAGAAGAAGTACCAAATATTACCAACGACCATATCGTGGCTTTTACCCATCCGACCACTTTATCTCTTCTGTCATTATGCTCATCAAGACTGTAACCACCTACTACCTGATCTGGTTGGTTTCCTACTTTGGCATTGATATCTCCCATCATTACAATTAATCTCAGATTGCTTTAACGGTTTCAGTACACTAAGCTATCATAGAATTCTTCCGCCTGCTTTCCTCGAGTTGTTTGAGCATGAGCATGTATAACGTTGATATGGATAAACTTACTATATAGTTTAGCTCGTAGCACTCTCCTTATTTCCCAGTGTTCCTTAATAGTATTTGACATGTTGTTGTCTATGGTCATCCCCACGTCTGTGTCCCTACATTTTCACTTTGAATAGAAAATCTTAAGACCTTTTAACCCATTTTCTCTTGAGCGTGTTCTTCTATTCTCACACAGTCCTAGTACGCTGATATTTAAGATATGCATTTCTTGTACTGTTTCATACTCTATCATGAATGTTCCTTATCCTACAGTGTTCTTTCTTAAACACACTGTATCTTGCTGACGGTCTGGTACAGATGATGATCCTTAATGAGCGAGGATGCTCTAATGGAGCACATAATCATATTATTATTCTCATATTTTATTATTTGAAGCACAATTTGCTGGGCAAAGGATTCCGGCGGTGCTTTCCTTCCAGTTTATGTCAAGTTTTCTTCTCAAACTTTTGTCATAATAGCTGAACCGCAAAGCGCGTGCTCGGGCCTGCTTGTTCGTTATTTACATGTAAATATTCACAACTGGCCTCTTTAGCTAGAGGCCGTTTCGACATCCACCACCCGGTAGACAGATCTAACATAAGGACAGACTTCTCCCGACAAGGTGTATGTATGAAATATTCCTTTAAAAATGAGTAGTTACTAATTATATTTTCGATGTAAGATATTGAAATGAGATGATCTACTGTTATCCCTACATATCATCAGCTATAGCTGGACAAGACCTCATCCTGTAAAATGTACAGATCTCCTGGGGACAAATGCCACATCAATACAGTCTGACATTCAGCTCTTTGACCCTCATGTTTTTCATGTGCTGGAATCTGTTGAGAAGGTACTTTTAAATGTCAGCTTCCAGATATATCACTGATATAAATATATCAATGAATGTTTCAGAGCCCGCCCCAGAGCGAGATACTGACTTCAGATTCATGCCCACCTCAGCTCATCTGACACTCCAGCCATCTGCCAGCATCAGCCACCTTAGAGGTAACGCAAATGTTTTCATACACGATTTTTCTTTAGAGCTTAAACGTTAAATGAACGCCATAATTTAAAATTATATCGTTTGTCCAAGCAAATAAACAAACAAATAAAACGTTCAAGTCGGGGTGGAAAGTAGGAAGAAGCCAAAATAAACTTTTCTGTATTTCAGAAACTAGATATACAAGTATTACGGAAGGCGAAAATAACTGTCTGATAATTGTCGGAATCAAAGATATTCAAGACCTTAACGTACCTCCATGAGGTACTTCTGGCAAACAGGCTGTTGTTGGTTTATAACCTGACCAGTGAGGTAGTGACGATCGAGCTTCACAAGGTGGATCAGCTTGTTAGCTTCAAGTGCTTATATCTACACCGAGAATTAAATAAAGTCACTGTCTGATACAGCCTACCATTGAGAAGCATGTATTGTAAATATCCTCATTGATTCTGCTCCAAGAAAGTCATATTTGCCGCAGCAACATCAACTAAAACAGCTACAGTAACAAAATTTACCCTGCTGTAGTTTCATTCAATCATTTGCATGTCCCTTGTGGAACTTTCCTTCCCTAACAGCACTCCTGTAGGCCTCTCGGATGTGAGCAAGATGGCCTGCTGCTGATGCATCCATTTGCAGATCATCAACGATGTCTTGCAGCCATCTTCGCCTTGGTCTTCCTCTCTTTCTTTTTCCTATTATGTACCCTTCCAAGACGGTTTTCCCTGCTGTAGTAGACTTCTTTTTTATTCATTTTTTACATGCAGTACTTATAGGCGGCGCTAATTACTCTACTCCATTGTGTACGACCCTTGATATCTCTAACCAGATTGCTTGTTTGTTTGTTTGTTTGTTTTACTTGATTCAGTTATTTTAACACCGCCGCTCTCTGTTTTAGTTCACCGTGTGATTTTTTCCCCCTCTGTTCCAGTATTGCAGTAATTGGCCATGTCTCTGTCCTATCATGATACGTCCAAAGAGTTAATATTATCTTTTCGTCTTCCGCTGCTTCCTGGTGTGACTTTGTGTTCATTCCGAGGTCATTACATCAGATACTGAATGGACAATTGTAAAAACTAAGCGTTCTTTGCAAGAATAGGTAAATGCGTAGGAAAACGTCTGTGGTTTATTGTAAGAAGTCATGTAACAAATCTAAATGGAAGCAAACAACTGCAAGGAGATTTTGAGCGGTGCAAGCTAGTGAAACTTCTCATGAGTTTTTTCATCTGGGAAATCTGAAAGCGTAACTAAAAGACTTCAGAAAACACAGCATTCAACTTT
Organism: Achatina immaculata; assembly: GCA_009760885.1. Lineage (NCBI taxonomy): Eukaryota > Metazoa > Mollusca > Gastropoda > Stylommatophora > Achatinidae > Lissachatina > Lissachatina immaculata. The sequence continues at coordinate 42,488,522 of CM019695.1, forward strand.
CATACTTTCGTAGATACAAATATACTCCGGATTTTTATATATCGTTAATTAATAACACGATGTCACAATTACCAGAATCTGCAAAAGAAATTAATCATCTCATCTC
>CM019695.1:42498032-42560532 GCA_009760885.1 Achatina immaculata
CACACAGATGTCTTCAAACTTTTGTTCAACTGTTGGCTGCCGGCAATGAGAAATTAAACAGCTCAGAAACATATCTGTGTCTGTGTGTGTGCATATGTCTTGTCTTGTCTTGTCTCCTTCATTATTTACGTTTCATAGCTGATAGGACAATGAGACATCTTGAAAGCTCTCGAAGATCTGCTCCACATAACGGGATATTAAAAGTTTCTCTAATTACCTCCCTTTACTTCTTGCGTGGGTGACAGTTTCCTACACTTCTTAGTGTACAGGTTTTATATGGTATACTGTCTGTCGGTAGTCAGGTAACATAACCAAACCATTAGACTTGTCTGTTCTCGATGTAGTGTAGTCTCCAACCCTTTCATTTCTTATTTTGTCTCTTCTTGTTACATTTTGTATTCTCCTTAAACGTCTCATTTCTTTTCTGTCGTGATCATTTTCTTTTTATTTGTTTTTTTTTTTTGCCTTTTAGTGTCAAAACTTGACGACGAAAGCATAGAGTTTGTATGATATTGTTTCGTACTGTCCTCTTTTCGTTTCAGTTGTGATGTATTTGTTTTTCAGTACAGGTGTCATTTGTCTAACGATTTGATTTGATTTATTGCATTTGTTCTCAGTTTCGACATTTATTTTTCCAGTGGAAGATACTGTATTACCTAGATATTTGAAATTCTTCACTTATTTAAAGTGCTGATTGCGCAGGAAGGTCTTCGTCGGGATTTGTAAAATCACAAAGATAAAATATACAGAGAGGTTTACATAAAAGATGCATTACAAAGATACAGTCTCTAAAAGTGTAAACTGTGAAGTGCTTTTTCTTTGATCTTTATATGGTTCATTTGTTCTTCTCATTTTCTTTCATGTCGTTCTTATTTTTCTGCTGATACAACTTTAAATTTCGTACTTTATGTTTCTGTTTTGTCCGACTATTTTCCAGAAAAAAAAACTGTCAGTCCGTTTTATCATTCGTGTTGTGCGATGTTTTTGGAAAATTAGACTTGTGATTACCTGTCTCCTTAAGCTTTTTAATTAACAAGATTTTTTCTGGTAAACTCTATAGTTCATAAACAAGTATGGAAATATATAAACTTATGAATATTAGTCTAGTTTTCTACTAGTCACTACAATTTATACTACCAATGCTACTATTATATTACTGCTCTTGTGTGCTCTTCTACTGATACTATTCTACTATTAATACTACTGCCTCTACTACTACTACTACTACTTCTACTACTGCTACTATCGCTACTACTGCTACTACCAACACAAATACTATTATTACTACTATTACTACCACCAATACTACTATTACTACTACTATTACTTCTACTACTACTACTACTACTACTACTACTACTACTACTACTTCTGCTACTACTGCTACTACTACTACTACTACCACTTCTACTACTACTACTACTACTACTACTACTACCGCTACTACTGCTACAACAAATACTATTACTACTATTATTACTACCACCAGTACTACTACTACTTCTAGTACTAGTTACACTGATAGCTAAATTTAATAGTTCTATTGCTGTCACTACTACTGCTGCTACTGTAAGGAGTGGAAAAATAAGCAAGCAGTGACCCGGTTTTGAATGGAAAATCCCCAGGCCTTCGAGTCCGGCGCTGGCCAGATATATAAGTCGAGAATAGAAAAAAGAGATAAGTTGAGCACGTGGAAGTCCAGCGGCAGACGTGGACGAGGAGGGTCATTCGATAGATGGAGGCTGACGTGTATAGTTTAGTTGTGTGCATTTATAATCAGGATTGAAATCATATTATTCAAGGAACCTTTTTTTATGAATCAATAACGCGTGTGGAAATATATAAACATATGGACATAGGTTTTATTTTGATTCGCATTGCTTTGTGGATCAGAACTTTGTAAATACATTGATCGTGATTTTAAGAAAAAGGATTGTTGTTTCGTGTTCCTGTTATATATATGTAAGGTGTGAACGTTGGTGTAGTCAGCCTTCCACCACTCAGTACGACGGCGGCTAGACAGAATAAAAGATTGAATAATAATTCACGTCAGTAAAAGCAAATATAAAATATTAATATCAGTATAAACCATAAATATTACCACATGTGGTGACCGTGACCCAACGAATCCTCATTGCATATATATATATGTTTCGATATGTCAGCTGAACTGGTTACAAACCATTTGGATTTATACTGGAATATAGGAGGTTACCATTTGCACTAACAGCGCTGACAAGAGGCCAGTCAGATTTCCGTGTTTGGCGACTGTACAGGGGAAATTCCACCACGGAAAGATCAAAGCTCAGCGCCCACGTGCGTGTTATGTAACATCCGGACAGAGGCTCCAACAAGCTGTGCTTTGAAGAAAGTTCCCGTATGAAGAAAACCCTACTGAAAGTTCCAGTTAGAGTGGAGTAGTCCTAGGCGGAAGAAATTTGTGTTAGTCGCGGAACGGGCAGGCTGGACAGTAAGTCAGTACGGAGAATCACGTATAGTGCTGCAGTGTGAACAAGCACACAGTATAAAGAAAAATATTTGAAAATCTCGGAAAATATTTCTACAAATATTCAACCAATAATCTTCGTCAAAAGGCCAAGTACCATGGAGACTGCAACAAATATCGAACCCAAACTAGAAGCTGACCCGGTCACCACAATGACCGAAGCCTTGAGACAATTAAAGATGACCTTCGCCACTCAAGGTTTACCCTGCCACATTGATACCTACGATGGCGATCCACAGAGATTCCAACAATGGATAGAACAAAGAGAAAAATATGCGTTTGTGCATAACCTACATGATTCGCAAAAGAAAGACATATTCTTTATTACAGCCAAGGGGAGTGTTTCAGACTTTGTCTCCAGGCGAATTCAAGAGAACTCAGACGAAACATATGCGGATTTTAAGAAAGAACTAGCTAAATGTTTCAGCAAAGGCATCGATCCGCACGCAGCCTTGAGACAAATAAGCAATTTGAAGCAACAAAAAGAAGAGCCAATCCAAAACATGGCAGAAACAATGATTAAACTGGCAAAACAAGCCTTCGACAACGACAAGATACTTCAACCGGCAACACAGCATTTGCTGGCAAATTTTTTTATAGACGCTGTGTATGACAAAGCAATCAAAACTAAGTTAATCAAGAAAGACCCACAGACATTAAACTCGGCAATCAATACAGCCATCGAAATGGAGCAGTTCACAAAAAGACTAACATCCCGCATGGCCAACGGGGAGAACCTATGCCCGACAACTGAACCAATGACTTCTTTTTTACGCAACGACAGTGCTACACAAAGACAAGCTGCCTCGGAAAGCGCAAGTCAAAACACGGCCACCGTGGTCCAGGTCTCTTATCAGGACACACAGACGAACATACGATCAAAACCATGCTTCAACTGCGGTATTCATGGACACATAGCTCGCCAATGCAGATATGAATCTACACCAGTATCAAACAGAAGTTCATGGAGGAGCACGCAGACCAACCATGATTATACACCACCCAGATTCACCAGACCACATGAGGACCGATACAGAACACCACGAGAATCTGCACCAAAATACAGAGTCTACAGCCAACAGAGAAAACGCTCGGAAAACTTCAACGGAGGTATGGTAAACGGTCCACTCTACCTCTACAAGTAGCAACGGGCCGTATCACAGCACTGGAAGACGGCACAAACGCAACGTCCACCATTCCCATGCAGATAAACAATACCATCATCCACACACTCATCGACACTGGCAGCGAAGTCAGTCTGATCAGACAAAACGTATGGGAAACTATTCGCTCAAACACGGTATTACTGCCCAGCGAAGGCAAACTCTGGACTGTCGACAATTACGAATTACAGGCAAAAGGAATCACATGGATAAACATATGCATAGGAGGACAAACTCATAAACAAAAGTTTATGGTTGTAGACCCGCCATACTAGGCAGAGACTTTCTATCTCACACAAAAGCAACGGTGGATTTCGGAAGCATGCAACTATCGATTGGAAATACCAAAGTACCTATGAAAAACGAATACGAGATTTTCTCAACGATCAGAGCTACTTGTGACGTCGCAATTAAACCCCAAACAATAATCATCGTACCAGCAAGATTGCAAAGACTTTTACCGGCATTTAAAGACACGGAGTTAATGATCACTATTCACCAGAACAGTGTATTACTTCACGAACCTTGTGCTGAAACTATAGACAGTATCGTTAACCCCGATAAACAAGGAAAATGCCTCGTGACTATAGCCAACAACTCCAACAGGCATTTTAGAATAAAAAAAGGACAAATCATAGCAAGGGCAGAGTTCGGCCTCGACATAAATAATATAACTAAACAACAAACTCAGAACAACGCAAATACCACCAGATCTACTGATAGAATCCAACAACTGCTTGCAGAAATGCAGGTACATCCAGAACACGAGGCCGCCATCAAAACGATAATATACAAGAATCAAGACATTTTTGCAAATAACGACTTAGAATTGGGCAGAACTAATACCGTCCAGCTGCACATAGACACTGGAGCCAACCCACCAGCATACACAAAACCATATCCTACGCCACTCAAACGCAGAGGCATTATAGAGAAAGCAATCAAGGATATGCTAGAGGCAAAGATCATAGAACGAGCACCACTGTCCAAGTGGAACTCACCGATAGTTATAGTAAGAAAAAAGGACGGAACACATCGCTTTTGCTGCGACTTTAGAGGACAAAACAAAATCACGACTCCCATCACATACCAGATGCCCAACGTAGAAGAAATTATGTCAGTGCTCAACGGCGCAAAATACTTTACCACACTGGACGCTAAATCAGGATATTGGAGTATACCCCTAACAGATGACTCTAAAGTGAAGACCAGTTTCACATCCAGTTTTGGAAAGTTCATGTTTACCAGAACTCCGTTTGGCGTCGCAAACGCTGCAGCAGCATTCATGGCATTAATGGATGAATTACTGTACGGATTATCAGACCACGCCATAGCGTACATAGATGACATACTGATTTTTACTAAGACGTCGATTCAGGACCACATCAAACACATACAATCTGTGTTTGACAGGCTAAGACAGCATGACGTCAAGTTGAAAATGGCCAAGTGCAACTTCGCACAGAACAAAATCAATTATTTAGGCTTTACCATGAGTAGCCAAGGCATCACATCAGTTAAAGAGAAAGTAAAGGCAATGGCAGAGATAGCCACACCAAGAACAATAAAACAAATACGAAGTTTTATAGGAACAATATCGTACTACAGAAGGTTTATAGGAACAATATCGTACTACAGAAGGTTTATAGACAATTTTTCCCACAAGGCAGAGCCCTTAATCGCGCTCACAAGAAAATATAGCCGATTCTCCTGGTCGCCAGAATGTCAAAGGGCATTCGACACACTAAAAAATGACCTCATGCGACAGACTATGCTCGCATTTCCAGATTTAAATAAACCGATGATACTTTACACAGACGCATCAGAAACAACAGTAAGCGCCGTGTTGCTACAAGACAACAGCACAAGACAGAGAGAGGAAAACCTAAAACCCATCTACTTTCTATCCCATAGACTAAGTGAGTCACAAAGCAAGTGGCACATCAACGAGAAGGAGGCATACGCCATAGTGTACGCGTTACAGAAACTTCACAAATATGTGTTACACAGCCAGTTAAGCATCCTAACAGACAGTATCGGACTTTTAAACCTAATGAACGCCAAGCACAAGAACTTCAAAATACAACGATGGAGTCACTTCATCCAAGCCTACACTGCAGACATTCGTCATATCGCAGGAGCACGGAACCTCGCCGACCAGTTTTCTCGGCCAGGAACAGAACAGTGTAAGGACAACAATCACCAGACAGCAGAAACTGTCAACAAACAGGATAACATGCTTGAAATAAACACCATCAACCAATATCCGAAGTCCTACCAGCCCCCACCGAACAGTTACCCACCCCTCCCATCATGGCAGATGAGCAAGACCTGGACGAGGAGATAAGGCAATTAAAAGCAGATATGAAGCACAACCGATTACCAAGAAAAACCAGAGAAAAGTTCAGAATAGTGAATAACGTACTATACAAAGTAGAAGAAGACGACGACGAATACAGGTTGAGAACCGTCACGCCCCAACATCTACAACAACAGGTGTTATCACAATACCACGATAATAACGGGCATATGGGGACGGAAAAAACGTTGAAAGCCATACAAATAGGATACTATTGAAAAAAAAACATGAGACAGGACGTAAACCAGCACATAGAGCAGTGCCAAACGTGCAAAACAAGAAACTTGTTACCTCTAAAAAATCCGCTAGAAATATCCGATACCCCACCGGCATGCATGCTGAAATTAAGTATCGACTGTTCAGGACCTTATCCGGTCACCACATCAGGCAACAAGTACATCGTGCATGTAACAGATGAATATTCCGCATGGACGGAGTGTTTTCCAACGCCAAACATCCAAAGTAAAACAGTAGCTGACTTTGTAATCGACAATATCGTCCCAAGACATGGAGTACCAATTACTATAGTCACAGACAACGGTCCCGAGTTTCGCGGAGAACAATTCCAAACTATGGTGAAATGCTATAACATTCACCATATCTTCACAACACCATACCATCCTCAAGCCAACGGGACAAACGAGAGACAGCATCGCACACTAAATGATATTGTTGCCAAACTGGTAAACACGGAGGTCAGTAAATGGGACGAGTACTTGACACAGGCGGTGGCAGCGATGAATATGAACATTTCTAAACGAACAGGATACTCCCCATTTTTCCTCGTGTACGGGAGACACCCTATTCTACCCCTGGACGCCATCCTGAGACTACGAACACACTGCTACAGTGAAAATGATTCTATAGAACACACGCTAATGAGACAACATAAGGCTTTTATTCAAGTGTAAACCACATAAACAGAACCAAAGACGCACGAAAGCAAAAGTACGACGAACAAAGCACAACTGAGGACATTTCTATAGGCAATCCAGTATACTTATTAAACCACCATATGACATCAAAACACGACAGCAAATGGAAAACGGGATTCTTTGTTCTAAAAAAGTTATCTCCAGTATCATTTAAAATAAAGAACCAACTGACAGGGAAAATACAACGAGTCCACGCAAACCATTTGAGAAAGGCCAAACAAGATTGGAATATCCCTACAGACGACAAAACAATCAGCGCAGACAGGCTACACTCAGTATAGCACCCAACAACGATGACGACACCGACGATGAGATAGTAGTAGACTCTTCGGAATCAGAGAACTAACCTGGCAGTACGCAGGTAGAAATAACGGAGGAAGAAGTCGCATCCACCCCACAGGTAGCAGTAGACAGCGATGACAGTACATCCTTACTAGTACATGAAAACCAACCACCCGCCGAATCAGAAGACGGAGCTACAGAGCAGAGCGTCGAACAACGAGTAGCACCCTTGCCCACATTACACGACCAAATACAGTATATGAGAAATACTGCAAGGCACACAAAATACAAAAAATAGGCCAGACCAACACACCAACAGTCTAACCGGAGGAAGACGACACGCAACTACAGCAACATGTGTGCTGGTTCCAAAAGAAGGACATAAAGACTTTGAGTTCAGGATATGTAGCTATGCTACAACGTATATGTAAAATGTATTGTATTCCATACAAAAAAGTTTGTAAACAAAACCAGGGGGAGTATGTAAGGAGTGGAAAAATAAGCAAGCAGTGACCCGGTTTTGAATGGAAAATCCCCAGGCCTTCGAGTCCGGCGCTGGCCAGGTATATAAGTCCAGAATAGAAAAAAAGGGGGATAAGTTGAGCACGTGGAAGTCCAGCGGCAGACGTGGACCAGGAGGGTCATTCGATAGATGGAGGCTGACGTGTATAGTTTAGTTGTGTGCATTTGTAATCAGGATTGAAATCATATTATTCAAGGAACCTTTTTTTATGAATCAATAACGCGTGTGGAAATATATAAACATATGGACTTCGTGCGCATAGGTTTTATTTTGATTCGCATTGCCTTGTGGATCAGAACTTTGTAAATACATTGATCGTGATTTTAAGAAAAAGGATTGTTGTTTCGTGTTCCTGTTATATATATGTAAGGTGTGAATGTATGGTATAGTCACCCTTCCACCACTCAGTACGACGACGGCCAGACAAAATAAAAGATTGAATAATAATTTTCATCAATCTAGTAAAGAAATATCTATTACCACACTACCACTACAATGTTAGCAGTTCATTCTGTTACCACTACTACTACAATTATTAAAACTGCTACTGGAGCTTCTGTCACTACTACTACTACTACTACTACCTACTACTACTACTACTACTACTATTACCTAATACTACTACTACTACTACTACTACTACTACAACTACTACTACCACTACTACTACTACTACTACTACTACAACTACTACTACCATTACTACTACTACTACTACTACTACTACTACAACTACTACTACCACTACTACTACTACTACTACTACTACTACTGCTACTATGACAGTTAATGTTAAGATTAGTACTGCTGTAGAGATGTTCCTAAACAGAGTACACATATGTAGTTTGATACAAAAACTGACTCCTCGGTCAGATATCAATCAATTTAATTCACTCCAGTATCGATCACAAACATTCAAGTGAACACACTGTCCTAGCTCCCTCAGTCTTCACAGACGCTCATAACCAGAAAAAATAAAACATTCACACTGTAAATAATCTTGATTCTCTTCAATATCCACTAAATCAAAACGTGTATGATGCAGATCTCCCATGTTAAAACAATACTCACAACTGAAAAAAAAAGCCAAACTGACTGTTCACTGTAGCTTGTCCTATCTTGGACTGCCTGTCGCCATCTTTTTTCTAACTAAACTTGTTGTTGTCGTCATCTTTATTCTAACTAAACTTGTTGTTGTCGTCATCTTTGTTCTAACTAAACTTGTTGTAGGCGTCTTCCCGCTGATCTGAGTCTCAAGTTAGTAAATCGTATTTTGCTTAATAACCTTCACTACTTGTTATCACTAACCTTCTAGAGAATTGTTGATACTATCTTATATCACACATCTGCCTCAGCTAGTCCAACCGACACAAAATTCACATGGTCGCCTTTACCTCTCTCTCTCTCTCTCTCTTTCTCTCTCTCTCCTAGCCTAATAGGTCATACTTCCTATCAGTTGCACGCACGCACTCGGCTCCTGCGTTCTTTCTCCTACAATACTACTATTGCAACTACTAATACTGCTATAACTGTTAATACTACTGCATATGCTATAACTATCAGTGTTACTCCTGCTATAACAGTATTACAAGTGTTAGTAATGCACAAACTACAGAACTGTTGCCCTGATTAGTCATGCCAGTAAAATTCTATTAAAAATCATAATGGGTACACTTCCTAAGAAAATAGAAGAAGAAGTCAATATGGTCCAAGCTGGTTTCAGGCAAGGAAGAGGATCAAGAGATCATATATTCAATATAAGATTAATAATATAGAAATGCAGAGAGTTTAATGTGAATCTATATTTATCATTTATAGACTACTCAAAGGCATTTGATTGTGTACAACACCAGAAACTTTGGGAATTAATGGAAAAAATGGGATTTCCAACACATTTGATACAATTAACATCACTGCTGTATCTAGACCAGCAAGCAGCAGTAAGAATAAATGGTGAAACAAGAACTTGGTTTGACATAAAACAAGGGGTCCGTCAGGGGTGCATATTGTCACCCTACTTATTTAACTTGTATACTGAAAATATAATGAGGAATGTTAGAGACGATGTAGACAAAGAATATTACGATGCCATAACAATTGGAGGTTATGAAATACCAGAGATTAGAAATGCTGATGACACAGTGTTACTGTCCACAACACAAAAAGGAATGGAAAAACTAATTATGTCAGTCCGTAAGAACAGTGAAGAGCAGAACCTCTATCTTAATGCGAAGAAAACTAAATTGATGACATCTGACAAAACAAACAAGGCAGCTGAAATATATATCAATGATGAAAAAATTGGAAGAAGTGGAGAGTTTTGAATATCTTGGATCGCTACTAACTAATAATGGAGATACAACGAGGGAAATTAAAAGGAGGACATCTATTGCTCTTCAGAAAGTAAAACAAATAAAGAATCTGTGGAGAGGAGCAGACAGAACTACAAAAATAAGATTTTTAAGGGCATGCAGCTTTACCATCGCAACATATGCCTGTGAGACCTGGACACTTAACAAAACAGCTGAGAAACACATAAATGCTTTTGAATGTAAATGCTACAGAAGAGTTCTCCAAATATCGTGGACACAAAAAAGAACAAATATATCTATACTACAAGAGCTTAATATTGAAGAAGGCTGGCTAGTAAAGAGGATTAAATAGAGAAAACTTAAATATTTTGAACACATTAAACGTCATGATAATTTAGAGAGGACCATATTGGAAGGATACATAATGGGAAAAAGAAAAAAGGAAGACCAAAACGAAGATGGCTGCAAGACATCGTTGACGATCTGGAAATGGACGCAGCCGCAGCAGGCCATCTTGCTCACAACCGAGAGGCCTACAGGAGTGCTGTCTGGGAGGCAAAGTTCCGCAAGGGGCATGCAAATGGATGAATGGATGAATGAATGAGTAATGCTACTGAAACTTCTACCTCTATTGCTGCCGCTACTATTACTTCTTATGGTGTGACCACTGCTACTACAACTATCTCTACAACTGTTACCGCAACTGCTACTACAACTATCTCTACAACTGTTACCGCAACTGCTACTACAACTATCTCTACAACTGTTACCGCAACTGCTACTACAACTATCTCTACAACTGTTACCACAACTGCTACTACAACTATCTCTACAACTGTTACCGCAACTGCTACTACAACTATCTCTACAACTGTTACCACAACTGCTACTACAACTATCTCTACAACTGTTACCACAACTGCTACTACAACTATCTCTACAACTGTTACCACAACTGCTACTACAACTATCTCTACAACTGTTACCACAACTGCTACTACAACTATCTCTACAACTGTTACTGCAACTGCTACTACAACTATCTCTACAACTGTTACCACAACTGCTACTACAACTATCTCTACAACTGTTACCACAACTGCTACTACAACTATCTCTACAACTGTTACCGCAACTGCTACTACAACTATCTCTACAACTGTTACCACAACTGCTACTACAACTATCTCTACAACTGTTACTGCAACTGCTACTACAACTATCTCTACAACTATTACTGCAACTGCTACTACAACTATCTCTACAACTATTACTGCAACTGCTACTACAACTATCTCTGCAACTATTACTGCAACTGCTACTACAACTATCTCTACAACTGTTACCGCAACTGCTACTACAACTATCTCTACAACTATTACTGCAACTGCTACTACAACTATCTCTACAACTATTACTGCAACTGCTACTACAACTATCTCTGCAACTATTACTGCAACTGCTACTACAACTATCTCTACAACTGTTACCACAACTGCTACTACAACTATCTCTACAACTGTTACCACAACTGCTACTACAACTATCTCTACAACTGTTACTGCAACTGCTACTACAACTATCTCTACAACTATTACTGCAACTGCTACTACAACTATCTCTACAACTATTACTGCAACTGCTACTACAACTATCTCTACAACTATTACTGCAACTGCTACTACAACTATCTCTACAACTATTACTGCAACTGCTACTACAACTATCTCTACAACTATTACTGCAACTGCTACTACAACTATCTCTACAACTATTACCGCAACTGCTACTACAACTATCTCTGCAACTATTACCGCAACTGCTACTACAACTATCTCTACAACTGTTACCGCAACTGCTACTACAACTATCTCTACAACTGTTACCACAACTGCTACTACAACTATCTCTACAACTGTTACCACAACTGCTACTACAACTATCTCTACAACTGTTACCGCAACTGCTACTACAACTATCTCTACAACTGTTACCGCAACTACTACACGTTGCTATTACTGTCTCCCATCAGGAAGTATTTTCTTTTATTAACAGATTGTGCACTGACATTTACCACTTCATCAAAGGATACATTCTACTACAAAATATGAACCAGAAAAGACATGACATAATTATTGTTATATACAAAACCAACTTCTAGGAGTTCTTGTTTCTTGATTAGAGTTATTGTTGTCAGTATACATGTGACCACACATATAAGGACAGCAAGAATAGTGAAGTAATCAGCCGTGCGCATTTCCATTACTAAAAAAATGCTGAAAGAAACAACAAAGAATAATTAGAACAAATGTACATTGATCTATTCCTATAGTAATCAGTCCTACGTCAATTGTTCATTCAACATCTATCTCTTTAGGTTTACGTTAATATATGTTCTTTCTTTTTTCTTTCTTTCTTTTCTTTCTTCGTTCCCTTTTTCCATCTTTTTGTCTCATAAGCTTTCTTTGCTATTTCATTTTATCTTTGCATTCGTCTCTCTCTTTCTGTGATTCTGTCAACTTATCTATTTGTATTTTTTGTCATTATGTTAGCTGAATGTGGCTTATCTTTCTGCGCCTGCCACTTTATATGTTTGTCTGCTTGTCTTTGTACAAATGTCTTAACAAATATATGACGTGGCAGTGTTTAAAATGGACAGTTAAGATGCAGACAGAAAAAGAGACAACGACAGTAACATATTGACAGAAAAACAGACAGACTGTAAGAACAAGGTGAAAGAAAAGGAGGAAAATGTGAAACATGAAGAGAGATAAAGAGAAATATAAAAGAAGAAATCAAAAGAAAGACAAAGTCCGTGAAAGTCATACAATGAAAGAAAAGTACTTTAGACGTTGATGGAGGGAAGAAGAGAGAGAGAATAGGAGGGGGGAGGCAGGCTGGTCGAGAGAACAAGACAGAAAGATAAATGACTACTAGACGCGAAGAAAGAAGGTGGAAAAAGAAAGGTACGCAGACAGTGAGAGACAGACACAGAAAGAAAAACAGTGAGAGGCAGACACAGAAAGAAAGACAGCGAGAGGCAGACAGAAAGAAAGACAGTGAGATGCAGACACAGAAAGAAAGACAGTGAGAGACAGACACAGAAAGAAAGACAGCGAGAGGCAGACAGAAAGAAAGACAGTGAGATGCAGACACAGAAAGAAAGACAGTGAGAGACAGAGACAGAAAGAAAGAAAGAGTGAGAGACAGACACAGAAAGAAAGACAGTGAGAGGCAGACACAGAAAGAAAGAAAGAGTGAGAGACAGGCACAGAAAGAAAGACAGTGAGAGACAGGCACAGAAAGACACTCGCACACACACATACACCACGCACTGAGAGAAAGACACGCACACACAAACACACAGTCGCAGAAAGTGATGTTAGAGTCTACATGTAAAGAACCTATCAGATTCTTACCTGCAACAGTCCTGAATTTTCACTCGACTGTGTGACAGGAATGTGAACTGGGTTTTATAGTCAGAATTCAAAGAACACTCCCCCACTAAAGGAACACTTCAAACTCGCTGTCGAAACAAGGAGAGCCTGAGCAATATCACGTAACACGTGTTTGCATTGTCCCCCCTTCTCTCTTTCAATGATTCCTTCTACCTGTACTTTCAAAAGGTCGGAAGTATGGGTAATGTATTAGTCACCTGTCAAGGAAGAATTGTCCACGTGACAAGAACATTGGCTTTACTATTTTGTTATTCTCAAGGGCGATAACGAAGCTTGTTCAATGACATTTACCACTTCATCAAAGGATACATTCTACTACAAAATATGAACCAGAAAAGACATGACATAATTATTGTTATATACAAAACCAACTTCTAGGAGTTCTTGTTTGGTTGTTAGAGTTATTGTTGTCAGTATACATGTGACCACACATATAAGGACAGCAAGAATAGTGAAATAATCAGCCGTGCGCATTTCCATTACTAAAAAAATGCTGAAAGAAACAACAAAGAATAATTAGAACAAATGTACATTGATCTATTCCTATATTAATCAGTCCTACGTCAATTGTTCATTCAACATCTATCGCTTCAGGTTTAAGTTAATATATGTTCTTTCTTTTTTCTTTCTTTCTTTTCCTTCTTTGTTCCTTTTTTCCATCTTTTTGTCTCATAAGCTTTCTTTGCTATTTCATTTTATCTTTGCATTCGTCTCTCTCTTTATGTGATTCTGTCAACTTATCTATTTGTATTTTTTGTCATTATGTTAGCTGAATGTGGCTTATCTTTCTGCGCCTGCCACTTTATATGTTTGTCTGCTTGTCTTTGTACAAATGTCTTAACAAATATATGACGTGGCAGTGTTTAAAATGGACAGTTACGATGCAGACAGAAAAAGAGACAACGACAGTAACATATTGACAGAAAAACAGACAGACTGTGAGAACAAGGTGAAAGAAACGGCGGAAAATGTGAAACATGAAGAGAGATAAAGAGAAATATAAAAGAAGAAATCAAAAGAAAGACAAAGTCCGTGAAAGTCATACAATGAAAGAAAGGTACTTTAGACGTTGATGGAGGGAAGAAGAGAGAGAGAATAGGAGGGGGGAGGCAGGCTGGTCGAGAGAACAAGACAGAAAGATAAATGACTACTAGACGCGAAGAAAGAAGGTGGAAAAAGAAAGGTACGCAGACAGTGAGAGACAGACACAGAAAGAAAAACAGTGAGAGGCAGACACAGAAAGAAAGACAGCGAGAGCAGACAGAAAGAAAGACAGTGAGATGCAGACACAGAAAGAAAGACAGTGAGAGACGACACAGAAAGAAAGACAGCGAGAGGCAGACAGAAAGAAAGACAGTGAGATGCAGACACAGAAAGAAAGACAGTGAGAGACAGACACAGAAAGAAAGAAAGAGTGAGAGACAGACACATAAAGAAAGACAGTGAGAGGCAGACACAGAAAGAAAGACAGTGAGAGGCAAACACAGAAAGAAAGACAGTGAGAGACAGGCACAGAAAGACACTCGCACACACACATACACCACGCACTGAGAGAAAGACACGCACACACAAACACACAGTCGCAGAAAGTGATGTTAGAGTCTACATGTAAAGAACCTATCACATTCTTACCTGCAACAGTCCTGAATTTTCACTCGACTGTGTGACAGGAATGTGAACTGGGTTTTATAGTCAGAATTCAAAGAACACTCCCCCACTAAAGGAACACTTCAAACTCGCTGTCGAAACAAGGAGAGCCTGAGCAATATCACGTAACACGTGTTTGCATTGTCCCCCCTTCTCTCTTTCAATGATTCCTTCTACCTGTACTTTCAAAAGGTCGGAAGTATGGGTAATGTATTAGTCACCTGTCAAGGAAGAATTGTCCACGTGACAAGAACATTGGCTTTACTATTTTGTTATTCTCAAGGGCGATAACGAAGCTTGTTCAATGAGCCAATCATCCACCCATAGCTTATATGCTAGCATCAGGGTTAGTGAACCATAGCTAACCAAGAAACTTGTCACATCTCTTCGTTTGTACCTCCAGTAACATGCCTAGCCTGGCTAACCAGGCAGAGATCGGCATAGTCCCCACGGTGGTGGAGTCCGCTAAAGAAGCGTTCATCATCATCAGGTGCCATGCCGACTGGCGTTGGCTATTATGCTTCTCTAGAGTACACGATCCTTCATGCAGGCCATCATTTCAGTTCGTGATCTCCTCTCACACCATCCTGTCAGACTGTCCAGCATAATTTCTCTTGGTCTTCCTCTTGATCTTCTTATCTCTATTTTTCCTGTTGTTATAATATTTTCAATGCCCCCTCTTCTCATTGCATGTCCTATGAAAGTATATTGCCTCTCTCTTATCTTTTTGACAAGGTTATTTGTCTCTCCAGCTCTTCTCATACATTCTTCATTACTTATTTTTTGCTGTCCAGGGGATTCGCAACATTCTTCTAATAAACCACATTTCTGCTGCTTCCAATGATTTTTGTGCAGACTTGCCTATTGTCCATGATTCACTTCCATATAACAAGATAGATTCAATATAGCATTTTAGGACTCGTTTTCTAACATTCATTGATAAATGTGTTGGCTAATATATTTCTCATTCTCTGAAATGCAGTCTTTGCTTGGCCTATTCTGTTCCTAATTTCTATTCTGCATTTCCCATCTGAAGTTATTACTGCTCCAAGGTATTTGAATTTCTGCACCTGCTTTAGAATAGTTCCGTTTAATTTAATACTGCATGCTGGTGGATTCTGTTTCTTAGATATAACCATAGTCTCTGTCTTTTTGATGTTCAAAAAGAAGCGTTGCTCTTGGTTTTTAGCTGTACTCCGGGACTGGAGAAATAGCTAGTTTCAGACTTTTTCCTTGTTACTGGCCTTCCATTCAGCATCCATGATGCCCGATAAATGCGTAAATCACAGTTAGTTCTGATGTCTGCCCCTCTTTCTGTATCACTCCCCTCCTTCCTCCACCCCCACACCTCCGGGATTTTCTATCCCGCCCTATAGTCTCACACAATGCCCCAGGTCACAACAAACTAGGACCTATGCACTTGGTGCAACCGGAACTTCCCCAAGACCGTCTTCTCTCTTTTTATGTTGTTTATCAGAACATCGTGTCAGAGACGCTCGCAGCGTTTATTACCTGAGCTACCGAGAAAAAGTCATCATCATGTGCCAGTTATTTCTTTAAACTTTGATAGATGCGGATTAAAGGTTATGTTGCATTTGATATGGACTTTCTAGGAAAATTGATATTATACATGGTTTGTTCTGTTTCAGATTATGTTTTATTACATTGTGATACTTGAGCGATGACAAAAAAATATTTACTTCTAAAGGTAGAGAACAGAGGGAAATCATAATTTATTTGACAAGATGCTTGAGGCCCGCCCTGCTCATTGAATGCCGGGGTATGGTCCACATCTTGTTACGGGTGGACCTGGTTTGCAGTACCACCGGGTCACGGCCTGTTGTTTTCGTTGTCTTTAAAAAAAAAGACTTTTCGAGACAGAAGTTTCTAGATGGGGCTGGGAATATTCCAGTCATATAAAAGAGAACTGACAAAAGATTCAGACAGAGATGAGATTAGGTTAAGAAGTCATTTTACAATAGAAGCTGGCAGTGAGTTTTAGGTATGTCATAGTTTTCTTGCAGTAATATTTGTCCTTTTATGACAAACTTTTGCCTAGTTTAGAATGTGCACGATCTAACATTATCATGTCAGACTGTCCAGCATAATTTCTCTTGGTCTTCCTCTTGATCTTCTTATCTCTATTTTTCCTGTTGTTATAATATTTTCAATGCCCCCTCTTCTCATTGCATGTCCTATGAAAGTATATTGCCTCTCTCTTATCTTTTTTGACAAGGTTATTTGTCTCTCCAGCTCTTCTCATACATTCTTCATTACTTATTTTTTGCTGTCCAGGGGATTCGCAACATTCTTCTAATAAACCACATTTCTGCTGCTTCCAATGATTTTTGTGCAGACTTGCCTATTGTCCATGATTCACTTCCATATAACAAGATAGATTCAATATAGCATTTTAGGACTCGTTTTCTAACATTCATTGATAAATATGTGTTGGCTAATATATTTCTCATTCTCTGAAATGCAGTCTTTGCTTGGCCTATTCTGTTCCTAATTTCTATTCTGCATTTCCCATCTGAAGTTATTACTGCTCCAAGGTATTTGAATTTCTGCACCTGCTTTAGAATAGTTCCGTTTAATTTAATACTGCATGCTGGTGGATTCTGTTTCTTAGATATAACCATAGTCTCTGTCTTTTTGATGTTCAAAAAGAAGCGTTGCTCTTGGTTTTTAGCTGTACTCCGGGACTGGAGAAATAGCTAGTTTCAGACTTTTTCCTTGTTACTGGCCTTCCATTCAGCATCCATGATGCCCGATAAATGCGTAAATCACAGTTAGTTCTGATGTCTGCCCCTCTTTCTGTATCACTCCCCTCCTTCCTCCACCCCCACACCTCCGGGATTTTCTATCCCGCCCTATAGTCTCACACAATGCCCCAGGTCACAACAAACTAGGACCTATGCACTTGGTGCAACCGGAACTTCCCCAAGACCGTCTTCTCTCTTTTTATGTTGTTTATCAGAACATCGTGTCAGAGACGCTCGCAGCGTTTATTACCTGAGCTACCGAGAAAAAGTCATCATCATGTGCCAGTTATTTCTTTAAACTTTGATAGATGCGGATTAAAGGTTATGTTGCATTTGATATGGACTTTCTAGGAAAATTGATATTATACATGGTTTGTTCTGTTTCAGATTATGTTTTATTACATTGTGATACTTGAGCGATGACAAAAAAATATTTACTTCTAAAGGTAGAGAACAGAGGGAAATCATAATTTATTTGACAAGATGCTTGAGGCCCGCCCTGCTCATTGAATGCCGGGGTATGGTCCACATCTTGTTACGGGTGGACCTGGTTTGCAGTACCACCGGGTCACGGCCTGTTGTTTTCGTTGTCTTTAAAAAAAAAGACTTTTCGAGACAGAAGTTTCTAGATGGGGCTGGGAATATTCCAGTCATATAAAAGAGAACTGACAAAAGATTCAGACAGAGATGAGATTAGGTTAAGAAGTCATTTTACAATAGAAGCTGGCAGTGAGTTTTAGGTATGTCATAGTTTTCTTGCAGTAATATTTGTCCTTTTTATGACAAACTTTTGCCTAGTTTAGAATGTGCACGATCTAACATTATCATGTCATGGATTCTGCCGGTGGTTTCATCGGTGGTTACCGTTCTTGGTCTTCCTGGACGGGGTTCATCTTCCAGACTCTCCCTTCCATGTTTGAATTGAGCTGCCCATTTCTTCACTGTGCTCCCCTAGAGTCTCCACCATATCCTCACGGATCTCCTTCGATGATAAGCCCGTGATGCAGAGGTAGCGAATGACTACTCGATGAGAAATGTTATCTGTTTTCTCAATTTCTGTCACCCATTGTCATTTCAGTAGCCTGTAAAAAAAATGGTTGCAGTTAATTTCTTGAAACGTAGTGTTTAATCTTATATTAACCTGGTCTACAAATGCACCTAATATTATTGTGTGTTTCATGTATTTGTACCTTATGCCGAGAACTTATCAATCATCCCTCATATCAAGAAGATACACGAGATGTGAATCAGCAAATCATGTTTAAGAAATCTTAGCACAAGGAATGGATTACATTGGAAACACTGAAGAAGAAGGACAGAAATGAAAGCAAAAATAAATAATAGTAAAACAAGAGCAGAAAAGGCCTCAGGTCAGACATTCTACCTTTGACCCGTAAATGAGGAAAAGCGTAGAGAAAGACAGATATTTTGATAATATGGCGGGACAGGCAGAAAACGATGTCGGTAAAAACAATATGAGAGCTCTGTATGAAGTCACCAATAAGTTAGCAAATAGACCATGTAGGTAGTAAGTAAGATCAGAAGAAGAGCAAGATGCAAAGATGGGTGAAGTACTTCAGCGGAATCCTAAATAGGTCAGCACTGACAGAAACAGAGATACCAATAGCAGAGAATACTCTAGACACCAATGTAGAACCATCCAGGAATTTTGACATTGAATACGCTATTTCAGTTGAAGAGAAATAAGGCACCGGGTCCACATGGAATTCTAGTGCTCTTACCGAACACAGAAATAACAACATAAATACTACTATTACTATTTATCAGGATTTGGGAAGAAGAGAAGGTCCCAGATGACTGGAAGGAGGCCCATCTTATAAAACTCCCTTTGTTGTGCACGATTGTTTTGAAATTCTGTAATGTGGTAAGTGTTGGTTTGACATAAAACAAGGGGTCCGTCAGGGGTGCATATTGTCACTCTACTTATTTAACTTGTATACTGAAAATATAATGAGGAATGTTAGAGAAGATGTAGACAAAGAATATTACGATGCCATAACAGTTGGAGGTTATGAAATACCAGAGATTAGATATGCTGATGACACAGTATTGCTGTCCACAACACAAGAAGGAATGGAAAAACTAATTATGTCAGTCCGCAAGAACAGCGAAGAGCAGAACCTCTATCTTAATGCAAAGAAAACTAAAGTGATGACAACTGACAAAACAGACAAGGCAATTGAAATATGTATCAGTGGGGAAAAACTGGAAGAAGTGGAGAGTTTTGAATATCTTGGATCACTACTAACTAATAATGGAGATACAATGCGGGAAATTAAAAGGAGGACATCTATTGCTCTTCAGAAAGTAAAACAAATATAGAATCTGTGGAGAGGAGCAGACAGAACCACAAAAATAAGATTTTTAAGGGCATGCATCTTTCCCATCGCAACATATGCCTGTGAGACCTGGACACTTAACAAAACAGCTGAGAAGCACATAAATGCCTTTGAATGTAAATGCTATAGAAGAGTTCTCCAAATATCGTGGACACAAAAAAGAACAAATATATCTATACTACAGGAGCTTAATATTGAAGAAGGCTGGCTAGTGAAGAGGATTAAAGAGAGAAAACTTAAATATTTTGGCCACATTAAACGTCATGATACTTTGGAGAGGACCGTATTGGAAGGATACATGGTGGGAAAAAGAAAAAGAGGAAGACCGAGACGAAGATGGCTGCAGGACATCGTTGATGATCTGGAAATGGATGCAGCAGCAGCAGGCCATCTTGCTCACAACCGAGAGGCCTACAGGAGTGCTGTTTGGGAGGCAAAGTTCTGCAAGGGACAAGCAAAGGAATGAATGAATGGTAAGTGTTAGCCCTTTTAAACATTTTATGATTGTAATAGTTCGTACTGCTCGATTGTTAGATTCACTTCCTCGTGGCGTTGGCTTCATGCCCGGGACGATCTATTGTATGTTTTTCTCTGGTCTCTGTCGCGTTGCAGCGGTTTTCAAGCCATTTGACTTCATCACATTACTTATCAGTTCAACGATAATTTTCCCCATAAATAAATCTTGTCAACGTTAATTTTAGCTCACAGACAAAAAGGATGGCGACTGCAGTAAAACTAGTTTAAATAATAAAGGTAAATAGAGGTGTATGGCGTAGTTTTACAAAGTGGCAAAGGGAGTGAGTAAAGTGAGAAAAAACAAATAGAAAGTATGAGAATGTATAAATGAAGAACATACAACATCCGATATTTCGGCGTGAGCCTTTTTCGAGAACTGCATGCACAAACGAGACAAAAACATATAACTAAACGAAGAACTTATCTTAATATGGCCTCCCCCAGAAGATGTCTCCCTTATGTACTTCATACCACAACGTTTGCACATAATAGCATGAATAACATCGCGTGAAGTGCAGATGAAACCCTCTGAACTGATAACGTGGACTTAAGGAAAGAGATCTGGCTAGCGTTGACAACAAACGGACAAGTGTTGCATCTTAGGCATCTGCAGCTACGAATCTGATGTTCTTGTCCCATCTGCAAGCCACCAATCGGGGTTCCACAAAAAAGTTCACGTGCATCAGCCTCGGTCTGGAGGAGATGGAGATGGCAAAACAGTATGTTTTTAACTGCCAAGATGTGAAGATGAGTAGCAGAGGGCGAAAGACCAGTCTTGTGGATGCGTTCGTTGATCATGTCAAGAACATGGTGGTTGTTGGCCAGAGTCGGATCTTGAGGGCGAGAGGCATCAAATACAATGTTGGTCATCTGGCCCATGGCCTCTTGGATGTAGAATTCTTTCTTCCAACAAACAGTGGCCCCGCCCTTGTCTGCACTCTTGATCACGATATCTCGCTTGCGCTGAAGTTGAGAAAGTGCGCGCTGCTCCCCGGGGGTCAGGTTAGAGTGTCGTACACGGGGAAGGAGAAGCTTGCGGATTTCATGGAGAGTGTGATCAATGTAGAGGTCCAAGGAACGAGACGCTCCTGCTGAAGGTGTCCAGGTGGAAGATTGTTTAGAGAAGCGAGAGAAAGGGTCATCATCAGAAGCAGATTAAGATGATGATGGTTAGCCGCGTCTTGGAATGGAACTTTAAGCGCAGTCTGCGATGGAAATGGTGGACATCTTGAAGGAGTGAGAACTGGTCAGCAGAAGGACGGAGGTGAACAAACTGTAAACCTTTCCCCAGGACAGACAATTCACCAGCCGAAAGTGGAATACCAGGAGGGATACAAATCACCTTAGTGGGAGCAGAAGCAGTGGTGGGTCTGGGAGAGGGACGGATATAAGAAAGTTTATGCTTTTTGGGAGAAGAAAGTTGCAGGTAGAATTGTCTGTTGGTGGAGTTAATCTCTCGGATCAGGCGATAAATGAGATAATTATCATGTGTGACTTGGTGGAGACGGACAGAGAGTAGAGCGATCTGACTATCAAGATCCCCTCAACGACACAGTGCATACGTTGAAAAGCGGATTTGGTTTTGATAGCATAAAGACGCTGACGGATCCTGGGGTGGAGAGTGGAGAGTGCCCATGACCGGTGAAAGCTTTGAAGTTAAACCTTTAGGAATAACCTTCAGGTGAAGACAGTTGTTAAGAAAAATTACGTCAGAGTTGAACCAAGTCTTCTTGTACCTGGCATAAGCGAGGTCAGTGGCGGTGCGGGAAAGGAGAGGTGGCAAAAGAAAACTAAAGTGATGACAACTGACAAAACAGACAAGGCAATTGAAATATGTATCAGTGGGGAAAAACTGGAAGAAGTGGAGAGTTTTGAATATCTTGGATCACTACTAACTAATAATGGAGATACAATGCGGGAAATTAAAAGGAGGACATCTATTGCTCTTCAGAAAGTAAAACAAATATAGAATCTGTGGAGAGGAGCAGACAGAACCACAAAAGATTTTTAAGGGCATGCATCTTTCCCATCGCAACATATGCCTGTGAGACCTGGACACTTAACAAAACAGCTGAGAAGCACATAAATGCCTTTGAATGTAAATGCTATAGAAGAGTTCTCCAAATATCGTGGACACAAAAAAGAACAAATATCTATACTACAGGAGCTTAATATTGAAGAAGGCTGGCTAGTGAAGAGGATTAAAGAGAGAAAACTTAAATATTTTGGCCACATTAAACGTCATGATACTTTGGAGAGGACCGTATTGGAAGGATACATGGTGGGAAAAAGAAAAGAGGAAGACCGAGACGAAGATGGCTGCAGGACATCGTTGATGATCTGGAAATGGATGCAGCAGCAGCAGGCCATCTTGCTCACAACCGAGAGGCCTACAGGAGTGCTGTTTGGGAGGCAAAGTTCTGCAAGGGACAAGCAAAGGAATGAATGAATGGTAAGTGTTAGCCCTTTTAAACATTTTATGATTGTAATAGTTCGTACTGCTCGATTGTTAGATTCACTTCCTCGTGGCGTTGGCTTCATGCCCGGGACGATCTATTGTATGTTTTTCTCTGGTCTCTGTCGCGTTGCAGCGGTTTTCAAGCCATTTGACTTCATCACATTACTTATCAGTTCAACGATAATTTTCCCCATAAATAAATCTTGTCAACGTTAATTTTAGCTCACAGACAAAAAGGATGGCGACTGCAGTAAAACTAGTTTAAATAATAAAGGTAAATAGAGGTGTATGGCGTAGTTTTACAAAGTGGCAAAGGGAGTGAGTAAAGTGAGAAAAAACAAATAGAAAGTATGAGAATGTATAAATGAAGAACATACAACATCCGATATTTCGGCGTGAGCCTTTTTCGAGAACTGCATGCACAAACGAGACAAAAACATATAACTAAACGAAGAACTTATCTTAATATGGCCTCCCCCAGAAGATGTCTCCCTTATGTACTTCATACCACAACGTTTGCACATAATAGCATGAATAACATCGCGTGAAGTGCAGATGAAACCCTCTGAACTGATAACGTGGACTTAAGGAAAGAGATCTGGCTAGCGTTGACAACAAACGGACAAGTGTTGCATCTTAGGCATCTGCAGCTACGAATCTGATGTTCTTGTCCCATCTGCAAGCCACCAATCGGGGTTCCACAAAAAAGTTCACGTGCATCAGCCTCGGTCTGGAGGAGATGGAGATGGCAAAACAGTATGTTTTTAACTGCCAAGATGTGAAGATGAGTAGCAGAGGGCGAAAGACCAGTCTTGTGGATGCGTTCGTTGATCATGTCAAGAACATGGTGGTTGTTGGCCAGAGTCGGATCTTGAGGGCGAGAGGCATCAAATACAATGTTGGTCATCTGGCCCATGGCCTCTTGGATGTAGAATTCTTTCTTCCAACAAACAGTGGCCCCGCCCTTGTCTGCACTCTTGATCACGATATCTCGCTTGCGCTGAAGTTGAGAAAGTGCGCGCTGCTCCCCGGGGGTCAGGTTAGAGTGTCGTACACGGGGAAGGAGAAGCTTGCGGATTTCATGGAGAGTGTGATCAATGTAGAGGTCCAAGGAACGAGACGCTCCTGCTGAAGGTGTCCAGGTGGAAGATTGTTTAGAGAAGCGAGAGAAAGGGTCATCATCAGAAGCAGATTAAGATGATGATGGTTAGCCGCGTCTTGGAATGGAACTTTAAGCGCAGTCTGCGATGGAAATGGTGGACATCTTGAAGGAGTGAGAACTGGTCAGCAGAAGGACGGAGGTGAACAAACTGTAAACCTTTCCCCAGGACAGACAATTCACCAGCCGAAAGTGGAATACCAGGAGGGATACAAATCACCTTAGTGGGAGCAGAAGCAGTGGTGGGTCTGGGAGAGGGACGGATATAAGAAAGTTTATGCTTTTTGGGAGAAGAAAGTTGCAGGTAGAATTGTCTGTTGGTGGAGTTAATCTCTCGGATCAGGCGATAAATGAGATAATTATCATGTGTGACTTGGTGGAGACGGACAGAGAGTAGAGCGATCTGACTATCAAGATCCCCTCAACGACACAGTGCATACGTTGAAAAGCGGATTTGGTTTTGATAGCATAAAGACGCTGACGGATCCTGGGGTGGAGAGTGGAGAGTGCCCATGACCGGTGAAAGCTTTGAAGTTAAACCTTTAGGAATAACCTTCAGGTGAAGACAGTTGTTAAGAAAAATTACGTCAGAGTTGAACCAAGTCTTCTTGTACCTGGCATAAGCGAGGTCAGTGGCGGTGCGGGAAAGGAGAGGTGGCAAAAGACTGAAAGAGATAGTGATAAAAGACTTGAGAGATTTGGTGATGTGATTTAAAGAAGGCGAGAAGAGATATCGAATAACAGGGGTGTGGAGGGAGAGTAGAGGCTAACCTGACAAGGACAGGAGGAATGAAAACGGAGATGAATGAAGAGATGATAACAGCTGACGGAGATGAAACATATATCAGGAAAAGGTACAGATTCTGAAAACAAATAGTGGGATAGATAGAGGTACAAAGTCTGGAAAGAAATAGAGGGATAGATAGAGGTACAAAGTCTGGAAAGAAATAGAGGGATAGATAGAGGTACAATGTCTGGAAAGAAATAGAGGGATAGATAGAGGTACAAAGTCTGGAAAGAAATAGAGGGATAGATAGAGGTACAGAGTCTGGAAAGAAATAGAGGGATAGATAGAGGTACAGAGTCTGGAAAGAAATAGAGGGATAGATAGAGGTACAGAGTCTGGAAAGAAATAGAGGGATAGATAGAGGTACAGAGTCTGGAAAGAAATAGAGGGATAGACAGAAGTACAGAGTCTGGAAAGAAATAGAAGAATAGATAGCACGGCACAAGTCAAGGAAAACGGACAAAAATCTACGCAACAGTGTCACAGTCAAGTAGGGGAGACGGGTTAAAGGTTAGGAGATGGTTTTTGGTCAACATCTTAACCATATTTCTAAGAGGACCTGGACATCTGTGGCTAAACATTTTTGCCTTAGCAACCACAGGGGAAAACAGGACATTTCTATTTGTGCGATCCGCTCTTGTTCTGCTGATGTACGATCTCGGAGGGTCCTAGAACAGCGCCTTATTTTTCCAGACTGGAATTAACAATGTCTTCAGCTTTCTGTAACTTCTTTATTTTCTCACACCCCCCCCCCCTTTTTTTTTTTAACTCTACTTTCTTTCTGCTAGCTACCCCTCCCTATCGCCACCCTATTTTCTTCTCTGGCGACATATTGGTGTTTACAGGGTCTTGTCCTACTCACCAGTTTCACATTTTCTCCCTGCAGGTGTTTATTTCTTCATTCATTATCTCTCCGTTTCCCCTTTCGACCCCCCCCCCCCACCTGGACACCTTCTCCTCTAGCAGCTATCATGTTTCCATTGCCCCCCCCCCTTTTGAACCACATGTTTTCCTCCTCTCTCTCCGCCTCTTCTTTATGATTGGCTCCATCGGCTTATCCTTTGTGTTGCCCCGCGTAGACCCTATGCATCTTCTAGTGGACACGCATTTCTGTTTCCTACTTCTGGAGGAGGCCATATTAAGATAAGTTCTTCGTTTAGTTATTTGTTTTTGTCTCGTTTGTGCATGTAATCCTCGAAAAAGGCTCACGCCGAAATATCAGATGTTGTATGTTTTTCATGTATACACTCTCATACTTTCTATTCGTTTTTTCTCACTTTACCCACTCCCTCTGCCATTTTGTAAAACTATACCATACACCTCTATCTACCTTTATTAAATTTAGCTGGAGTTCTTGAGTCGTGGACTTCTTGTGCCAGTCTTGTTGAACGAACGGA
Source organism: Achatina immaculata (assembly GCA_009760885.1). Classification (NCBI taxonomy): domain Eukaryota; kingdom Metazoa; phylum Mollusca; class Gastropoda; order Stylommatophora; family Achatinidae; genus Lissachatina; species Lissachatina immaculata. The sequence continues at coordinate 42,524,660 of CM019695.1, forward strand.
AGTCCAGTTCTTGATCTTTGTGACACTGGTGTTATTGTTGTGCTAGTGACGAGTATGGAAACTGTTGTTGTGTTGCTATGGCAACACCGAAGTAACAAATCTTGCCTATTGATTAACAAGCAGCAGATAAATAAAATCAGTTAGGCAGATAACAACAGGAATGACATCATATCAAGCACAGTGGAGTTCCAATAACTTCTTTTATGGTTCTTAATATCAATGGAGAATATTCCACTCTGGTTACAGTCTTATGTACCAAGGAGACTCTAGTATATCTGATAAAAGAGAGATAGAAGGTTCTCATCTGGTGCCGTGTTGGGATATTAGTAACACGATATCATTTCTAAGAATTCTTCTTCGGTTGGTGCCGTGACCAGCCCTTTCGTCACGTCGGTCGGCACATTCTTCTTTAGCAATGTTTTAACAGTATGTTATAGTTTTTTAGTGTCTGGGCACAATGTTTTAACAGTATGTTATAGTTTTTTATAGTCTGGGCACAATGTTTTAACAGTATGTTATAGTTTTTTAGTGTCTGGGCACAATGTTTTAACAGTATGTTATAGTTTTTTAGTGTCTGGGCACAATGTTTTAACAGTATGTTATAGTTTTTTTACTGTCTGGGCACAATGTTTTAACAGTATGTTATAGTTTTTTAGTGTCTGGGCACAATGTTTTAACAGTATGTTATAGTTTTTTAGTGTCTGGGCACAATGTTTTAACAGTATGTTATAGTTTTTTAGTGTCTGGGCACAATGTTTTAACAGTATGTTATAGTTTTTTATAGTCTGGGCACAATGTTTTAACAGTATGTTATAGTTTTTTAGTGTCTGGTCACAATGTTTTAACAGTATGTTAGAGTTTTAGCGTCTGGGCACAATGTTTTAACAGTATGTTAGAATTTTAGTGTCTGGGCACAATGTTTTAACAGTATGTTAGAGTTTAGTGTCTGGACACAATGTTTAACAGTATTTTAGAGTTTAGTGTCCGGTCACAATTTTTTAATAGTATGTTATAGTTTTATAGCTGGGCAGGATGTTTTAACAGTATGTTAGACTTTTAGTGAGTGGGCAGAATGTTTTAACAGTGTCTTAGAGTTTTTGTGACTTTTCACAATGTTTTAACAGTATGTTAGACTTTTATGAATAGGCACATTGTTCTAGAAGGCCCTTGACCCTTGATTAATGGTGACATGTTAGTGCATTAAGGGATAACCCATGTTTCCATGTTTAGACTGCTCTTAGTGTGAACCACAATCGGAAACAGACAGTAAACATATTTTGTAGTCAGTGAACAAGGAAGAGATTAAGACGAAAGTTCTAAAATAGGAAAAGTAAGTAGTTAATGCTGAAACTGTATGGTTGTGTGTACCCTGGGCCCAATTATTTTTAAAAACCTTGCAAAAAAAAAGTTCGGATTTGATCTTGATAAAATATTTTTAGAAGAAACTCAAGGGAAGGGAAATGTCACAACGAAATAAAAAGCTGACATGCTCAGGCCAAGTCAGTATTCCAGACAATGAGACACACCTTGTGGAACAGATCCGTATCAATGGAAACAAGATTCCGAGTACTTAAATGTTACATCGAGCCAATTTTGTTTTATGGATGTGAAGCATGGTCCATGAATAAGAGAGTACAGCGAGAAATTGGAGGCCATGGGAATGTGGTTTATAGGAAGGGTGATGAAGGTACTATGGAGAGGTAACAAAACTTACGAAGAAGTCTTAAGAGGGGCTGGAGTTAAAAGGCAAATTATAGCAATGATCAGAGGCACACAAACGATATTTATAAGATATTTCATGAGAAGAGGAAAAGTGGAACACACTAACTGGAAAAATTGAAGGAAGAAGAGACAGAGGAAGACAGAGAGAGAAGTTACTGGATGAGATGTCAATGTGGCTCGGAAGAAAGTCACCGGCGGATCTCATAATCAAGTCTAAAAACAGGGAATCTGTGGAGAGACGTGATCGCCTACGCCACGCGTCATGTCACTTGAATTGAAATGACAATGTTTTAATAGCATGTCAGACTTTTAGTGAGAGGGTACAATTTTTTAACCATATTTTAGAGTTTTAGTGACTGGTCACAATGTTTTAACAATATGTTAGAGTTTTAGTGAGTGGGACGAATGTTTCATCAGTGTGTTAGAATTTTAATGAATGGGCATAATGTTTCAACAGTATGTTACACATTTAGTGTCTGGGCAAAATATTGTAAAGGTATGTTAAATTTTTATGACTTGGCACAATGTTTTAACAGTATGTTAGAGTTTTACTGTCTGTTCACAATATTTTTTAACAGAATTTTAGTGTTTTAGGACTCGGCACAATATTTTAACAGTATGTAAGAGTTTTAGTAAGTGGACACATGTTTTACCCGTATGTTAGAGGTTTAGTTACTGGTCACAATGTTTTAACAGTATGTTAGATTGTTAGTGACTAGTCACAATTTTTTAACAGTATGTTAGAGTATTAGCGTCTGGGCACAATGTTTTAACAGTATGTTAGAATTTTAGTGTCTGGGCACAATGTTTTAACAGTATGTTAGAGTTTAGTGTCTGGACACAATGTTTAACAGTATTTTAGAGTTTAGTGTCCGGTCACAATTTTTTAATAGTATGTTATAGTTTTATAGCTGGGCAGGATGTTTTAACAGTATGTTAGACTTTTAGTGAGTGGGCAGAATGTTTTAACAGTGTCTTAGAGTTTTTGTGACTTTTCACAATGTTTTAACAGTATGTTAGACTTTTATGAATAGGCACATTGTTCTAGAAGGCCCTTGACCCTTGATTAATGGTGACATGTTAGTGCATTAAGGGATAACCCATGTTTCCATGTTTAGACTGCTCTTAGTGTGAACCACAATCGGAAACAGACAGTAAACATATTTTGTAGTCAGTGAACAAGGAAGAGATTAAGACGAAAGTTCTAAAATAGGAAAAGTAAGTAGTTAATGCTGAAACTGTATGGTTGTGTGTACCCTGGGCCCAATTATTTTTAAAAACCTTGCAAAAAAAAAGTTCGGATTTGATCTTGATAAAATATTTTTAGAAGAAACTCAAGGGAAGGGAAATGTAACAATAGATGGAAACTGACATATAAGGGCTGGGAAAAGTATAACTGTGGACTGACTGAGTTGGTAAGGAATGTAAGTGGACATAAGAGTTGAAGGCACCCAAGTCTGAGTAGACAGAAAGTATAAATTCTTGGACTTTAGCATAAAACTGTAGGAAATATCTAAGTTGACTGACGATTTCAAAAACTTACAAAAGAACAAAGAGACAAAAGAAACTTCAGTTTAAAAAAATGTTTATATAATGAAGTGTAACCTGTGTGCAGAAAAAAAGTTAGAAAAGGAAAATTAATAGAAATCAGCTTTAAAGACAAGAATCAGTCTTTTAAAAACAATAACAAGTTTTCCCAGGTGATAGGCGGAGCCTGTCAAGAGGAACAATTTAAGATAAAAGACAACACAGTGTACAGTGAAACTGATTATATCAAACTTTCATGTACTGAAGCTCATGGAAAATACAGGCCTAACACCCCAATATGCCTTAATGACTTGGAAACGGGAATTTTACCTTTTACATTTTATTTGCTTTCGAAAGAGTCTAATTTCTTGTTTTCCAAGGAGTCTAATTTCTTGTCTATTTCTTTAGTTGTTTTCCAGCTTTTACATGTATAAATGTGGGTGGTTATTACATTTGAATTGAATAGTCTTAACTTGTTTTTGTGTGCTTATACGTTTTCAATTCCATACGTTCTCAAGATTCTTGAAGGTCAATGCTGCTTTTGCAATTCTAATTCTAACTTTCTTTCTGGTGTCACCATCCTTTTCTATCTAGCTGCCGAGATATGCAGATTGGTTTACTTTTGAACAGCTGTTCCTTCTACGTATATTTTTCTTTTGTGGTTAATGAGAAGTTTTATTATTTTTATTATGTCCTTGTTAATTTCAAGTCCTATTTTACTAACCATTGAAGCCAGTGTACTTGTATTTTTATTCTGTAAGTTAGAAACATATAAACCCAATTCTTGTGTTAACAATAACATTTATTGCAAGCTTTTTCTTTTTCAGACAGCATGCAGCAAAACAAAGACTATACTAGGAGAGAGAGAGAGAGAGAGAGAGAGAGAGAGAGAGAGAGAAAGAGAGAGAAAGACATACTATAGGGGCATGTGGCCAGGGAAACAAAGGTAAAGAACTAGAAGAAGACAGTTTGGACATGAAGATAGTGGCAAGGTCGTCGTTTTCTGCTACTATCTCCTTGGAAATGCAGCAGATGTGGTGAAGATGTGGAAGCACAGCATCATTTGGGGTTATGGCGGCCCTGTGGATCTAATAAAGCAGAAGGTGTGCATTACTTCTTTAGCAGGCTCCACTGCCATTGGGACTATGCCGATTCCTGTCCCTTTAGCCAAGCTAGACTTGTTACTGGGATAATAACGGAGATGTGGGGGCAGGATTATGACATTCCCTGCCACATTAGCCAAGCTAGACTTGTTACTGGGATAATAACGGAGATGTGGGGGCAGGATTATGACATTCCCTGCCACATTAGCCAAGCTAGACTTGTTACTGGGATAATAACGGAGATGTGGGGGCAGGATTATGACATTCCCTGCCACATTAGCCAAGCTAGACTTGTTACTGGGATAATAACGGAGATGTGGGGGCAGGATTATGACATTCCCTGCCACATTAGCCACGCTAGGCTTGTTACTGGGGTAATAACGGAGATGTGGGGGCAGGATTATGACATTCCCTGCCACATTAGCCAAGCTAAGCTTGTTACTGAGGTAATAACGGAGATGTGGGACAGGATTATGATTTGCTATTGTTCACCAACCTTGACCTAACATGTCAACTATGGGATGACGATTGACAAGTCTGATAGCGTCCTGGCCCCCCAGCATCATGGATGTGGGTTCTGATATGTTTGGTTTGATGTGTCTTTCGTCTGTATCACTGGCTGTGCAAACAGCGGTTCTCAACCTTTTATGACTTGCAATTCCTAAAAACAAAAGGATTTTAAAATACTGATATTCAACAACACTTATCTAGTATTATTTCAGAGTTTTTAAAATCACAGAACGGTGCAGCAAACATTAGCAAACATTGTTGTTATTTGAATATTTTAGGTTTTGAAGACATAAAGTGAAAGAACTTTTTTCTAAATTTGCATAGTTTGTTCCTGTTTATTTTATTACGTTTTGTTTTGTTTTGTTTGTTTATTTCTTTTCATTGTATTTTAACATCTCTCATAATGTCTTCTTTCTACCTTAGCTCAGACTCCAAGCTTCCCTGATGTGGGTCGCGACATAGATTTGGGAACACTGCTCTAGGACAGTCTTCAGATGATATTTCATTACACCTACGACCTGTCTGTAAATGATTGTCAGAGATATCGCCATGGTGTCTTTGAATCTAAGAAAAACAGAAGGACAGACTGTGAGAGCTAGGCAGAAAAAAGAATTAGACTGTAAGACTTGGAGACAGATAGACAGAAAGACTATGAGAGCTAGGCAGAGAAAAGAGTGAGACCGTAAGACGTGGAGAAAAATAGACAGACTGTGAGAGCTAGGCAGAGAAAATAATGAGACTATAAGACATGGAGACAGATAGACAGAAGGACAGACTGTGAGAACTAGGCAGAGAAAAGGATGAGACTATAAGACATGGAGACAGATAGACAGAAAGACAGACTGTGAGAACTAGGCAGAGACAAAAATGAGATTGTAAGACGTGGAGACAGGTAGACAGAAAGACAGACTGTGAGAACTAGGCAGAGAAAAGGATGAGATTTTAAGACGTAGAAACAGATAGACAGAAAGCGGAAAAAGATACCTGAGGAGCAGTTGATGATGAGGTTCTATTCCCTGAGTCTTGTGATATCACTTGAAACTTTGTTAGTTTTTCTGTTTATACAAGTGTTTTTCTATTTGTACCATGGTTACTTTTTCAATTCGAAACTTTGTTAATTTTCTACTTGTAACTTTGTTAGTTTCTCTGACCTATAGATCTGTCCCTTCTAAAAGCTGATCAACAAAGATGACGAGCAGTTAGTACAACATGGACAATGTATATCTTAAATACCCGTTGTACAGGTTAAAACAAAAACAAACAAAAAAACACGAATGAGAGATGAAACTCTATTACGAAACAATCTTTTAAACAGAAAAGCCCTTTCTATTACTTCTCGTTAATAACACGTTTCTGCACAATGAAGTCTCTCATCATCATCAGGTGCCACGTCGGACGGCGTGGGTGGTCATACTCCAAAATTCTCGTTCTCTGCATAAACGAATACATTTATCTACAGTGTATGTATGTCCCGTATCATTTGCATACTGTAGGAGTGTGAAGTGTTAGTGCCTTCACATTTCTAGGTCACTACAACATTTTAAGTAGGGATGTCAGTACCTGTTCTCACTGCCTTTGTTTTTTCTTAATAAGTCCCAGGTACCTAGCTTTTGAGACTGGGTTGACCACGGTCCCGATTGGTCCGAAAATAAAATCAGCGCCTGTGCTAAATTAAACCAGAGACCCTCTGATTGTCAGGCGAGTGCCCCAACTACTATACCAGGGAAGTAATAATCTACAGTCTACAAGAATTATTTTTCCTAAAACTACTCTCTACTTGTATCCTATAACTTTTTTATTTTGTTAATCTCACAGCACCTGCTGATACTTGTCCATAACATAGGAAGGTGGGTGTTAACACAGGCATTTATAGTGTCACCCGTCAGCTGTCGAAGCTGGTTTTCCAAGAAATCGCATTCAGATTAGAAAGAAAATTTATTTGGTATGTCCTTGAAAAAACTGAAACATTTTATTCATAGTTCCCCCCTCTTTTAGACACAGAGATTAACCTAGAAATGATAACCTTGTTGTTATGATTCTGTTGTGCTGGTTTGTTGAGAAATGTTTGTGGAAATGTTTCTTATATCTTATATCTTATATCCTTCCCGTGCCGTTAGACGTCACATAGGGCTCGCAAAGTAGTTCGCCAATATTTCCTGTCTTCGGCGAGTCTTTCAACCTCAACAAAGGATTTTATGCCTGTTAACTTGGCCTCTCTTAATAATGTTCTCTTCAGAGTTTCACGCGGTCTGCCCCTTTTTCTTCGGCCTGTTATGTTCCACTTGATAGCTTGTTTTGGGATTCTCTGCTCATTTCTTCTCATAAAGTGGCCAACATATGTCCATCTCCTTTTCCTGATCACCCATTTACTTAGAATATTTTACATTATTTAATTCTCATGCATAAACTTTGGTAATGGTAAAATATATATGTATCTCTAAACATATAAGGCTTTGCCACTTTGCACATCTTCGTGCCCTCTCTCCCTTTTTTGTAGGTGGTTTTAGGTTTTTAAAGGGAAAAAATCTGAATAAATGGTTGTATATGCATCAGCAATATATTGATAAATAAATACGCATATTAAAATTGTATTTAGATCCCTTTATTGAAAAGTGATTTAGCATAGTGTTGTGTGTTCAACATTCTAAAAACAATAGACAAAGTACTATACACGTGAGAGAAAGGAAAATAGTAGACAAAGTACTGTAGACGTGAGACAAAGAAAAATAGTAGACAAAGTACTGTAGACGTGAGAGAAAGAAAAATAGTAGACACATTACTGTAGACGTGAAGGAAAGAAAAATAGTAGACAAATTGCTGTAGACGTGAGAGAAAGAAAAATAGTAGACAAAGTACTGTAGACGTGAGAGAAAAAATAGTAGACAAAGTACTGTAGACGTGAGAGAAAGAAAATAGTAGACAAAGTACTGTAGACGTGAAGGAAAGAAAAATGACAAGAGTATTGTCTTGGACTAGAACCGAAGAATCCAGCAGGGCGAGCAGCCGCCTAGCCAAGAGAAACAATGCAATATTCTTTGTTTCTTATTTGAAAAACTTATCAACAACTATTGCTTTCTTCTTTATTTTTTACTATAGATATATTCTTTTTTTTTTCTTTTCCCTTGATACTGATTTATATGTTAGTGTGACTAATAGTGACCATAGTGTTAGTGTGAACTGTTTTGCTTGCCTGCATGTTTATCATTCCTGTGGCTAGCTATGTTTCCTCTTTCTGTGTATGCTTGTTTATGTGTCTGTCTGCTTGTCTGAACACAACTAACTGGACAAAGTAAAATCACTTCGACAATCTAACCTCTCAACCTACTCTATGAAATACTATCATCATATTTAGGTCTCTCATTTTCCCTTAAGTTCCTAGTCCTCATTGTTCCTGACCTTTGTGTAACTATGTGTGTTCTGTTTATGGGAGAAGCGAAATGTACGCACAAACGATTAAAAAAAATTATAAGGTATGTATAAAATGTTACACACGAGTTAGTTTTGAACTTCTTAGTTTTTACTAATGATGCCCATACTACGGGCCAACTACTAGAAAATATATCTTATATATATCTTATATCCTTCCCGTGCCGTTAAACGTCACATAGGGCTCGCAAAGTAGTTCGCCAATTTTTCCTGTCTTCGGCGAGTCTTTCAACCTCATCAAAGGATTTTATGCCTGTTAACTTGGCCTCTCTTAATAATGTCCTCTTCAGAGTTTCCCGCGGTCTGCCCCTTTTTCTTCGGCCTGTTGAAAATATAGCGGCAAGGAAAATGTTAAAGTGCTAATGGAAAGTTACTGGAATGTGTAAAAGAAAAGTTTTATATCCCCCCCCCCCCTTTTTTTTCAAAACAAAACACACACACACAATAAACAGACATAATATACATTGTTCTTTGCTACTAATTTGTTTGTATGTTTGTCAAAGATTTCCCATAGAATTCAGAAATATTGCTATGGTCTCTTAATGTTTCCACAGTACGGAAGTTCTTATTTTTTTCATTAGAATGTCCAGTTATTCTTGCATACCTCTTGTACAAAAAGTTGCCAGTAATCTGCCACTGGTTCATTTTGTTAAACTTTATGAGACACTCTAAAATGAGGTTTCTATGCTTGAGTACAGTTGTATATAAAACACAAGCCTTCGGTAGAAAACCAGCTCAGATACATCTCTCCAAACCTGCACTCCAACATTCGTCCTTCAGTTTCCTGGAATACTTCAGCACAAATAAAGTTGCCATGTCAGGTACATTGGAAAACTACATAACTAGAACAGTCTGTATTAAGCTAATGAGGGAGGTGGAGTGGCTGAGAGAGGTTCTCAGGTACCGTGGGTTGTAGGTCTGAAACTGTAGATATTTTGTCTAAAAGTATCTGGATCTAGTCCAGATTAAGTGGAGTGTACCTATCAATGTTCCGTGTCACAACATAAATGTCCTGGATTTGTCAGAAGTCGATGATCGACCTGGGCAAGATTCATGTAACACATTTTTGCAATTCCCCCACCCCCCCCCCCCCCCTTTCTCTTCAATGTTCGTTCTACCGGCCTTGAGCTTTTTACTTTCTAGCTGATTACCCGGCATTGCTCGGGAATTTTTTAATTATTTATACTGCGGAGTGGATATGAGATCGACATGTTTCTCCCACGGACAACCTTATGTTGCTTGCTCAAGGGTGGGTTCCTCCAAGAAATTATTTATTCTTGCTCCTGTAGGTGAAACTAAAAATGTCGTATATAATCACGTTTTTAGTTAAATTAATATTATAGTGAATTTGTAAAAGACCTTACCCTCTAATGTGTGGACTGCCCTGTGATTTGCTGATCGTGATCGAGAACACAAGTTTCACTGAAAATTGTAACCTCTTAAAGTTAAAATGGGGATCTGACGGAATGAGTGGTATCCATGGTATAAAAACTGTTCACCCTCTCTCTGTCCTGCTAAGACAGTCGCTTCAGCTACATTACCGAGCATCATCTTTACACACAGCATCAGGAGTGTCAATATTCATCTCAGCGACCCCGAAAACTATAGGAGTCGACACTAATATCGGTCGTTATCGATCATTTTACATGTTACCCCCCTTCTCACCTTCACCCCTAGGGTTGCTAGGGTGTTCTACCACCACAATATTTTTCCAGAGTGTCTGCCAAGTTTGGTTGAAAGTGCTCTAGGCGTTCCAGAGGTATGCTGGAACATACACACGCTGAAGAGTAAACAAATATACTTAAAACAAGAGACCATCAAAATTAATTGCACTTGCCATAAGAGGCTACAAATCCTGTCTTAGATCAGCACCGCTCTATTTCAATTATCGCCCTTAGTCTACTCTTTTTTATTCTTTGAATTTAGTGTCACCCAATTCCCATCCCCATCCCTAGGGGTGCTAGGAGTTTCATAGCCCAACAGTACTTTTCTTAAATTGTAAGTCACATGTGTACCAAGTTTGGTTGAAATTCCTCCAGGCGTTCCAGAGTTATGCTGGAACACAAACACATACAACCATTTAAATATATATATATATATATATATATATATATATATAGAGAGAGAGAGAGAGATTCACATATCTCTAGCTCATATACTTATCTTTGCCATATTGCTCGAACACTCTGTAATAAATTGAACTTGAATCCACACCTTCAGCATTCGGACAAAAGAACGGCCATGTCCACATCATTACTAATACTGTAAGTGACCCAGAAATTTGGCGGTTGTATCAGTCACCTGTCAAGGTCACCCACTCTATAAAATCACTGGGCCTCTTTTCTAGGTGATACGAACATTGGCCTTATTTTTTTGTTCTCCATATATGTATAACAATTTTTGAGTTTGTTTCCTGGTGCAACAGGTTTACAGGGAGAATATCTGACTACGCCCTTCATTCTTTCACCTTCTCTCTCTCTCTCTCTCTCTCTCTCTTTTCTCTCTCTCTCTCTCACCTCTCTCTCCCCTCTTAAATTATGTTTCAGTGTTTGCTTATCCATTCATCATCATCATCATCAGGTGCCGTGCCGACTGGCGTTGGCTATTATGCTTCTCCAGTAGTACCCGATCCTTCATGCAGGCCATCAGATCAGTTGGTGATCTCATCTCACACCATCCTGTCAGACTGTCCAGTATCATTTCTCTTGGTCTTCCTCTTGATCTTCTTCCTTCTATTTTTCCTGTTGTTTATAATTTTCAATGCCCCCTTCTTCATTGCATGTCCTATGAAGTACATTGTCTCTCTCTCTTATCTTTTTGACAAGGTTTTTTGTCTCTCCAGCTCTTCTCATACGTTCTTCATTAGTTATTTTTGCTGTCCAGGGGATTCACAACATTCTTCTAATAAACCACATTTCTGCTGCTTCCAGTGATTTTTGTGCAGACTTTCCTATTGTCCATGATTCATTTCCATATAACAAGATAGATTCAATATAGCATTTTAGGACTCGTTTTCTAACATTCATTGATAAGATGTGTTAGCTAATATGTTTCTCATTCTCTGAAATGCAGTCTTTGCTTGGCCTATTCTGTTCCTAATTTCTGTTAGTGCATTTCCCATCTGAAGTTATTACTGCTCCAAGGTATTTGAATTTCTGCACCTGCTTTAGAATAGTTCCGTTTAATTTAATACTGCATCTGTTTCTCTAAACATATAAGGCTTTGCCACTTTGCACATCTTCGTGCCCTCTCTCCCTTTTTTGTAGGTGGTTTTAGGTTTTTAAAGGGAAAAAATCTGAATAAATGGTTGTATATGCATCAGCAATATATTGATAAATAAATACGCATATTAAAATTGTATTTAGATCCCTTTATTGAAAAGTGATTTAGCATAGTGTTGTGTGTTCAACATTCTAAAAACAATAGACAAAGTACTATACACGTGAGAGAAAGGAAAATAGTAGACAAAGTACTGTAGACGTGAGACAAAGAAAAATAGTAGACAAAGTACTGTAGACGTGAGAGAAAGAAAAATAGTAGACACATTACTGTAGACGTGAAGGAAAGAAAAATAGTAGACAAATTGCTGTAGACGTGAGAGAAAGAAAAATAGTAGACAAAGTACTGTAGACGTGAGAGAAAGAAAAATAGTAGACAAAGTACTGTAGACGTGAGAGAAAGAAAAATAGTAGACAAAGTACTGTAGACGTGAAGGAAAGAAAAATGACAAGAGTATTGTCTTGGACTAGAACCGAAGAATCCAGCAGGGCGAGCAGCCGCCTAGCCAAGAGAAACAATGCAATATTCTTTGTTTCTTATTTGAAAAACTTATCAACAACTATTGCTTTCTTCTTTATTTTTTACTATAGATATATTCTTTTTTTTTTCTTTTCCCTTGATACTGATTTATATGTTAGTGTGACTAATAGTGACCATAGTGTTAGTGTGAACTGTTTTGCTTGCCTGCATGTTTATCATTCCTGTGGCTAGCTATGTTTCCTCTTTCTGTGTATGCTTGTTTATGTGTCTGTCTGCTTGTCTGAACACAACTAACTGGACAAAGTAAAATCACTTCGACAATCTAACCTCTCAACCTACTCTATGAAATACTATCATCATATTTAGGTCTCTCATTTTCCCTTAAGTTCCTAGTCCTCATTGTTCCTGACTTCGGCGAGTCTTTCAACCTCATCAAAGGATTTTATGCCTGTAACTTGGCCTCTCTTAATAATGTCCTCTTCAGAGTTTCCCGCGGTCTGCCCCTTTTTCTTCGGCCTGTTGAAAATATAGCGGCAAGGAAAATGTTAAAGTGCTAATGGAAAGTTACTGGAATGTGTAAAAGAAAGTTTTAATATCCCCCCCCCCCCTTTTTTTTCAAAACAAAACACACACACACAATAAACAGACAACATAAGATAACATTGTTCTTTGCTACTAATTTGTTTGTATGTTTGTCAAAGATTTCCCATAGAATTCAGAAATATTGCTATGGTCTCTTAATGTTTCCACAGTACGGAAGTTCTTATTTTTCATTAGAATGTCCAGTTATTCTTGCATACCTCTTGTACAAAAAGTTGCCAGTAATCTGCCACTGGTTCATTTTGTTAAACTTTATGAGACACTCTAAAATGAGGTTTCTATGCTTGAGTACAGTTGTATATAAAACACAAGCCTTCGGTAGAAAACCAGCTCAGATACATCTCTCCAAACCTGCACTCCAACATTCGTCCTTCAGTTTCCTGGAATACTTCAGCACAAATAAAGTTGCCATGTCAGGTACATTGGAAAACTACATAACTAGAACAGTCTGTATTAAGCTAATGAGGGAGGTGGAGTGGCTGAGAGAGGTTCTCAGGTACCGTGGGTTGTAGGTCTGAAACTGTAGATATTTTGTCTAAAAGTATCTGGATCTAGTCCAGATTAAGTGGAGTGTACCTATCAATGTTCCGTGTCACAACATAAATGTCCTGGATTTGTCAGAAGTCGATGATCGACCTGGGCAAGATTCATGTAACACATTTTTGCAATTCCCCCACCCCCCCCCCCCCCCTTTCTCTTCAATGTTCGTTCTACCGGCCTTGAGCTTTTTACTTTCTAGCTGATTACCCGGCATTGCTCGGGAATTTTTTAATTATTTATACTGCGGAGTGGATATGAGATCGACATGTTTCTCCCACGGACAACCTTATGTTGCTTGCTCAAGGGTGGGTTCCTCCAAGAAATTATTTATTCTTGCTCCTGTAGGTGAAACTAAAAATGTCGTATATAATCACGTTTTTAGTTAAATTAATATTATAGTGAATTTGTAAAAGACCTTACCCTCTAATGTGTGGACTGCCCTGTGATTTGCTGATCGTGATCGAGAACACAAGTTTCACTGAAAATTGTAACCTCTTAAAGTTAAAATGGGGATCTGACGGAATGAGTGGTATCCATGGTATAAAAACTGTTCACCCTCTCTCTGTCCTGCTAAGACAGTCGCTTCAGCTACATTACCGAGCATCATCTTTACACACAGCATCAGGAGTGTCAATATTCATCTCAGCGACCCCGAAAACTATAGGAGTCGACACTAATATCGGTCGTTATCGATCATTTTTACATGTTACCCCCTTCTCACCTTCACCCCTAGGGTTGCTAGGGTGTTCTACCACCACAATATTTTTTCCAGAGTGTCTGCCAAGTTTGGTTGAAAGTGCTCTAGGCGTTCCAGAGGTATGCTGGAACATACACACGCTGAAGAGTAAACAAATATACTTAAAACAAAGAGACCATCAAAATTAATTGCACTTGCCATAAGAGGCTACAAATCCTGTCTTAGATCAGCACCGCTCTATTTCAATTATCGCCCTTAGTCTACTCTTTTTTATTCTTTGAATTTAGTGTCACCCAATTCCCATCCCCATCCCTAGGGGTGCTAGGAGTTTCATAGCCCAACAGTACTTTTCTTAAATTGTAAGTCACATGTGTACCAAGTTTGGTTGAAATTCCTCCAGGCGTTCCAGAGTTATGCTGGAACACAAACACATACAACCATTTAAATATATATATATATATATATATATATATATATATATAGAGAGAGAGAGAGAGAGAGATTCACATATCTCTAGCTCATATACTTATCTTTGCCATATTGCTCGAACACTCTGTAATAAATTGAACTTGAATCCACACCTTCAGCATTCGGACAAAAGAACGGCCATGTCCACATCATTACTAATACTGTAAGTGACCCAGAAATTTGGCGGTTGTATCAGTCACCTGTCAAGGTCACCCACTCTATAAAATCACTGGGCCTCTTTTCTAGGTGATACGAACATTGGCCTTATTTTTTTGTTCTCCATATATGTATAACAATTTTTGAGTTTGTTTCCTGGTGCAACAGGTTTACAGGAGAATATCTAGACTACGCCCTTCATTCTTTCACCTTCTCTCTCTCTCTCTCTCTCTCTCTCTTTCTCTCTCTCTCTCTCACTCTCTCTCTCTCCCTCTTAAATTATGTTTCAGTGTTTGCTTATCCATTCATCATCATCATCATCAGGTGCCGTGCCGACTGGCGTTGGCTATTATGCTTCTCCAGAGTACCCGATCCTTCATGCAGGCCATCAGATCAGTTGGTGATCTCATCTCACACCATCCTGTCAGACTGTCCAGTATCATTTCTCTTGGTCTTCCTCTTGATCTTCTTCCTTCTATTTTTCCTGTTGTTATAATTTTCAATGCCCCCTCTTCTCATTGCATGTCCTATGAAAGTACATTGTCTCTCTCTCTTATCTTTTTGACAAGGTTTTTTGTCTCTCCAGCTCTTCTCATACGTTCTTCATTAGTTATTTTTGCTGTCCAGGGGATTCACAACATTCTTCTAATAAACCACATTTCTGCTGCTTCCAGTGATTTTTGTGCAGACTTTCCTATTGTCCATGATTCATTTCCATATAACAAGATAGATTCAATATAGCATTTTAGGACTCGTTTTCTAACATTCATTGATAAAGATGTGTTAGCTAATATGTTTCTCATTCTCTGAAATGCAGTCTTTGCTTGGCCTATTCTGTTCCTAATTTCTGTTAGTGCATTTCCCATCTGAAGTTATTACTGCTCCAAGGTATTTGAATTTCTGCACCTGCTTTAGAATAGTTCCGTTTAATTTAATACTGCATCTGTTTCTTATATATAACCATAGTCTCTGTCTTTTTGATGTTCAAAGTAAGGCCTTTCTGTTCACTTTCTTTGGCGGCTTTATCCAAGAGATTTTGCAGGTCTTGTTGGTTCTCAGCTATCAGTACTGTGTCGTCAGCATACCGAAGGTTGTTAATATTGTATCCTCCAATTTTTATGCCTGGTTCTGTGATGATTGTTCTTAGAATATTCTCGCTGTACAGAGAAAAAAGGTCTGGAGATAGTACACACCCTTGTCGCACCCCATGTTTTATAGGTTGATATTTTCCAGTTCTATGTTCAACTCGATTTGCTGCTTCTTGCTGCCAGTATAGATGTTTTACAATCCTCAGGCCTTTGCCGTCTATATTGATGTCTTCAAGCATTTTAATAATTTCATTATGTTTCACCTTGTCAAAAGCCTTGGTGTAATCAATGAAGCATAAGTAGAGATCTTTCTGTACTTCTAAAGCTCTTTCTGTTAGTGTTCGTAAAGCATAAATGGCATTGTGTGTTCCCTTTTCTTCAACAAATCCAAACTGTTCATCTGCTATTTCCATTTCTATCTCTTTCCTTGTTCTTCTCATAATTATTCTCAGAAGTAGCTTCATTATGTGACATGAGAGGCTGATAGTCCGTGGTCGTCACATTCCTTTGCACCTGCTTTCTTTGGTAGTACTATAAACGTGTATTTAATCAGGTCACTGTGAATATAACCACTGTTGTAAATGTCATTTAGTAACTTGGTTATTATTTTTATTCCTGTCTTCTCTAGTGCCTCTACTTCTTTTATTGTTATATTATCAGGCGCAGTTGCTTTTCCTTTCTTCATGTGTTTGATGGCATCTATGATTTCATCTTCAAGTATTGGTGGTCCATTACAATTTTCAATATCTTGTGTTAATTCTGGTCTTTCTCCTCCATATAGCTCACCGATATACTCTGTCCACGATGTCTTCTTTTCCCATTAATATTTTACCTTCTTTCCATTTCATGCATCCTGTGGTATATTTTGTTTTCCTGCCTGTGAGTTCATTAATTCGTTTGTGCATGTTTTTGCTGTCTTTATTATGAGAATCCTCTATCTGTCTGCACTGTTCATTTAACCACACTTCTTTTGCTTCTCTGCATTTGCTTCTTATTTCTTTATTTATCTTGCTATATTTTTCCTCATTATTTTTACTCCTCCTCCTCTTGTCCATCAGTCCTAAGATGTCGTCTGTCATCCATTTATTTTTCGAGACTTCTTTTTTCTTTGGTGGTATTATCTCCTTAACAGTTTGGTGGATCGAATCTCTTAACATTGCCCATTGTTCATCTATACTTTTTATCTTTGCTATTGCATTGTATCTATTTGTTATAATAACTTTGTATTGTTCTCTCAGTTCTTTGTCATTTTTAAGAAGTTCTGTATTCAGTTTGATGTTTCTCACTTTTCTGCCTGCTGTCTTTAGCTTTATTCTAACTTTTCCACAGAGTGGATCATAGTCACTATTGCAGTCAGCTCCTGACATGGTTTTTTGTTGTCAGTAATGCATTGCGGAATCGTTTGTTGATTAATATGTAGTCTATCTGGTTAAAAGTCTTTTTGTCTGGGCTGCACCACATTGCCAGTCTCCGAGGATGTTGTTTAAACCAGGTGTTTCCTACAACCATGCGGTGTATTCTTGCCCATTCAATTAATTTACAACCTCTGTCATTCCTCTCCTCCAGTCCATAGTCACTAACGATGTCTGAAGTTCTTCCTTTACCAACTTTGGCATTAAAATCTCCCATGACTACAGTAACTTCATGTGACTTTGTGTGTTTTAGTGCTGTCTCTATGTCGTTATAAAATAGCTGTACATCATCTTCTTTAGAACTTTATGATGTTGGAGCGTACACTTGTATAATATTTATGTTTATTGGTTGTCCTTTCAGTTGGGCTAGCAGGACTCGGTCCGAGATATTCAAAATCCTACAATTGTCCTTGCTGTTTGTTCATCAAATATAATTCCTACTCCTCGTTCATATCATACATATGTGTAACCATATCATACAGAATGGGAATAACTCTTTAAAAGTATATTAGATAATTTGTTGCGTGGTTACCAGTAACTTCCCAGAACACTTTTTTTTAAAACTAGGGACATTTCATCTTCTCATTCAATGATTTGATGACAAGGCTTATCTAACAGGCAGTAGCCAAAATGTGTATTCATTTGTTACTATAAGGCAGAAACAGTGTGTGTTAAATTTTCTAACGTACACTTAAATTGAAATTAAGAATACAGGGATAAGTCCTTGTTAACATTTGAAGCTTCTCTTACCAGTTTTTTAAAGCGATGTTTGATCTCCACAGACTTACTGTTGTATAATGCTGAGGGAGGGTTTGGGGTGGCGCAGGTGTTAATAATCCCATCTCTCGTGGTGGTGGCCGTGAGAGTTAGAAGTTGCCCTGGAGACAGCCAAGTCAACAAAGGTTGGATAAACGGTCGTGCAGTCTAGATCTTGATAAGGACAGGTTGCCAGGTGTGATAAGAGGGGACTCCTAAATCTGCAGAAGGACATGTTGTCAGGTGTGTAAGAGTGGACTCTTAAATCTAAAGAAAGACAGGTTGTCAGGTGTGATAAGAGTGGACTCTTAGGTCTAAAGAAAGACAGGTTGTCAGGTGTGTAAGAGTGGACTCTTAGATCTAGAGAAAGACATGTTGCCAGGTGTGATAAGAGGCGACTCCTAGATCTAGAGAAGAACGGGTTGCTAGTTGTGATAGGAGACATCTGACACTCTGATATACAGTCAGGTTAAGGAAAATATTGCTGCTCAAACTATACGTCTCACTTCAGGGATTTTTAACTTTTTCACTCGAAAAGAAAGCTTGCAGTATTAATAGATCAAGTACATCTAGCTGATCATTGATCAGAGCAGTATTAATAAATCTAATATATCTAGCGGATCAATGATCAGAGTAGTATTAATAGATCTAGTATATCTAGCGGATCAATGATCAGAGCAGTATTAATAGATCTAGTACATCTAGCGGATCAATGATCAGAGCAGTATTAATAGATCTAGCATATCTAGCGGATCAATGATCATAGCAGTATTAATAGATCTAGTACATCTAGTGGATCAATGATCACAGCAGTATTAATAGATCTAGCATATCTAGCGGATCAATGATCAGAGCAGTATTAATAGATCTAGTATATCTAGCGGATCAATGATCAGAGCAATATTTAGATAAAGTCAAAATAAGATGGTTGTTGGCAAGGTTCGGATCTTGAGGGCGAGAGGCATAAATTTCAGTGTGCTCAGCTGGCTCATGGCCTCTTTGATGTACAATTCTTTCTTCCAACAAAGAATGACCCCGCCCTTGTCTGCACTCTTGATCACGATATCTCGCTTGCACTGGAGTTGTGAAAGTGCGCGCTGCTCCCCGGGGGTCAGGTTAGAGTATCGTACACGGGGAAGGCGAAGCTTGCGGATTTCATGGAGAGTGTGATCAGTGTAGAGGTCCAAGGAACGAGACGCTCCTGCTGAAGGTGTCCAGGTGGAAGGTTGTTTAGAGAAGCGAGAGAATGAGTCATCAACGGAAGTGGATTGGGAAGATGAAGGTTGTGAAGCGTCTTGAAAATGGAATTTCAAACGCAGTCTGCGATGGAAAAGGTGGACATCTTGAAAGAGTGTGAACTGGTCCGCAGAAGGACGGAGGGGAATAAACTGTAAACCTTTTCCCAGGGCAGACAATTCATCAGCCGAAAGTGGAATATCAGGAGGGATACAAACCACCTTAGTGGGAGCAGTAGCGGTGGTGGATCGGGGAGAGGGACGGATATAAGAAAGTTTATGCTTTTTGTGAGAAGAAAGTTGCAGGTAAAATTGTCTGTTGGTGGAGTTAATAATCTCTCGGATCAGACGATGCATGAGGTAATTATCATGTGTAACTTGGTGGAGACGGACAGAGAGTTGACCGATCTAACTATCAAGATCCGAGACGAGTTTAAGAATCACTACAAGGCAAAGTCAACGCAGTACACTGAGATATTTGAATAATTTAAACCTCAGGACATGAACTTCTGCTCTGTTGTCAGAGTTCGCCTCTTCACTCTTGCACTCTTCTCATTCGCTCAAATAGTAGAGAGATTGATAGCAAAAAAGATTGATAGCCGAAGAGATTGATAGCCCAATTGATTGATAGCCCAATAAATTGATAGCCCAAGGTAGCATTGTCAACTGTCCAACTGCAAAAAATTAACAGCCCTGACTAACAAGATAATATCTACTTTATGTTTTTACTTCTGATATTTTAGTTTAGATAAGTGTACTAAATACAATACTCTACTTCATTTTAGACAAATGGATTGTTGTAACATTTTAGGTCATCTTACAATTGTCTGTACTATCTACCTTATTTCTGTATAGACTGTTCCCTTGTGGTGGATGAGGAAGGGTGCTATGATTCTTGTAAACTATTTTGTTTTCTTTTGTTTCTCCCTAATCTCTAACAGCGTTTTCTGAAAGTTTAAATTTATATTTAACAGGAAGAGTTTCTCAGAGTTTGTTCCCCTTTAATCCTTCCATTCCAGAACAAAACTAGAAAAAGTTCATGGGAATCAATGCTCAGAATGGTGGAAACTTGATAGAGACTAATGAGAATTGGAAAGATTGTGAGACAGACTGATGGAAATCGGATATATAGACAGAGAAATAAAATGATTATATTTTGATAGATAGAAAGATAGATTGATGAAATTTGGATAAAGAGAGATAGACAGATGGTATTTGGAAGGAAAGAAGGATAGACTGATGATATTTGGATAGACAGAGAGATAGACTGATACTATTTGGATAGACAGAGAAACAGACTGGTGATATTTGGATAGACGAAAGATAGACTGATAATATACAGAAAAACAAATTGACGATGTTTGGATAGACACGGAGATAGTCAAATCGTATATGGATAGACAGAGATACTGATGAAAGTTTGATGGATATTCAGAGATTGGTAGTGACTTCAAAATTTAATTTAAAAGTATCTCAGTGGACTGACCGAATGCCATGGAAAACAAAAACATTTGAACTGATCATAAACAACGAGGATCACACAAGACGGAGTAGAATGATTGCCAATGTTGTCCATCACGGCAAGTAATAAATGAATGCTATGAGATTTGAGCTTTTCTTCCAACCACATCATACAAAAGGGGAATAACTCTTTAAAAGTGTGTTAGATAATTTGTTGCGTGGTTATCAGTAACTTCCCCGTACACTTTAAGTTTTTTTCTTCTTCTGGTACAATGATTTTATGACGAGGCTTATCTTAAATACAGTAGTCAAACTGTGTATTCATTTGTTACTATA
Source organism: Achatina immaculata (assembly GCA_009760885.1). Taxonomy (NCBI): domain Eukaryota; kingdom Metazoa; phylum Mollusca; class Gastropoda; order Stylommatophora; family Achatinidae; genus Lissachatina; species Lissachatina immaculata. The sequence goes on from CM019695.1 coordinate 42,545,456, forward strand.
AGACAGATACAATGTGTGTTAAATTTTCTAACGTACACTTAAATTGAAATTAATAATACAGGGATAAGTCTTTGTTAACATTTGAAATTTTCTTACAAGTTTTTTAAATCGATGTTTGATCTCCACAGACTTACTGTTGTATAATGCTGAGGGAGAGTTTGGGGTGGCGCAGCTGTTAGTAATCCCATCTCTCGTGGTGGTGGTCGTGAGAGTTAGAAGTTGCCCCAGAGACAGCCAAGTCAACAAAGGTTGGAAAAACGGTCGTGCGGTCTAGTTCTAGCGAAGGACAGGCTGGCAGGTGTGAGAGACATCTGACACTCTGTGTTACTGACAGGTTAAGGAAAATATTGCTGCTCAAACTGTATGGCTCATTTCAGGGATTCTTAACTCTTTCACTAGAAAGTTAAGCTTGCAGTATTAATGGACCTAGTACATATGGCGGATCAATGATCATAGCAGTATTAATAGATCTAGTACATCTAGCGGTTCAATGATCATAGCAGTATTAATAGATCTAGTACATCTAGCGGGTCAATGATCAGAGCAGTATTAATAGATCTAGTACATCTAGCGGTTCAATGATCAGAGCAGTATTGATAGGTCTAGTACATCTAGCGGATCAATGATCATAGCAGTATTAATAGATCTAGTACATCTAGCGGATCAATGATCAGAGCAGTATTAATAGATCTAGTACATCTAGCGGGTCAATGATCAGAGCAGTATTAATAGATCTAGTACATCTAGTGGATCAATGACCAAAAGCGGTATTTAGGTAAAGTCAAAATAAGATGAAAAACAGCACATTTCTAACTTTATCCATATTTTAAAATTAAAGACTACCTTCCTTCCTGTTTCTTTGTATCTAAATTTATCCTGGCAGAACATGAGAATTAACTTGGAAGTGAAAGAGTTAAACTTTTTTTTTATTTGACGTTTACAGATTCTCCATCCCCCCCCCCCCCCCCCCCCCCCCCCCCGTATATTGCAAATGCTGTCCTCATTTCCCATTCGCTTGATTGTCGAGATAAAAAACACCAGCAGCCCTATTAGGTGTCAGTATGACGTCAGAGAAGAGTCAACAGCTCTGTTCAACTTTACAAGTTGACAGCGAGGAACACAACAACCGATGTAGAATTATAATGTAACGTTTTTTCCGTCTTGTACGGAGATAGGAGTCTCATAAAATTATCACTTAGTTTCTGTGCCTCAGAGAAGAATGAATACTCCATACACTCATCACTTAGTTTCTGTACCTCAGAGAAGAATGAATACCCCATACACTCATCACTTAGTTTCTGTACCTCAGAGAAGAATGAATACTCCATACACTCATCACTTAGTTTCTGTACCTCAGAGAAGAATGAATACCCCATACACTCATCACTTAGTTTCTGTACCTCAGAGAAGAATGAATACCCCATACACTCATCACTTAGTTTCTGTACCTCAGATAAGAGTGAATACCCCATACACTCATCACTTAGTTTCTGTACCTCAGAGAAGAATGAATACCCCATACACTCATCACTTAGTTTCTGTACCTCAGAGAGGAATGAATACTCCAAACACTCATCACTTAGTTTCTGTACCTCAGAGAAGAATGAATATTCCATACACTCATCACTTAGTTTCTGTACCCAGAGAGGAATGAATACTCCAAACACTCATCACTTAGCTTCTGTACACGAGAGAGGTATGTATACCCTGGGTTGGGGCCTGAGTTCTTAAACAAGTTGTATAAAGAGACTGCTACAGTGATAAACAAAGACGTTTTATGGGGTAAATTATAGATTTTATTTCTCTTTTTTGTGTACAAGAGACGGTCCTGTCTTTATCGACGTATAAGAATAGACCTCTCTCCCAATTCATATTGAAAAAAAATAATGAAGATAAATACAATGTAATGCAACGTAACATAACAAAATATAACACAAAATAGCATACCATGGCATGATATGACGTAATACAGTACAGTACAGTACAGTACAGTAGCGACTTCAATACATTACACAACAAAGCGTTCAGAGAAGCATTGATGACTAACATATAAAATTAAGCGCTGGCAAATCAATTGTTCAAAACATGACCTTGATTACATTAAACAAAATAATTGAATAAACAATGATTTTAAATATTCAGGTAAAAGAAAGTCCACTGTAAAAAATGTCATCAACGAATCCTTAATACTGGCTATTAGCACAGAGATTATGTATCAGAGATAGAAAAGATAAGACTAGACAAAAATGCTAAGAACTAGAGATAGAAAAGATATAAGACTAGATAAAATTGCTAAGAACTAGAGATAGAAAAGATATAAGATTATAGAAAAATGCTAAGAAAAAGGGATAGAAAAGATGAGACTAGACAAAAATGCTAAGAATTATAGATAGAAAAGATATAAGACTATACAAAAATGTTAAGAACTAGAGATAGAAAAGATATATGACTTGACAAAAATGCTAAGAACTGGAGATAAAAAAGATATGACTATAGAAAAATGCTAAGAAAAAGGGATAGAAAAGATGAGACTAGATAAAAATGCTAAGAACTAGAGATAGAAAAGATATAAGACTAAACAAAAATACTAAGAAATAGAGATAGAAAAAATAAGACTAGAGAAAAATGCAAAGAACTAGAGATAGAAAAAATAAGACTAGACAAATATGCTAAGAACTAGAGATAGAAAAGAAAAGACTAGACAAAAATGCTAAGATCTAGAGATAGAAAAGATAAGACTAGACAAAAATGATAAGAACTAGAGATAGAAAAGATATAAGACTGTACACAAATACTAAGAACTAGAGATAGAAAAGATAAGACTATACAAAAATGCTAAGAACTAGAGATAGAAAAAATAAGACTAGGCAAAAATGCTGAGAACTAGAGATAGAAAAGATATGACTTCACAAAAATGCTAAGACATATCGCTCTCGCTCCCTGTGAAATTTTGTTCTGGTTAATTCCTTTATTTATTCTTGAGCCCCAGATTGGAAGAATGGGAAGAGCACTTCAGTCAGTCAGTCAGTCATTTCCGTGTCCCTTGTCGAACTTTCCTCTCTAACAGCTCTCCTGTAGGTCACTCGATTCTAAGCAAGATGCCCTGCTACTGATGCATCCATTTGCAGATCATCAACGATGTCTTGCAACCACATTCCCCTTGGTCTTCCCCTCTTTCTGTTTCCCATTATGTACCCTTCCAAGACGGACATCTCTACATTATCATGACGTTTAATGTGTCCAAAATATTTAAGTTTTCTCTGTTTAATCCTCTTTAGTAGCCAGCCTTCTTCAATATTAAGTTCTTGTAGTATACATATATATATATATATATATATATGTATATGTTCTTTTTTGTGTCCATGATATTTAAAGATAGTTATTTATGTATATTCAAAGGTATTTTTGTGTTTCTCAGCACTTACAAATCCTAAGAAATAGAGATAGAAAAGATAAGACTAGACAAAAATGACAAGAACTGGAGATATAAAAGATAAAACTAGACAAAAATACTAAGAACTAGAGATAAAAAACATAAGACTAGACAAAAATGCTAAGGAAATATCGCTACGATGGAAATCTTGTTCTGGTTAATTCCTTTATTTATTCTAGCGCCCCAAATTGGAAGAGTTAGAAGAGCACTTACAAATGCTAAAACACGATCATGGAGATTTGACTCTACGCAGGTGGCGCTGCGTTATTTGAAGTGACATTGCCGGGGTAAACTAAGAAACAAGAAATACGAGAATGTGAACAGAGCAACACAAACAATGATTGATGGGGCTGTGGCTACTTATACATTGACAGAATCGTCCAGGAGATCATTTGGCCCCGCAGAATTACCTGCGTGCATCTGTATGACGATTTTAAAGAAGAAAAACATCAGAGCAATAAACCCAGTATATCTCGCCATCTTAAAAGAAGGTCACATTTCTAATTAACTATACATACATACAATCACACACAAGCACACAAACACATACATTCATACATCTATATTTTTGCTGATATCATGTAATGTATATTCGTTGAAATAAAAGGTGTGATAATGTGTTTCAAAGAACAAAAACAATTATAATAATTCGAAGTTATAAACTAGGAAAAAAGTAGGAACAGCTTTATTACTAAACGAGCACACAGTTGTGACGTTTGGCCGTGAGCCTTAATCATATAAAAACACACAAGACGAAGAAATAGAGAGTGGAGATAGAGTATAAATTCATATGAATGCTACGTTTAAAAAAAACAAATAAAAAATATTAATAAAATGAATAGAGCACTTAGCTGTAACATGCAAGAAGCTGTGGCTTGTCCGACGCCGTGTGTCAGAAATACGCATGGTGAAGTGTATAGAGTATGTAAATAGAGACTTGGGATGTGTGATATGTGGGTCGCAACTGACGGTTGTGGATGGGTAAACCGTGGAGGAGAAAGAGAGTGATACATTGGTAATCTATCCGGGAGAAGGTCAAATATGTGATTATAGTTAGGGTAGAGGGTTTGTGATGTGATGCTGTGGGGAAGTTCTGAATTATGTATAACAAGAGAGAAGAGAGTGGAGCTTAGTGGGGAGGGATTGTGGAACAGGAGAATGTTAGGTGTAGCTGAATAATGAGTTCAAACCACTTTGTTCCAGATTCCCATATTCCTGAATGTAACGGTTCTCAAGCACTGGGCGTCCTCTGTTATCTGCGTGACATTGCTTGATGGTTGTTAACAGAAAGACATATTTTCCTCTGTGGTTGAGGCAACTGAAATGATTCAGGACTGGTTTCGAAGCATGCTGGGTGATATCGTACAGATGTTTCTACATGTGGTCTCCTAATCTGGGGCCAGTTTCACCAAAGTTACAAACTTGTGTTCATGACTTAGTGAACACAATATGCAATGTCATGATTATCATGTAGACAGTCACCAATCAAAAGGATGAAATTAATTGAAAAAAAACAATGTTCCTATCAGGGATCATACTACGCCCCATAAGGGATGTCCAACATTTAGTACTCAGAACTCTCAGTTCTATAACAACCGCAGCCCTTATATCCAACTGCAAAACAAGAATTAGAGTCACACATGTCTTCAAACATATAACAAACATTGTGACTCTGTAAATACACGGTAAATATTTTTCCTCTGCTCAACTTACGATGTATAAAATTTAAGTATATGCGGACGCAAGAAAATACATGAACCAAACGCAAATAGTGACTACTACCTGGAGAGCTCACTCTGAAAATACAAAAAAATATGCTTACAAAAGCCAACTAAAAACTTTGCACTGTTACATTCACAAAAATTAGATAATGAACTACATGAGAGATCTACCAAATAGCGTGCGCGCACACTCCCACAAATACATTTTCAGTACAACCACCAAAGCTCTTGTTTCAACTCTGTTGCACTTGACATTTAGCATGGATACACAGGCACGCCCCTCATATACTAGTGTATTACTAATCTTATTTTAGAAATATGGTTTGATATATGATAATAAGCAGATTTAGTAAACGTTGTCAGATGTATGATGACTGTCAATCATCATTAAACCAACAAATGTAGATACGCTATTAAACTCTACCAGGCCCAGACTTGAGTAAAACACCTGGATTCGATCACCTGCCTCCAGGTAAAAGTTGCCACCTGATGGAACATTGAATTAAACAAATGTTAAATTTATACAAAATTATGTTAAAGTTGATGGACACTAGAAACATAATAGTGTAGCAAAGAAGTCTTGGAGTTTCTCTGGTCGTTCTAATACTCTTCATATTGTACCAAGTATTGAACATAAGCAGATCCTTCGCATATATGTGCCATTAACTGAAGCCAGAAGTAGATGATCATTACAACATAAACTCCTATCACTGGCTTACCATTAACATTTCATAACTTGATTAGAAGTTTGTAAACAAATTCATAAACAATATTAATAATAAATATTTAGTTCAGATTTATTAGCTTGAAGAAAGTTTTCATTTATTTACCATTGAACACTGTCTGTTCATTTCCTGTACAGTTGCTACACACTGTGTGTGCTGTCTGGAGTAGTTGCCCTGTGCTACCTGAGTTCATGCGGTTGATTATATTTACATACTGGAGACAGGAAAGGTTTTATATATATATATATATAGTGTTTGATCTTTGTAGTGGTACAATAATGATAAGAGTTATAGAACTCTACAAATTCATTTAATGTTAACATTAGTGTAATATGTACAGGATTTAAACAACCTAAACATTTACTTATTGTTAACACTGGTATAAGAGTGTATAAAATGATATAAACATTCATTTAATACTAGCAGTTGTGAAATAAGCGTAGGAAATATAAAGACTCTAAACATTTATTTAATATTTACCTTAACTGGCGTATTAAGGAAGTATATATAAGCAATATAAACATTCAAGTATCCGTACCATTCACATAATATGACCACGAGATTTAAACTGTCTAAACATTTGTTTAGTCTTAACTTTACTGTAATATCCATTGGCAATACAGACTATGTTAGCATTCATTGAATGGTGACCTTAGTGTAATAAAAACAGTAGATACATGTAATCTAAACAGAAGATATAAGTAATGTAAACAGTAGATGTAAGTAGTTTATGCAGTAGATATAAGTAATATAAACAGAAGATATAAATAATCCAAACAGGAGATATAAGTAATCTAAACAATAGTTTATGTGGAACACTTTTGTGTGTGAGCTAATGCTTTTAATTTACAGGTATTTAACAGTTTATTCAAAGTTTACAGAAATTTAAACCCAGTTAAACAAGTGTGATTATCATGGAAACTTCTATAAACAGTGATAGCGACAATTTGTCCACAAGGGACAAAACTGTTTCTCATTAGGACAGGCTGGTCATAAGAAAGATAAGACTTTCCAAAAAAGACACGACTGTTTCTCTGGAAGACAAAGTCTATGTTAGATTTGATTTGGAACAGAAGTAAGGGTAGACCAAGGGAGACATGGAGAAGAACAAAAGAGAGGATGTTAGTCAATAGAGGGCTCACTTGGGCAAGACAGAAAAAAAGGCAAAGGACAGGCATTTATGTAAAACCATTGCGGAGACCTCATGTGACCTGGGCATTCAAGGTTCAGAGAGAGAGAGAGAGAGAGAGAGAGAAAGAGAGAGAGAGAGAGAGAGAAAGAGAGAGATTTGCTGGCCCTCTGACTTAGTCAAGTGAAGGTATTTGGAAGAAGTCAACGTTGAAGATTCCGTGCCTTAAGCCACTATATTATCAAAGTCGATTTTGACTTTCGTGCCTTAAAGCACTATAGTACAACATGTTTTGTTTCGTATAACTGTAATTCACATTGTGGTTTGCACGTTAACTTATGTCCCTTTACAAAATGGCGGAAGAATACTTAGTTGACTGATTCGAGCGTTAAAAACGAAGTTTGTGACCTAGATATTTCAATATTTGGTGATGTAGATAGGGGTATGGACATGTCCTGTGACCAGACCACGGTTCTTGAATGTGCCCCAAGTAGAATTTGACCTATAAAACGGACTGGAAAAGTAGTTAGTAGGTTTTTTCAGACATTATTGTACTGAGGATGCCACATACTATGACACGACCAGATCGGATGAAGCTACAGGTAGGTCTAGATATCGTCGACGGTAAATATTGCACCACTAGACCTACTGGATGGTAAATATTGCACCACTAAACCTACTGGATGGTAAATATTGCACCACTAGACCTACTGGATGGTAAATATTGCACCACTAGACCTACTGGATGGTAAATATTGCACCACTAAACCAGGTGGTAAATAGAACACAGTTATCAGCTAAAATCATCACACTGCTACCTTTTCTCTAAAAAAAAACTCTTCATTCTTTTTTTACAGCTATTTTGATGCATAATACGTATACTTAATACGTGGAAATACTTTGTTACATTCACTTTTACAACTGTAACCAAGACCCAAGGTTTTAACTTTCCACAGGTCGGAGCGTCCGCGTTTTTTTTCTGTGGCATGAGAAGAGTTAACGCTCACCACGTGTATACATTTTTGTGAAGGGCGATCAGTCACGGCTCTGAAGTGAGTGCTGCTGTAAACATAATAGAGGCCAGGGTACTTGATCTTCAGTGAGTCGTCCTCTAAGTCCACGCCACGGACATGCTCAGTGAGAGGGTCACTGTAGTCTGACATCAGAGCAGGAATCATGTGTCCTTCGTTGCACACTGATTCTAAAACGTTGCCAAAATGTGATCAAAAGAACATGTAAATGCTGCATTCCAAATCAGTATAAAAAGACTTTATATTACCTTACATTATATTATATTGTATTATATTTGATCAAAAGAACATGTAATTGTTGCATTCGATATCAGTATTTAAAAGACTTTATGTTATGTTATATTATATTATATTATGTTAAATCATATCGAATCATATCATATAGTATCATATTATATTATATACATTATAGTATATGAGTACCAGACATAATTTCATTTTCCAATAAAGAATACGTCTGTATCTGTCACAGAAAGCATACGTCCTCAGTTTTATCTGACATTAACGTTAATTATCACAAAATAGTGTGTTTCTAAATAAATGGCAAGTAACTGTTGAATAACACTACCTACTAATTATGTGAGACGGTAAACATATAGTCAGTTAAAAAAAAAATTTCTAGCCTTTTACATTGCTACAGAAACTTCAACTTTTATTTGCAGTTCTCGTTGCGTAGTTAATTTGTGTTTATACTTGGATCTTGCGACCCATTTGCATCCCAGAAAGCTTCTGAATGGACCTAAAGAGACTTGTTTTGCAATGGTTGCAATGGCTTCCAAATTAAACATAATTAAAATAAATCTTACATTGAATTGACCAACAAAAGAATATTTTTAATTTGTTGTGATTATTACAAGCACTATCGCCGTATTCTTTATTTATTAATAGTTGATGAAAATATAAAATAAAAGAAAATATAGAGGTGAGTAAAACTATGACATTTAAAGCAGGAAACATGAAAGATTTTGCCTTGCATTATAATCCATCAAACACGTTTTCTAAATGTCTTCTCTGTGGTTTTCATTTAATATTACGGCAGTTTTTACTAGAAGTTTGTCATTAAAAAAATCCTAATACATTTTATCTGGAGACGTTGTGATTGTACAAATCTGAAGACAGAGGTTATAACAATTTGGATTCTAGGACAGAAACAAAAGTTAAAAGAGCACTGTTGGTGATAAAGACATGGAATAATGAATGAATCATTAATTGATATCAGTAATGTAATATTTGTGAAGAGCTGAATGTTTTCACATAAGCTTTGAAGTCTATTCCAAGACATATTTACCAGTGTTCTATGCCGAGATTTATATAATTCTCTTAAAGGACTTTAATCTTACACTAACACGATGTAGATTAATAAGCAATAATGACATTTGGACTTATCACAAACTGCAAGCAAATACTGAAAACCTAATACATTTCGTGTGTGTGAGAAATCATCTGAAAACTACACTCCTCCACGTGTATATCTGTGGCTTGTCTAGGCCGAAACTTTACATGTGTGGGGCCCGACGTTTGGATGGGGGAGACGAAACAATTTGTACTTAGATTTGAACTCACACAAGCAGAATCAGTCTGAACATAAGAGAGTAATATGTTGTCCGATTACGTACAATTTATTTTTCCTGCTAAATCGTTTGACTTAGAAATTATAGGTTCAGAATTTTATATTTTTAGAAGCCCCGTCACGTAATTCCACTTTCCAGTGTTGAATTTTTTCTTAACGAAGGGAAAGAATCTAGTATAAATTAGTACTCGGTCAGAATTTTTAACGCCCTTATATTTGACGTAAGTTCTATATTTAGAATACTCAAGGTTATGATTAGCATAGACAAGTTCTCGGGGAGTTCCAGGTTTCTTAGCGACATTGTTATCTTAGCTCAGTGAAAATAGCAACTGGAAGTTATTTGTGGGGAATGTTTTTCTTAGTTACTTGTTGAAGTTCAGTTAGCAGGTAACTTCACGAAGTTTGAGCTTTTCGTGAAAGAATGTTCAGAAAATTTCGGATAGATTGTATATTTTAAGGAGTAGCTTGATTGATTTGGAGGATTATAAGAAACATTATCGTCATTATGAGGATTTGAAATGTTATAGAATAGTGAGTAAAATGACTAGATGGTGTGATGGTTTTAGTGAAGATGTGGTTTCTTGTTTTTGTCAGGAACTTTGGCCAAAGCTAAAAGTGATTGAACAAATTGTTCTGTCAAGTGTTAAATCACGGATATTTTTTCTAACTATGTGAAGTGTAGTTGTCACTAAGATTTTCTCATGCAGTGAGTGTAAGGACTTCCTAGCGTTATGATGTATGACTGTGTCTTTGCTAGTTTTTCTGGCTAGTGAATCTAATATGTTGTTACCTGTGATTGAAGGTGTGCGATTTTCTGATGAGGCATTCTTATGTCCTGCAAGTATGGCCATTGTTATATTTTCAATACGAATGATTACAGTCTAGTCCAATCCTCAGATTTTTCACTTCCTTCCCCACATGGCAAACTGAGTTCTTGCAGGGGAGTGGAGTTGCTTGCATGTTTCTTGTGTAGTATTCCATCATCATTTTTCCACCACACATTATCCTCACAATAAATTGAGGTTTTGATGTTATTCAACGGCTTGTTGAGTTGCTTCGGACTGTTATGTGTTAGTTTCGTGGAGAGATTGCCAGTGGTTTTCATGCTATGTTGCTGTTGTCTAAGTCGGAATCGTATGCATGGTTTCCAGTCAGTTTCTCTGTGTTTATCTAGGAAGCAATTTGGTAGGATTTTTCCAGGTAGGACATTTACTCATCTGCAATAGTCGTCCAGCGGTTCTAATACTTATAACATTTTCTCTACTAGACATTTCTTAAACAGCAACACCCTAATGCGTATTCTTCACACTAAAATATGTCTTTAGCTGGTGCCATATTGACACATTTCACAGGGCAATACTTCTTTAATATTACCTACTAAGTTTTAATTTAACAACTCCGTTATACGGACATTTTAACACACTAAACATAAATGTCATTCATTTCCACTACAATTATCAGCAACACAGAATCCATGTCCGTGACTTTTGAGTCATAAAGAGATAATGGTTTTAGTGCCTATAGAAGATCTGTATTATGTCCAGTAAATATTCCATGCCCTTTTTACTACTGACTTACTTTACTGTCTTATTGCCTGTCTCCCACTTCAGTCCTTTGTTTAGCAGCATTCCTTTCTGCTGTATGCTAATCAGGCAAATAATTGTAAAATACAGTAAAAATAAGAAGTATTTATGAATCTAGTACATTCCGGCTTTTTTGTCTCTTTTTTTTTTTTAAACTTTCACTCGTATCCATCTTTTCTCTCTTCCTTTATCTTTTCTTACTTGTAACTTGACAAAAGAATTTAGCCGAAATGACACACTAATGTCTTGTAACTGTAAGTGAATTTTGTTGCTACAGTATATTATATTATAGTTTTTCTACTCAAACAATGCAGAGATTTCGTTTGTTTGTTTGAAAATGTCCGAAATGTATACAGAATATACAATAGCTGTTTAATTTTGTGCCTTCTTTTATACCTGCGCGATTCTGAAAAGTGGCAGATGGGAGGAGCTGTTTATGGGCAGAAACCGGAGTAAATCTGTGATTTACCTTCCTCGTTGGTCCAGAAACTGAAAAAAAATAACAAGCGAAAACAAACACAAAAGGCATTACTTGACTGATCAAAAAGAGGATAACAGCTACTGAAAATTAGAATAATGGAAATTATTTCAATATCGATTTTATACAATAAATATGTTTAATACAGTTCTTCGCTGGTCAGGTGAAAATATTGAGTGGTTGTGTTTTAAATATTAGCTTTTGTTAGATACTATATCACGTGACGAAATGGTTATCTTTTGTTTATGATGCGGAGTAACAGTTCCTGGAAACATGCAGAACTGGGAAATATTATCCACCCATTCTCTCTTCGTGCGACATGTCCTTTCCATAACCTTGTCCCTCTCACTGCCTCTCTGGATACAATGCGGGCTTGCACAAGCTGACCAGGACACGGAATGACATATTAAAACATTTCCTGATGTCTTGAGTTCACCTGCGGTGAGGTCGTCCCTTTTTCTCTTTTGCCTGGCACTTATGCTTTCTACTATCAGCCTCTCCAAGCTATTGTGTCTATTGATGTGGACCAATATCTCAACTTTCTAATTTGGATGGTGTTTACGAGACAGTATTCTGCGGCACCTAATCCCATCAATATCTCTTTATTTGATTTTCTGTTTTCTCCGAGATACTATAAGTGCCCTTTGATAACACTTCATTTTAAACGTTGCTATTCTCTTTTCTAGTGATTTATGAAATCTCCATACTTCGCGTCTCTACGCAGCCACTGTGAATATATAAGCTCTTAGTAAATTCAGCTTTGTTTTCTTGTAGGTACCTTGCAACATGCTTTTCGTATGTGCTAGTTTCTGAGATATAAAAGCTAGTCTTCTTTTTATTTTTAATATAATTGTACAAAACATATAGACCTAGAATAACTGTATGGCATCTTTTTTAAAAGTCAAATAAAAGAAATACAAAATGTTAGAGAGCTAGATGGCAAAATGTTAGAAAGGTAGATGGCGACATGTTAGAGAGGTAGATGGCGACATGTTAGAGATGTAGATGGCGACATGTTAGAGATGTAGATGACGACATGTTAGAGAGGTAGATAGTGACATGTTAGAGAGGTGGATAGCAACATGTTAGAGAGGTGGATAGCAACATGTTAGAGAGGTAGACAGCAACATATTAGATAGGTAGATAGAAACATGTTAGAGAGGTAGACAGCAACATGTTAGAGAGGTAGATAGCAACATGTTAGAGAGGTAGACAGCAACATGTTAGAGAGGTAGGTGGCGACATGTTAGAGAAGCACATGGCGACATGTTAGAGATGTAGATGGTGATATATTAGAGAGGTAGATGGTGATATGTTAGAGAGGTAGATAGAAACATGTTAGAGAGGTAGATAGAAACATGTTAGAGAGGTAGATGGCGACATGTTAGAGAGTTAGACAGCAACATGTTAGAGAGGTAGACAGCAACATGTTAGAGAGGTAGATAGCAACATATTAGATAGGTAGATAGCAACATGTTAGAGAGGTAGATAGCAACATATTAGAGAGGTAGACAGCAACATGTTAGAGAGGTAGATAGCAACATGTTAGAGAGGTAGACAGCAACATGTTAGAGAGGTAGGTGGTGACATGTTAGAGAGGCAGATGGCGACATGTTAGAGATGTAGATGGTGATATATTAGAGAGGTAGATGGTGATATGTTAGAGAGGTAGATAGCAACATGTTAGAGAGGTAGCTAGCAACATATTAGAGAGGTAGATGGCGACATGTTAGAGAGGTAGATGGTGACATGTTAGAGAGGTAGATGGTGACATGTTAGAGAAGTAGATGGGGACATGTTAGAGAGGTAGATGGTGACATGTTAGAGAGGTAGATGGTGACATGTTAGAGAGGTAGATGGTGACATGTTAGAGAAGTAGATGGTGACATGTTAGAGAGGTAGATGGTGACATGTTAGAGAGGTAGATGGTGACATGTTAGAGAAGTAGATGGTGACATGTTAGAGAGGTAGATGGTAACATGTTAGAGAGGTAGATGGTGACATGTTAGAGAGGTAGATGGTGACATGTTAGAGAGGTAGATGGTGACATGTTAGAGAGGTAGATGGTGACATGTTAGAGAAGTAGATGGCGACAAAGTTTCAGGCCTGATCAAGCCTCTGACCTGCCTCTTTAAAATATGTTATAGAGTTATTAGGACCTTGTGGTCATCGTAGTGGAGCCAACTAAGAAACCTACTTATATCTTTTAGAACAATGATTAGTTTCTCAGTTAATGAGCTGTGCTCTGTAAGGTTCACTACTGACAATAGTTATACAGAATTAAAATAGGCACCTGACACTGAAGGTACGGAATAAGTGTATCAAGAACTGTAACTCCTGCATCAAGACAGAGAGGTTTAGCTAAGTTAACTCTCTGATATTTCGCTACCATTTAGACATTATCCCGGAATGGAGAAAATGTTTCTTTAGTTTTTTTAAAGTGTGGCTTCTGACCTATTTTCAAATTAATACACAAATAAACCTGCTACTATGTAAGTACACAGTTTAAAAGATCAGTATAAACATTCATCTCTTTCTATCTCTCTCCCTCTGTGTGTGTGTGTGTCTCTCTCTCTCTCTTTCTCTTTGTCATCAAAAATTTCTACACTAAATTAATACTGCTCTTGCCGATTAATCATCAAAATAATAATGTACTCACTATAACACAGTCATTATAATTTAATGAATAGCTTAGAAAATCAGAGAACTTACTTTCCTTTAATTTGTTATTGCGTACCATTCTGACCTGCAAAATTATAAAAACAATATTCAAGTAATACGCGTGCAAAGCAAAAGTGGACATTATCAGTAAGGTTATCTCAGTGGGTATTAGCATATCTTGTTTCAGAAATTTTCTGCAACTTTTTGCCCTTCTTTGTAATTACAAAACACGTACAAATTAAAATTCCAATGTTTCTTGTGTCAAGACTATACAACGTTATAAAAACAAGCACAATCGTATCACTATTGTCTAAATCTTTATTTAAATGGATATTTACAAACACAACATCAAGTTACCAGCTCCAACAAAACGAACAACTGATCCGAGTTCACAGCACAGCATTTTAGGACGCCGTTGTCAGTTCTGGTGATCAAACGTTGGAGAAGTTTTACTTGTGAAGAACTCGCATTCTTTCCTCCCAGTTTGTCACAGTCCACACAGATGTCTTCAAACTTTTGTTCAACTGTTGGCTGCTGGTAATGAGAAGGTAAACAGATCAGAAACATATCTGTGTCTGTGTGTGTGCATATGTTTTGTCTTGTCTTGTCTCCTTCATTATATATGTTCAAAGTTGATAGGACAATTAGACATCTTGAAAGGTCTCGAAGATTTGCTCCACATAACGAGATATTAAAGGTGTCTCTAATTACCTCCCTTTACTTCTTGTAGATAGAAACTGTTAGAG